>OX418222.1:10722809-11322809 GCA_948455865.1 Conomelus anceps
CTTTTGGACGTTGCTAAAGCTTTTGAAAAAGCGTAAATGGTTGCTGGTCAGCTGATTGAGGGTGGAATGAATGGAAAATAAACATGGAAGGTGGACGTTGTTAGCCTTTTAAGTGACACATAAGCTTAGAAAGAGTGAGTTTTTCTCTAAGTTGGAATAAATTGATAAGTGTCACAAAAAAACTTGTTTTTTCAATCGACTATTCTGGGTAAGCTACATTAAATCCTTTTTTTAGAAGAAGTTTTTATGTTGCTTTTTTTTAAGATTACGTCTTCAATCACACATAAGAAGTGTGATTTACTCGGAGTCAAAATAAATTTATGTTTCACAAAAAAAACTGTTTGTTTTTTTAACTTTTTTCAACTTTTAGGTGCATGGAATCCTTTTATAGTATAAATTTTGTTGCTGCTCTACCTTTTTTTTAAAAAGTTTACGGTTTCTTGAAGACCGGTTCATGAGTATAAGACAAGTTAGATCAACAATTGTATACATACAATCTTATGCACTAACTACCATAATTACAATATAAATTAGTTGAGCTCAGGCTTAATTTTGTTCGAAAAGAAACTCTTGTACACTATAAAAAGCTTTATCAACTGAATATTTTTCCAATTGTTTTTTTTTTAATATTTTTTTATTTTAAAGACTTCTGCAGTAGATTGTTATAGAATTTCCTACAAATATAACTAGGCTTTTGTTCTAATAAACTATGCTATTGTGCTATTGTTGCTCAACAAGTGATAATCTCCTCGGCTTCGTGTAATATAATTATTTATGATTAGATTTTGGTTTATATCACTTTTTTCACATATAAAATAGCTCAACATACATACTTTTACATATAATATAAACAGGATACAGTTAGGGGACCAAGTCTCTTGAACAAGAGGCCTACATGAATCTGATCTATTTACTCTTTCCATACACCTAACCGCTTTCTTTTGGATCTTAAACACCCTATCAATATTTTGTTTTCTCTACCTCCAATGATAGACAGATTCGTGAAACATGACCTTCTCAATTTTTTAGTTCAGTTGAATTTTGTGGAAAAGCTAGTTTCTTATCAATTTTCATTTAAATGAAGGTAATATAATATGATATATAATGTTTTTCCGTCCTTGTTTCTTTCTTTTAAAAACTCTCTTCAAGTTTTCAATTTTATTAAGTTGATTTTATGATGTATTGTTGTATTCAGTGACTATTTATTTGACTCTTGTGTTTACTGACTAGGAACATTTTTGAATAAAACTTGTTTACTCACATTCCATTATTGGTTGTTTGACTATTTATTGGTTTCGTTTTGTGGAGCTGAGCGTTTAAAATTAGAATTTAGAATTATAATGTAGAATTAGAATTTAGTTAGGATTACAATTTTCCGACCGTGTAGTTTGTCCATAATGTATTATCAAATATGACTTAAATACAAGGCATGTCCTTTAAGTAACTTCTTTTTTTGAACCGTTACAACAATCTCAATTTTGAATCTCAACTGACATAATTCCATTTTTTGAACGATTTAATTTTTGTCTTCAATATCAATAATTCTAGAACCGTTACAACAATCTCAATTTTGAATCTCAACTGACATAATTCCATTTTTTGAACGAAGTGATTTCTGTCTTCAATATCAATTCGTATTAGAATACAAGGCGTGTCCCATAAGTAATTTCCTTTTTTGTCTGTTACAGGTGTAAATCACCCAATAGAACGCTGACTAAGCTGCCTTCAACGTCGGTGGTGATCTGCTTTCACAACGAAGCGTGGTCGGTGCTGCTAAGAACCGTGCACTCGGTGTTGGACCGATCTCCCAAACACTTGCTACACGAAATTATACTAGTCGATGATTATTCCGATATGCCGTGAGTAGATTAATCTTTGTTCAAACTATATAAAATTGTTTATTGACAATTGTCGCCAGGCTAAAGCCTCTCGCAAAAACAAAATTCTGTCCGACAGAATAGCCGAGGAAGTGGCAGGTGTCTGTTCAATCAGAGATAAGCTACGAAACTCCTGGGCGCTCGTTGTAAGGGTGACCGATTGGATTGGCCAGCAAATTCTTCAAAGTAATTGACCGAACGAAGAGAGGTCTCTGTTTCAAGTCGACCGTTTTGCATTTTTCTGTTTGTAACGCATTTACGGCTAAACGCGTGGACCAAATTCATTGAAATGTTGCGTGTTTTTTCCTTTAAGTAATACCCAGCGATATGTGTGTGTGTGTGTGTGAGGATTTTCAAAATTTGCTTGCATTCAAAGGATATTTGAAAAGACAGATAAAGTAAGTCTATAATAAGTAATTCTACAGGAACATATACATAAGTGTGCCTTGTATTCTGGAATGTATGTTCTCAAAAGTTCTTCCAGTAAATAATATAATTTTGTATTCTTTATTTAGTTTCTATATAGCTTATATTTAATTTGTTTCTTTCGACTACTAATAATTGTAAGACATTGAAATGTTCTTTTGTTGTAAATTTATTTATTTATTTGAGAATAAACTATCTAAAATCAGCTTCTCCATCATATGCAATTGGAATCAAATTTCAAGGTATCCCTCAGGCCTTCTTATTCATCTGGTTGAGCCTTCATAAGAATAGCATATTTCCTATATTTTCCCATATTTGATGGCGATTGATGAGTTGGACCAACAGTTGTAGTTGGGTTCCGAACCACCGGGAACTGATTTCACAGCAGAGAACAGTGTCTTTTTGCTGGCCAATCTAATCAGTCACCCTTACAAAGAGAGCCCAGTATTTTCTTACTTATCTTATCAGACTAAACAGTTACCAGCTACGGCTCGCGGCTATCACTTCCCTATTAATCTAGTAGAAAAAATATATGAAAAAAATTAGGTGGATGAATGATAGTAGAATGGTGAATGATGGTAAAAACAGTAGGCCTATGTAAAAAAACGTCTTGAGAAAAGTTGGTAGAATGGGAAGAAGAAGGAGGAGAAGAAGTATTGGAAGATTAAGAAAAAAGGAGAAGAAAAAGGAGAAAGAAGATACGGAAAAAGAGAAGATGAAAAGGAGAAGAAGGATGAGAAGACGAAGGAAGAGACTAGGGGATAAAAGAAAAAGATGAGAAAGAAGAGGAGTAAGAGAAGGAGTGAAAAAGAGTAAGAACAAGGAGTTGAAGAACAACTGCAAGAAGAACAAGAAGAAGAATAACTAAAAGAAGAAGAAAAAAGACATGTAAGAAGAAGTAAAAGAAAAAATAATACAGTAGTAGGAAAAGATGATGAATAAGAAAAAGAAGGAGAAAAAGGTGAAGCATAATAAGAAGAAGAAGAAGAAGAGGAAGAAAAAGGTGAAGCATAAGAAGAAGAAGAATAAGGAGAAGGAAGACAAAAAAAGAAGAAGAAGGAAAATAAGAAAGGAGAGAAGAAGAAGATAAGGTGAAGGAGAAAAAGAGGAGGAGGTAGAGAAGAAGGAAAAATGGAAGAAGATGGAAGGGAAAAGGTTTATAAAATGTTCAAGAACAAAGGGGGAAAAATGAGTTAGAGTAGAAGTCAGATAATAAGGAGGAGAAAAAAGAGAAGGAGAAGATGGCAAAGAATGAGAAGAACTGGATGAACTGGATTATAGTTTACGTCACATTTTAGATATATACCGATTCTTCAATTGAATTGTGCAATCGTCTAGTTTCTAGTGAAAGTATCGTAGATTGAGAAAATGAGAGAATAAGTGAGAAAATGTGATTAAAATGTGAGAAAGTTCATCAGAGAATGAGTGAGAGGGAAGCGGCCCTTCGATAGACTTCTGAGTAATTACTGTACGGTGAACTGTAACTCAATAGTAAGTTGGAGTTGGTGCTGTATACGATTAGAGACCACACAAGACTGGTTGGGGGAAGCTAGAAGATGAGGAGGAATAAGAGGAGGAGGAGAAGGAGAAAGAGGAAGAGGAGGTGGTGGTAGAGAAGAAGAAGAGGGAGAAAACGAAGAAGACTGAGGTGGAAGAAGATGGATAAAGGAGAAGAAGATGGATAAAGGAGAAGAAGAAGAAAGAGATGATAGTGGAGAAGAAGAACAACTAGAAGAAGCACAATTAGTAGAAAGCAAAAATGGAAAAATTACAAGGTGGAGGAAAAGGAAGAAAGGAGAGATAGGAAAAAGAAGAGGAAAAAGAGGACAATGTAGGAAAAGAATATTAAGATGGAAGACGATGTAGTGAGGGGGAGAAGAAGAACAAGAAACTGAGGAGTAACTTGAAAAAGAACAAGGAGTAAAAGACGGAGATGGAAGGAGTAAAGGGAGGAGGAGGAGAAGAAAAAGAAGTATCAGAACAATAAGAAGTAGAAGGAGGGGGAGAAAACAAAGAGAAAAAGAGGAGGGAGAAAGTAGAGAAAGGAAAAAAGAAGAGGACAAGTAGGAAAAAAGAAAAAGAAGATCAGCAAGAACAACTAGAAGAAGAACAAGAAGATGTAGAATAACTAAAAGAAGAACAAGAAGATGTAGAATAACTAAAAGAAGAAGAAGAAGAAGAAATAGAAAAAAGACATGTAAGAAGAAGTAGACGAAAAAAGAATAGTAGGAAAAGATGATGAATAAGAAGAAGAAGAAAGAAGGAGGAAAAGGAGAAGAAGAAAGAAGGAGGAAAAGGAGAAGAAGATGTGTAGAAGGAGGAGGAGAAGAAGAAGTTTTATGAGTAGTAGTAGAAGAAGATGAAGAAGAGGAGGAGGAGGAGGAGGAGGAGGAGAAGAAGAAGAAGAAGAAGAAGAAAGAAGGAGAAAAAGGAGAAGGAGTAGAAGAAGAAGAAGAAAGAAGGAGAAAAACAAGAAGAAGAAGAAGAAGTAGTATAAGAAGAAGAAGAAGAAGAAGAAGAAGAGGAGGAGGAGGAGGAGGTCTCCCGGCAAGAGATGTTCATGGAGTGAAGGTCTCCCGGCGACCGGGGTACGAAGTTCAATTATTAGTTGCATCGCCCTTCCTTGAGTTGATAGAGTTGCTATAGTTGTGTGCGACTATAATGAGGCGAATAAGTGAGCCTCGGGCTGCTCTGAATTATCTGCTTCAATCAGACTGGAGACTGGGATGGCTGTGAGAATAGGCTTTCTCTAGATTACTGATCAATATACAGAGTCATGAGAAAAGAATGCCCCTTTTTTAAATAATCACTACTTCGACTAGAATGAACATATAGTATTGCTTATGGTCTTAAAACAAAGATATATGTTGGAGTTTCTGTTGCAGTAGTTGATAGAAGTAGTAGTATTCGTAGTAGTAGTAGTAGTTGATAGAAGCGTACACGTGACCTTGACATGCTCATCGCTGGCAGTACGTTGTGGACCGTGCAACAGAAGGCTCAATGTGTACTGTGGTTCGCGGGGTTCAAGTCAATCGTGCTTGTTCAAACGTATGGAGCACATATCGAAACGTATCAAATTATGTACAAAAACTCCCTATCTTCACCTTTGTTTTGAGACCATAAGCAATTCTATATGTTCATTCTAGTCGGAGTAGTGATTTTTTAAATATGGGCATTCTTTTTCGATGACTCTGCAATATGGTAACACTATGCCCATATTCGTAAACCTACCTTGAGGTTTGCTTAACTAAAAAGTGACTCGAAATGCAATCACACATAAGATATCTCGAGTCGTCCTTGAGTTGAGGTGGCCTCAAGTTCACTGGATTGGAGGAGTAGTGTATGTCAATACAGGTTCCTGGATTTCTTGTTCCATGACGAACTGCGTTGTTAATATTAACTTTTCAAGTGAATTAAACGACTTGCAGTCAAATTTTATTAAAAATAAGTAGTATTTCACTTACTTTGTAGGCCAAACGTTTTCGAGTTGTTGAAACCCATCTTCAAGGCATCCTAGATATCGATGTTGGTTTGTTGGTTAGAAGAGCTGTGGTTTCTGTATAATGTGGTCAAAAAGTTTGTGTGATTTAAAATTTAACTGTTCGTTGAGGATGTTTTGTTTATTGTGTGTGGTGTGTTTGTAAATTTCAAATTGTTCCAAGGTGTTGAGTTCGTGTCCTTTAGATTTTATATATAGAATGTGTAAGTTGGTAGTGATGTCAGTAAAAGTGTGTCCAGTTTGAATGGTCTGCAAAAGTCGATTCTGTTTTTGTATGTAAAGCTTGTAAATGTTCCTTGTAGCGTTGTTTGAATGCACGGCCTGTTTATCCTATGTAAAATTTGTTACAGTCAGAGCAGTTCAGTTTGTAGATCCCTGGGAGATCGTATTTGTTCATGTTCATTGTGGTTCTTGGTGCAAGTGCATTTTTTATTTTGTTTTTTGTTCTGAATGCGATGATGTGGCCAGCTTTTTTTAAAGATTATGGCAAGTCTGTTTGATTGTGGATTAATGTATGTCATTGTGATGTATTTTTTGTTGGTGTTGTTGGTGTTTTGTTTTCTGTTTGTTTTTTTATGGTTGAGTTTGTCAATTAGGTCGTGCTTGTAGCCGTTTTCTTGTGCTAGGTATTTTATTGTGTTTAGTTCAGTGTTGTAATTTTCAGTGGATAGTGGTGTGTTGTTCAGTCTGTGTAGCATAGATCTGAATGCTGAGTGTTTGTGTTGTGTTGGATGATTGGAGGTGCTGTGTATTAGGGTATCTGTCATTGTCGGTTTTCTGTAAATGTTGAAGCTGTGTTTTTGGTTTGTGTTCTTTGTAATTGAGAGGTCTAGGAAATTTATTGATTTGTTGTGTTCATATTCTGCTGTGTATTGAATGTTTTGAATGTATTGAGTGCATCGCATTCAGAACAAAAAACAAAATAAAAAATGCACTTGCACCAAGAACCACAATGAACATGAACAAATACGATCTTCCAGGGATCTACAAACTGAACTGCTCTGACTGTAACAAATTTTACATAGGACAAACAGGCCGTGCATTCAAACAAAGCTACAAGGAACATTTACAAGCTTTACATACAAAAACAGAATCGACTTTTGCAGACCATAGCATTCAAACTGGACACACTTTTACTGACATCACTACCAACTTACACATTCTATGTATAAAATCTAAAGGACACGAACTCAACACCTTGGAACAATTTGAAATTTACAAACACACCACACACAATAAACAAAACATCCTCAACGAACAGTTAAATTTTAAATCACACAAACTTTTTGACCACATTATACAGAAACCACAGCTCTTCTAACCAACAAACCAACATCGATATCTAGGATGCCTTGAAGATGGGTTTCAACAACTCGAAAACGTTTGGCCTACAAAGTAAGTGAAATACTAATTATTTTTAATAAAATTTGACTGCAAGTCGTTTAATTCACTTGAAAAGTTAATTTCAATACAGGTCTCACTCAACTGGTTTTACAATCCTCCTATGATTTAAGGTAACCTTGAGGAAGGTTCATAGCTGCGGGCCTAAGATATACAAGGAAATCTTGAAAAATGTTCTTAGATATGTTTCTCTGTCATCTTCGAGATGGGTTTCTCAAAATAAATTAAGAGTGATTGTAGTCACTTTCAAATACAGAAATGTTGAATCTCTTTGAAAAAATAAACCTAAATTTAAATATCTCCCCCAGCCCATTATTGTTACAAAAATCTTAACCCTCATCATACTAACTATGAACTAATCATACCGTGATTTAGTTTATTGAAAGCAGTGTCTGAAGATGTAGGTATAATAGGTACAATAAATATAATAATAAAAGGTATAATAATAAGCATATGGCCTTTATTGGTGAGGAGACCCCTTCCACCTCGCTGTTTGAGTCATGTTATGGCGAACATGGTGGACCTACAATTTGTAGGTGGGTCCCAAACAACCGGGTAAGTTATAATAACGCAATAGATCGAGGCAATGGCTAGTCAAATAATACTCAATGAATTTCATATTAGGCTTCTTATCTTCTCACGAATTTACTACTGTATCAAATGAAAGAAAAATTAAGAATGGTATAAAGTGGTATCAAAAAAGTGATTGTCAACGTCCTTTTGAAAATCGAAATCAGTTTAGTTTGTAAAATCAAGTTTTTGAATTGAGTTAAACTAGCAGTTCCCACCAAAAACGTATCTCAACTTGTAGCTCAGTCATATTCAATGAATAAAAAATAGCCTCTGTTTAATTAGGGACAGTAAGTAACCTATTGTGGAATAAATAAAAATAATCATAAGTGTATATAATACTTCAAGAGAAATTTAAAAGTTTGATTTCTGCAAAATTTAATGAATCAAGGTACTGTAGGAAGGTAAGAAAATAAGTAGTAATTTGATATTCAATCTTTTGTTTTTTGCAGCCCATCTGAAGAAGCAGTTGGAAGAGTACATGGAAATGTATCCCAAAGTGAAAATAGTCAGAGCAACAAAGAGAGAAGGCCTAATTAGAGCAAGACTCCTGGGAGCGAGATATGCAACAGCTCCTGTGCTCACCTACTTGGACTCGCACTGTGAATGTGCCGAAGGTTGGTTTGTTCATTGGTCTTGAAAAGGCTTTTGACAGCATTTAACTTCTACCATTCTGCTGTAAAAATATAGACCAGTTTTAATTTCATTTAGTCTAGAGTTGTAAGTTTCTCTTCTCATCCTGAGACACTTTTTAGGCATTTAGAAATTGTGTTACAATTATGCACAATACAAATCTCTGATGGTGTTCCACAGGTCTCTGTCTTGGGGCCTTAATAAATATTAATTTATAGCAATATTTAGAAACCAAATAATGTGATAGATCCTATTAGGAGATAGTACTTCTTTCCAACTTGCTGACATCTCCAAAGCGCACTGCACCAATAAATTCTTCAAGGTTTGGAAATTTGTTCATTGATCTTGCAAATGCTTTTGACAACATTCATCTTCCACCATTATGCTGTTTAAATATTGAGCAGTTACATTTGTATTTATTTGAGTGTTATGAGTTTAACCTCCAAACTCTACATTGGGGGTCAATCATTGGCTGATACTAGACACGCCCCTTAACAAGAACAGCCTATCAGTGTGAAGTACGTATGATAACAGGACTTTTTACAATAATTTATTTTTCGTTCATTAATAGGTTAAGATATTCATCCATTATTTTTCTGGCTGTTTGACCTTGCTCAAGTTATTGACCTTCTATATTTTTCAAGCTAATTCATTGTGGATTTGAGTTTGGTCATCTGGTCTCCAGTCTACTGGTGTGCTTTGTATTGGTAGGTTATTTCTTGTTACTAATGGGCGGTATCAACCAATGACATGCCTCCAACTTAGAATTCGGCCTCTGAGAGACTTCCAGTCTATTAACCAATAGTATTTGCCTAAGAAACCAATAAATTGAGCTACTGGGAATTTTTGGTTTTAGTTTATTGTGATTGAAAATGGAGTGATAATCGACACAATAGTCTCTTGTGTGTTAATAATTGAAATTGACATTTTGTGAAATATGAGGGTTCAAATTTGACATTTTTTTTATTTGGGGGCTAATTTCAATCTCGTCTAAAAGTTATTTTGAACTTTAATATTTTTATATAACTAAGACATATCAGGGAATGAAATGACATAATTTTTTTGATTTTGCCAAAAAATTAGTTTTTTCAATATAAATTTATTAAAATCTCAAAAAATAAATGTCGTTTTTAAAAACTTTTTGCTGAAAACTAAATTGTTAAATTAATAATATAAAATATTTTTGTCCCAAAGGTATCTTTCACTTTATAAAAAAATTATCAAAAGTATAAAATGACTCATAGGTGAGCTCAATTCACCCCCCCCCCCCCCCCCCCTACTAAACAAAACCAAAAAGTTTCAACTTTAAAGCCCCATATTTCACAAAATATTTGGTGAAAAAAATGTCCAATGGCAATAGATAACACTTTAATAGCATCCAATACAAGAAACTTTTTAAAAAATATTATGACCAATAACCCTGTGCACAACCTTAATAATAAATAACAATGACTTTTTGAAAGTTTTACATGAATTTTCACAAAAATCAGGATGTCAATAAAAAATCAATTCATAAGGACCTCCTCATCAATAATACAGTAGTTATTTGTGTAACTAGTGCGCAAATTAGATCTTTGCTGGATGAGAGAAATGCATTATGCACAAGCTGAAGTTGAGTGTGGAATAGTTTCTCGAGTGCAGAAACAATACTTTGCGCTCGTATTACACGTTAAATTTTTCCTACAGTAATGTATAAAGTAATTTAAACAGAACAATACAGGATATACATAACCTGACAATTCCTCACATAACCTATCTTTGAATCAAAACGATTTCTACAACAACTACAACGACTATCTCGCAGCTGAAGCAGAGTAGCCAACCTATTTTTTAATGCAGAATAGGGAATCTGCGTATTACATGCTCACTATTTTGTGTTGTTAGGTTAAAAATCTGGAGTGCGGAAAAGTACTTTCCCACACTGGAATTTACTTTCCCGCACTGGTAATAGATTATTTTGCATGCTACAGTTAGTGCAAAAATAGGCACTTTTTCGCGTCACTGTAGGAAATTGTATATTTCGCACCTAGGGCCGAAAATGTGAGTTTGCCGGCTCGAGATTGCGGTTTCCAAGTTCGTGTCCATGTTGCGAACGCTATTTTTCGCCAAACCACAAAAAAAAACAAATAAAACAACAAGTTGGCAATTTTGAAAGCAAAATTTTAAGGCTATGGTACTAGCAAGAAGTACTTGAATACTAAGGCTACGAAGGCTATGAAGCTACGAAGGGAATACGAAGGCTATGGTACTTGAATACAATGTTGTTGAGGTTATGAAAATATCATCATATTCTATTGTTTGATATCAAAATTACGAAATAAACAGGATAATATATATCAAGTTATGAAACAATAATTTATAGAATATATTATAAATATAATACTGCGATATATATAGCTTATTACCGTAATATTATGTGATCATCTCTCTATGATTTGTGTGATCGGACACGATCAGCTGTCATTCAAGGTCATTTTCTTTTCCGCCCTAGGGCGGTAAACGTTTACAGACTGAACACTTTCGGCTTCCATATGACGCACGAAAAACAGCTCATTACGTCCTAGTGTGGCGAAAAAGCTATTTACTAATCACAAGTTATTGTTTTTTCTTACAATTTGTGATAATCGTGTTTGCAATTTTTTAGGTTGGCTGGAACCGCTTTTGGACAGAATAGCCCGTGATCCGACCACAGTTGTCTGTCCGGTGATCGACGTGATTGACGACAATACGCTGGAGTATCACTGGAGAGACTCTGGAGGCGTCAACGTGGGCGGTTTTGACTGGAACCTACAGGTTAGTAAAGATATTACTCTTTGATTTCTTTTTTCTTCTCCTATCTTCTTCTTCCTCGCACTCTCCTTCTCCAAAAATATGTATTATCAAGGACCCGACAGGGCCTCATTGGAATCGTGCCGTTGTCCGTCCGTCCGTCTGTGCCCTAGCGCTTGAAAGAAAGATTCTAGACTCTTCAAACTTGGTAAATAGCTTCCTGATAGTCCAAGTGAGATCGCTATCAATTTTGGAGTTTGGGGGTTGAATATAAAGATAATTATGATGTAAAACAGATTTCACCTTAGGCTCTAGGATAGTTTTGGCTAGTTAAAATTAAAACATTGGACAGCTGGTTTATTTCGAATAAAAAATCATTGAGGAATATTACAAAGGTTGCTGTTTAGCCAAATTGCCCTCCATATTTTTACAGTGCAAGCGCTGAAGTTCTCATTTTTGAGTGTGTTGAAATCTTAATTTTAAATCTTTCAATTGAAAAAAAAAACGGAGAGAAAATATTGAGGCATGATATATTATGAGATCAATTGAACGAAGAGAAGAAGAAATAAAACTATTTTTCAAAAACCAATATGCATTATTTTGTAAATTGGGAAGCAAACTTTTTTGATGTTTATAGAAACCGAAACAGTTGAATGGCAGAGTTAGGAGAGAGGTTAGTATGCACCTTGTTTGAATATTGCATATGCCTATCAGTACAAATAATAATAATCATCATCATCATCATCATAATTATATAATTCGTCGGTTATTTGGATACTCCGTTGCATCAGTTTATTTATTTAAAAAAAAATTGTAAAAAATTCTTCAAGTTGTTGATTTTTCAGTGTATTTTCTGTAAGGGACCAAATTAAAATTGTCAATCAAAATAAGTTCACTTTTATGAAGCCTTTTGCTTTTATAATTTTCCTAAATACCATAATCTATTTTCAATATGTACATATTCTCATTCAGCTTTTTTATAGTAGATTTTTAGTTATTTTTTTTAATACTTCAATCTATATGTTATATTGATTTGGTAATTTGCTAAATATTTCATAATCTATAGGAAATTTCTCATGTTTTCAAAGTTTGAATATCCAATGGAAGCTTAAAATATAAAAATTAAAACAAGAAAAGGACCCGACTTCAATGACTTGATAATTAAATACACCCGGACTAAAAAGTTTAAAAAAAGTATTCACTAAAAACGGAGAAAACTTTTAATTTAGTGTACGTAACCTTTTTAAGCACTCTTTGGACTAAAACTTAACGTTGAGGTCTGAAGAGTCCTATAGTCGAAATCGGCTATACTACAATATACTTACATACAACATTTTGAAGTCGGTGCCAAATATTTTATGAGTTTATTAAAAATTCTATTTAATATTTTGAGTTTATGATAAATTTGGCACCGACTTTAAAAGTTTACTTGCATTGAATTCAAAATTTTCTCAGTTGAAAGTGAAAACTTTATTTTAAAAATTTTAGTGTGCTAGTATTCAAGGTTGTGCGCAGGGTTTTTGCAAGCATCCTTATTCTTGGGCGTGAGGTTTACTCACAAATACTAGTCATATAGAAAGTTTGTTATTTGTGTTATGTCTAATCTAATCTAATCTCTATTACAGTTTAACTGGCACGCAGTTCCTGAACGCGAAAAGAAACGTCACCACAACTCAGCCGAGCCGGTCTTCAGTCCCACAATGGCCGGAGGTCTGTTCAGCATTGACAAACAATTCTTCGAAAAACTCGGAACCTACGACAGCGGCTTCGATATTTGGGGTGGAGAAAATTTGGAACTCTCGTTCAAAACTTGGATGTGTGGTGGTACGCTCGAGATAGTGCCCTGTTCGCATGTGGGGCATATTTTTCGAAAACGGTCCCCCTACAAATGGCGGTCGGGGGTCAATGTGCTCAAAAGGAACTCGATACGGCTGGCAGAGGTGTGGATGGATGAGTATGCCAAGTACTACTACCAGAGAGTTGGCAATGATTTGGTGAGTCACATTTATTTGCTCAAATAGTAATTTATGTAACGATTGTTCTCTGCTGTAAAGTCACTTCCCCGTGGTTCGGAACCCACCTAAAACTGTAGGCCCAATTCATCAATCACCATCATCCAATTCATTACCCACGCACAGGTTTCAGACCTATGTGGGCTTCATCCTCTGGAAGAAAATAAAAGATTGTATTATATCATTTAAAATAAACTTGGAAGCATACGGGATTTCCCCCATTGCTTCCTTAACACAATTTCAATAAGTTCATTACAACACAGAAAAAATAAGAAAACATCACTACTCTAATATTACAACTACAATACTACTACGCCTGCAATAAAAGAAAGTAAAAACAAGTACAATAACACATTTGAAATAAATATTAACTGAAATAGTAAAGAACATATTAAAAGGTGAAAGAGGAGACGAGTTGAAGGCTTTCTGTGCATCACTGAAAAATGAATATCAATAAGATAGAAGATGATCTAAGATGAATAATAAGACGAAAGTGTCACAACCACATTTATTAAAAATAGTGAGATACTAGTTTCGGATGTTATGCCATTATCAATCTCAAACAAACAGTTTGTTTGAGATTGATAATGGTGCAACAACCGAAACTAGTATCTCACTATTTTTAGTGAATGTGGCTGTGAAAACTTCGTCTCATTATTCATTATAAATATCTTCCACAATATCACCTTCACCACTACAAAGAAAGATTATCTAAGAGACTATAAATTGAGAGGATAATTAATTGATTAGAAGAAATTAAGCTCATTTAAGCTCAGCTGATCTCTGAGTTTGAAATTCCTAGTTGACTCTGTTGGTTGCGTTGAAATCTAACTAACATTGCTCAAATAACAGAACACTTTTATAGTGAATGGTGTGATGGTATAAAAGGAGCATGTTATAATAGTAGCTTGGAATAAAAGTGGAACGGTCAATGAACCATCATTATGATGGACGTTTGTGCCAGTGGCGTAGCCAGGATGAAACTTTGGAGGGCGATACCAGAGGGTGGGGGGGGAATGGAACCCCCCTTAGTTTATAGGGGGGTCTGGGGGCCCTCCCCCAGCAGAAGTTTTTTATATTTTTCATTTTATAATGATTTTTTGGCATTTTAAAGTAATTTTTACTAGGATATTTCAATTGAAGCAATTGTTAATTTAAATTAAATATATCTCCAATCTGGAAGAGACAGTGACAGACACCAATCGAAAACACTGCATTGCCACATTGTTCACTAAACTGTACATGCCATGGCAGAGTACCATAATAACATTGTATTCTTTTTGCAATTCCCATGACAAACTCTTGTGCTATATAAAACTAATTTTTGTACAGTATTAACTGTTCTAATTTAATCTGTAAGTTATTAGTATTGTGAATGATGACTTCGGGGAGGGGGGAGGATGTATCCCGATATCCCTCCCCCTGGTTACGCCCCTGGTTTGTGCAACCGGGTTTAAGCAATAAAAATTGAGTCAAAAGTGTTCTCGAACATTTTTCGAAAATATCATTCACTTTTGATTGAGGAGTGCTGGGTGAGTGAGGTCTACTGTTCACAGAACTTTTAGTAAATTAATGTTTATCTCTTTTTGCAGGGTGAATATGGTGATGTGTCCTCAAGAAAGGAGCTGAGAAGAAAGTTGGGATGTAAGTCATTCAAGTGGTACCTGGACAGCGTTTATCCAGAATTATTTGTTCCCGGAGAAGCAGTGGCTTCAGGAGAGGTCAGAGTATTGTTTTGTGTCTCAATTAGATTCTACTAATATTCAAATATTAGACAGGTTGCGCAAGCGTATGCTAAAAATCCGTTAATGGTAAAAAATACGATGATCAGTTCAAACTCACACTTACTCTGTTATAAAAAATAAACATGGCCGATCTGCTTCCCATATTTGAGCGAAATGGATTATGTTTTGACTTTGATGAGGTAACCTAACCTAACCTAACCTTTGCCATTATAATGTATGTAGCTGGTAGGCTGAACTGCTTCCTATAATAATGTAAAAAAAACATGAAATTTTTCGGTTTTGGGGGGCAATTGATCTCACCTATGAGTGATTTTAATCTATTGATAAATTTCCCATAACTAAAGGACACCTTGTGGAATAGAATGACATAAATTTTATTTCAATCTAACAAATATTTCTGTCAAAATTATTTTTTGAAAATTGAAATTTTTTACAGATTTCTAATATTGTATTTCAAAAGACTAATTGCTTGATTGGAGTAAAAAATAATTTTAGTAATAATTTCAAGTAATTTTATTCCTTGAGGTGTCCAGAAAATTTATCAAAAGTTTGAAATCACTCATAGGTGAGATCAATTGCCCCCAAAAACCGAAATATTTCAACTTTGAACCCCCATATTTCACAAAATAATTTATTTTTTTCTTATGGCAATAGATAACTAGTCAAAGCCCTAATAATATTCAATACAAGAAACTCGAAAAAAATTATGACCAAAAACCCTGCGCACAGCCTTGAAATTCATTAATATTTTTGTCTAAACTACTCTGGTAGAATCAGATTTTAAGGGCGTGTAGGCGATGAAGAGCCTAAAACAAGTGTTCCTATTCCACTGCTGCAGTAGCTATTTTGAACTGAATTGAATTTGAAACTTATTTATAGCAGCATATAAAAGCATGAGAAATATGCACACAGGAAAAAATATATATACAAAATACAAAATATAGATACAAAATATTAGTAACTAAAATATACATATATTTTTAGAAGCAATAAAGCCCAACGGTGAACGAACACCTGTGTGGGAAACAAATTAATTTTCAGCTTGAAATAACACTCAAGAGTAGCTCAGTCGGCCTTAAAAATAAAAACAAACTATGTATGATCATTATTTATTTAATAAAATTTAAAGAGTAAACTCATAGAGAAGGTTTCCTTCCTAGAAGGCTTCATAATATGAGTAAATTATAAATTATCACAAAAAAAGGCTTAAACTACAAAGTTATCATTAAGAAGTCACACACATCAGAAGGTAATCAAATGCTAAAAAAATCTTAACCAAATATATTAATAAATAATAATTATTATTATTATTATAAGTACAATATATAAAAATTACTTGAATTTTTAAAATAAATGCTCAAAATGGCTGCCCCACTCAGTACTGAATGCATGAATTTCATGCTTGATTTTCTACTCTTGAGAAAACGACTTTTTAACATGCAGTAAACTCAACAATACTACAGATGATGTAGCCAGTATCCATTTCAATAGTGTCTAGATTTGTTATTGGTACTACAAGGGATATACCATCTTACTCAGAAGCCATTATACTTAATTCAACAAAACTAATATTTTCAGAAACGTATGTACACGACTTAATGATCACTTTGTATATCTAAGATTCAAAATAAATCATTTTTAGTATTAGTATTGTAGACACAGACATTTTATAAAACAATGTATCACAAAACGTTCAGACCCATGCTACCAAACCCCCTTGGGCAAAGCTCGGTCCCCCAATATTACAATTGATAAGAAGAATAGTGAATTCTGTATTTTTGCATGTTATTTGAGACTGTCAGCTGTTTTTACAGATCCGCAACCTGGGTATTGGTGGCAAGACCTGTATTGACTCTCCGGCACGTAAGGGAGATTTCCATAAGCCGGTGGGACTCTACCCTTGTCACAGAATGGGTGGAAATCAGGTCTGTGACCTTTTAAAGAAAATGTGCACCTCTTCTATCACCCACTTGTGCTTCCCTTACCTTTTTGTGCCCTAATGCACCCCTATTAACCCCTTTCTACCCATTTGTATATGTAACTTACCTATTACCCACTTGCTCACCTTATTACTCACCTTAAGCTGTTTTCCTAGCTCCACACTTTTTGTATAGTGCAGTGCACACCCATATTGCCAGACACAATCTGAAGAATTGTGGGGTTTGAGTCAAAATTACTGTATGTTTATTTGTCACATATGGATTTTGAGCCAAATCCCCACAATCTTTTAGACTGCATCTGGCTATACTGGTGTGCACTGCGCTATGTAAAAATTTCAGAGCTAGGAAAATCCAGGTTTATGAACATTTGTAAACCTTATGTGCCCCTTCAACACCCATTTGAATTGCAATCCCACTTTGTAGAAAATTGAAATTGTGTATCTCAAAGTTCTCAAAGATAGCGCCCATATTGATGAATTTATCTTGAGGGTACATTGATTCATAGAAGTTTTAGGCCTGTATTTATGAACATTCCTTCAGTTTCTCTCGACATGAGGGACTCTTAAAATGTAATTATGTATTTATATAGGCATTTCAGGAGTCCCTTGAGTGAAGAGACACTGAAGGAACTTTCATAAATATGGCCCTTAAAGTCTTCCATGAGCCTCAAGGTAGTCTTGTGAATGAAGACATAGGAAGCATTTAGTCTGTGATGCTTTCCATGATGGAATAACTTGATGAACAATCCAATATCAAAACTAACACTGTATTTGTATTTAAATTATGATTTTTACTCATTTATACTGGAGGGATGCATTTTACTTCAAATGAGAAGCTTCATCTGTGCCATAGCAGGTGGGGGGGGGGGGGCAAGTAGATGAAGCTTCTCCTTTGAAGCAAAATGCATCCCTCCAGTATAAGTGCATAGAAATCATAATTTAAATAAAAGTACAGTGCCAGTTCTTATATTAGAGCATCTCTTTTTTGCTATTAAAGAGGAACTTTATCACTGCCAATTCTTTGACATACACAATATTCAATTACAGAAGCCCCCTTTCCCATTCCCTTTACAAGTAAATACAGCTCCTACTGTAATCTTCACCCTCTTTTCAATTCAGATATCATCAATGCTTGTCATCATCATTAATTTTTCAATTTTGTTTTGTCTTCTTTCCATCTTCTGCTCTGAATCCTGGACTGGTTTACATCAAATTTTGTCAAACAAAACTTTTGGGCAAACAGATTTCAAACAGAGGCACAAACATGTGTATAGACTCGGCTTGCAAGCCTGAAGACCAGCATAAGCCTGTAGGCCTTTGGCCTTGCCATAATCAAGGCGGTAACCAGGTAATCATAACCTATAGAAGTGTGCAAAACATAACCTCAAACATGGAATGGTGTGACAAATCTTCTCTACTATGAATGCTGGAGTTTGCAACCATTCAGCAACTAACATAATTGATTGTGCATTTTAATAGTTATATTTGAGCTAATTTAACTTGGAAATTTGATAAGCATAACCTATAAAAGGGTGTGAGACATAACATTAAACATGGAATGGTGTGTCATTTCTTCTCTACTATGAATGATGGACAAGTTTGCAACCATTCAATAACTAACATAATTAATTGTGCTTTTAGATAATTATATTTGAGTAAACATGAATTAGAAATTTTATAAACATAACCTATAAAAGTGTGTGAAACATAGCCTCGAACATGCAATGGTGTGACATTTCTTCTCTACTATGAATGCTGGATGAGTTTGCAAACATTCAATAACTAACATAATTAATTGTGCTTTTAGATAATTATATTTGAGTAAACATGATTTAGAAACTTAATCTATAAAAGTATTTAAGACATAGCCTCAAACATGAAATGGTATAATATTTCTTTTCTAATATGAATGCTGGACCAGTTCACAACCATTCAACAACTAACATAATTGATTGTGCATTTTAATAATTATATTTGATTTATTTTCACTTAGAAATTTGATAAATATAATCTCAAGTGGGCAAAATAAAAACTTAAAAGGGAATAGTATGTCAAATCTTCTCTACTATGAATATTATATGAATTTGCAATCATTCAGCAACTAATGCAATTAATTGTGCTTTTAGATAATTATATTTGATTTATTGATAGATACACATATTAAATAATAACATATGTATTAATCTCATAATATCCCACACAGTTTATGAAAAGTGTAACAAAAGTAAATCACACATAAGATACACATATAGCAGCCTTTGGTGGCAACCATTTTTTCCTTTACAGAATATCAATATCATGATTTTAATATTCTGGTAAGAAAAAGATGGCTTCTATCAAAGGCTGCTATATATATGTATCTAGCAACATGTGATATACACAACTTAATCAGGTCATGTGCTTGAAATTCATTTATGCTATTAATATATCTATATCTATTGTGCAAATATTATATCTATTGTTTTTCTCAAAATTTAACATAGAAGTTTCATAAACATAACCTAAAATATAAAGAGTATTCTATGTAACCTCATAATGGAATGCTTTGATACATCTGCTCTATACTAAATGTTACAAATTAATGTACATTATTAACTATAACTTGAGTTGGTTAAGTTAACTTGACTGGGCAATCCAGTTAACATAACTTAGAGTATGAACATAACAAAGAATATTGCAATACTGGACCTCATGCATTTTGTTACAAATTATTAACATTATTAATTAATATGCTTTAAGATTTTTTAACCAACTTTGTTAATTAATTGCAGTAAAATAGCTTACACAGTGGAGCACCCAATGCTGGATGATAATCACCATTGCAAAATCAAACACATGCTGTGAAATGGTGGTATTCAGACTGTTTGAATCAAACACTATTTTACAGCAGGTGTTTGACTTTGCAATGATTATTATCATTGCAGATTGGATTCTCCACTATGTAATCACCCTTTAATTCTAACTCTAACTCATTAGTTGGTGTGGTAATCATTTAGAATAACTAATTAGTTTTCTTGAGATTTATTTGAAACTAAATTTAAATAGACAGGGACTTCATAGAATGTGCTGTTACATGTTATTTTTTTACATTTCAACTTGCTCATCAAACTTTTGTGTGTTTTTTAAGATTTTGTTTTGAAAAAACACATATTTTTCAGGAACCAGGCTCATTTCTTATTATTCTGTCATATATTATTTGTATCCCCCTTAATTCTCCTCACACTCATCTTCTCTCTCTCACTCTCTCTCTCTCTCTCTTTTACTTTTTCCTATCCACTGTTCTTTTCTTTGTTTTGTGCATGTTTCATATACAGTATTACTTCTTCATTATTCCTTTCATCACTGTATTGTTATTATTCTGCTAGTGTTTTTGATCAATAAAATATGTTTGATTTACATTTTTTATTCTTCAATTATAATAAAATTGTGTGTCTATTAAAATAAGATATTCACTTCACTATTAGTATTTCAAGGTTCTGGTATAGGAATTATCTGCTTTGACTACTCTAAGTATTACAAGTTTTATCAAAATATCTTTCAGCTGGCAAAAAGCTTGAGCTTTGTTTTCAATGACATAATAACCAAATTATTGTGCTGTATACATATCTCGGATGCATGGTATTGTGTTCCCAATCATACCAAGGTAATTCATTATGTTTTTTGGGAAACTAATTTGTTGATTTGGAGCAAATATAGGAAACTTTTTCAAATTTATGAAGGCTATTTTGGGAATTTATTAATTGATTTTGAACCAGTATGCTGAATTTTTAAGACAACCATTTTACTCATAAAAATAATTTAGTAAGTTTCTGTTTGAATAGTGTCTGTAAAAATGTTTTTGTGGGTAAAATGCAGAATACACATAAATATCCATGAAAATGTTCCAAACTACTTTAAAAAATCTATTTTACAGATAAAGTTGAATTTCTGCTTTCAATGATAATGTTGTCTACATCTATCATTGCAGATTTTTAGGAACTAGCAAAGTAAGGTTAATCCTTGTAGCCATTTCACTGCTGATTGTGAATAATTATGGATTGTTTCCAGTAAAACCACAAAGAATTTGTACAATTTGTATTTAGATTGTTTCAAAGCCAATAATAAGTCTAATTGTGTAATCAAACATTAAGAGTTATACAAAACTATGTTCACTTCAAAATCGAATTTTAAAAGATTTAAAAAAATTATTATAATAAAAAAGTGATATAATGGAGGTGAAATTATATATAAATAAATACGAAACATTGTGTCATAATGGTGTCACCTACTTTTTAATCAACTGTCAGTTATCACTGATTGAAGTTTGAAAAAGTCTTTTAAATGCTCTCCTGATAAATTGTTATATTTTACATAATGTCCTTTACCTCCAAGGTACAAATATAATCAAGTATTTAATGTTTAAATATATAATCCATAATAAAAGGGCATGGTTGGCATACATGTCAGGTTAGGTGCAAGTGAAATGGATTGTTCAAATAGTTATATTTTTCTATCTTGTTCTGCCTTGTTCAGAAGCTAATCTTGTTCTATTTTTGTGTTTTTTCTAGTATTGGATGCTCAGCAAAACAGGTGAAATACGAAGGGATGAGGCCTGTTTAGACTATGCAGGACAGGATGTTATTTTATATCCTTGCCATGGCTCAAAGGGTAACCAATTTTGGCAGTACAGGCCTGATGTAAGTATAAATAAATATATAACCTAACCTATCCTGACCTAATTTAGGTGTTGACAAGTAGTTACCAATAGCCTTTGCATATATATAAATACTATTGTTGAGAGAATATAAGTTTTGGTAGTTGTTTGGTGGTTTTAAACAAGTGCTCTTCAAATCTGTAGGTGCTTGAGAAATGTAACTAAGCAATTTAATGTGTGTGGAGGCTGTGAAGTCACAGGAGGTGATGAAATGGTCATTGCGAAAAGTAATTCATAACACTGCAAATTTTTTGCACAATATTTATGGGGTATTAGATGATCTAAATTAAAAAATTTGATCTTCTATATTCTATCTTCTATCACTGGTGCATATCCCAGGTGCCCCCAAACACTGAAATTCCAGCTCTACTTTCAGCTTTTCTGCCCAAAAAATAATAAGCATATGGATGATTTTATTGGTGGGGACCCTTAGGTTTCCACATTGCCATTTGAGCTATGTTATGGGGAACATGGTGGGCCTACTATTTTAGGTGGAATCCGAACCACTGGGTAAGTGATAGTAAAGCTCGTAACATCAAGTTATTGAAGCATGGTCACCCATCCAACACAGTCTTGAGCGCTTGTGACTGAACATCGTGATCGCATAAACACCATGCCCACTGTGTGACCAATCACCTCCCTTCAGCTTTTCCCAAATTTGTTTTTTTTTTGGAGGATGAAATCCACATAGGTTGGAGACCTGTGCGTGGGTAATTAGTTGGATGATGGTGATTGATGAGTTGGACCTACAGTTTTAGGTGGGTTCTGAACCACCAGGAAGTGATTTTACAGCAGAGAACAATGTCTTTTTTGCTGGCCAATCTAATTGGTCACCATTCCAAACTAAGCATTGTATGAAAAAACACTAATTTTAAAATTTGGATTTTTCAATTGAAAATTTGTAAAGAAAGCAGTAGTAGGCTGTGCCTTTTGTATCTTTAATTGATTATGTATTTAATAAATAGATAAATAAATAATTTTACAAGAGAATGATACCAATTTAATCTTTCTAGGCCATATGTTTCCCCAATTTTACCTTTTTAAAATATAGGTAAATTTTACAAAAACTGAAAATTTAAGGTTTTTACAAGTTTTGATTTCATATCAAAAGGTAAACCTGGGACACTTAGAGCCTAGAAGGATGAAATTGGTACCATTCTCTTGCAAAATTAGTGTACTTATAAAATGGCATGCTCTGTCAATGAGATTCCAAATCACAAATTGACATTACAAATCTATTAACATGCAATGGTACAATTTAAATTTTCAAAATAGGCAATTAAATGCACAGAACTTTCAAAACAGATATGTTTTTTCCAGTTCCTCTAAAGTAGGCTATAACATTTGATCAATACTGCAAACATCAAGAATGATTTTTGCATTATTATTAATAAAAAACAATAATTGTTTTGTGAAAAACTTTCAACTTTTTTGGTTATGTGGTTTTGATAAACAGTTCACAAGTATTTATTTAAGATATTTATTTCTAGATGCAAGATCTTGGAGTAGAGAAAAGCTTAGTTGGTAGTTTCTATGCTTGATTACATCAGTTATACTGTGCAACTTTAAACTATGCTGCGTATATTAAAAAGAGATGGTTAATAGTACCATACATTATCACTTGATTCACATATTTTAAAAATTCTTTTTCAGACAAAACTGATCCAGCATGGCAGCAGCAAAAAATGTCTGGCAATATCAGAAGACAAGCAGAAATTACTTATGGAAGAATGCAACAGCAGTTCACAGAAGCAACAATGGAAATTTGAAAATTACGATGCAGCCAAACTATAGTGTTGTGATGTAGGCAATACTTAGCAGTGGTTTTATGATAAGTAACTGTTGTGAGTACTGAGTAACAGCTATTAAGTAACTGCTACCAACCTGTGAATGTTTTCTCAACAAATTTTCCTTGATAACACAAATCTAGGTAACAATTTTGAGGTTATGACAGACAATAATGTCAAATTTTCGTAATTTTATGTTCAATAGAAACTGTGAATTACAGATTTTGAGTAACTGCTACCAACCTGTGAATATTTAGGTGGTTTCTGAACCAAAATTCATTGTTCACACATATCTAAATAATAAATGTGAAGCTATTTTGGACAATAATTACAAATGTCTGGAATATTATGTAATAAAGTAACTGTGAATAACAGGTGTTGAGTAACTGGAATTGGTCCATGAATATTTAGGTGGTTTCCAAACAAAAATTTCTTGTTATCACATATCTAGGTATCAATCTTGTGGTTATATAGACAATAATGTCAAATTTTCAGAATACTATGTTGTAAAATAACAATGAATAACAGATGGTGAGTAACTTTGCTTGTTTAGCAACTGGTATTCAATAACTGTCACTAAATTATCAACACAAATCTAGGTAAAAATTTTGAACTTATATCGAATTTTCAGAATATGTTGAAAAGTAACTGTGAATTCCAGGCGTTAAGTAACTGAGATTGTTCAGTAACAGGTGTTTTGTATCTGTTACTAAATTATTGATGAAAATCCCCCAATTTAAATATAATTCACAATGCACTGTATTTTGAAGGTTGATGATTCTAACAGGAGCCAAGCTCAAATTTATGGAATTTGTTCTTTGTAAATAATCCATAGGTACCTCTTTCTTGGAAAATGATAATACATGTTGTATGATACAAATGAACAAAGTTGAGTAACTGTGATTACTAAATAACATAATTTATGCTTAGTAACTGCTACTGTGAATAACTGTTACTACTTTATGGAATTTGTTGTTTGGCAGTAACAGTCGGGCACCTCACTATTGTACTGCAGAAAGCCTGAACTACATTGTGTTGTGTAAATTGTTAAAACAGATGTTAAGTAACTGTT
This sequence comes from Conomelus anceps, assembly GCA_948455865.1. Classification (NCBI taxonomy): domain Eukaryota; kingdom Metazoa; phylum Arthropoda; class Insecta; order Hemiptera; family Delphacidae; genus Conomelus; species Conomelus anceps. The sequence goes on from OX418222.1 coordinate 10,747,233, forward strand.
GTGAATAACAACACTTACTATCTAACAAAGAAAAACAGTGAAACGAATGTGTAAATTCAAGTGGTGAATAAATTGGAAGTGTTATTGTTGAGGTCTATAGATAAATGAACTTTTTAGATAATTTTTTAATTATTTAGGAATAATCTAAATTTACTAGAATGAAAGGTTGAAGGAATACTTTTGACACTAAATAGATTGTGGTGTAAAGTGTTAAATATATGTCTGAAGTGAATTTCTATTGATTGTTAATAATAAAATTTATATTTCAGTAAGTGTTGTTTAATAATTAAATTGGGTAATATATTGTTTATACACATTCATTAGAGAGTTTAAGGAAATATTTGGTAATTGGCCCCTTATTGATATTAAAATAAGGTTAGTTTTATGCATGTGCAAACATTATACCATTAATGTCATTGTCAAAGAGATTTTGAGTAAACAGTGTTTTGGGCATGGAGGTACAGTAAACACCCTGTTAACTGACCTCAGATCAACTGACCATTGGATTAACCAGCAACCCTCTTTCCAAGATTATGCAAACTTCTGGTGCAAAGGCAAACAATGCAGTAACAGCCCAAAAATAACTTTCATGTCACAACAGGTTGGTCATCTTTCCATAGCAAGTCGAATCCAGTGAGTTAGTCGCTTTTAATACCATGTAAAATTTATAGTGCAATTTGTCTTAATAGTATAGTGTATTTGTAAACTTGTAGTTGAATTAAATTTGTCATTTTTGATTGTGCAACTGTGTTTCAATTTGTTTATTAAATTGTTTGCGATAGGCCTAGAGTAAAGTACTGTGAAATGAGTGTTGTTAAATTGCTCTAAGGTGACTATTTCCATATTCATTGGTTTAACCAACATTTTCTATTATCCAACCATGGTCCAGTCCCATGATAGACAAGGGGTGTCTACTGTATAAGAAAGTGGATACAGCATAAAGTCAGAAAAGTGTAGCTGATGCCATCTTGCATGGCTATCTGGCAACTTCTGGTTGTTTTACTCCTCTTATGATATACACCATTGTTGTTTTAGTTGTTATATATATGTCTATGAACTCTACCAAGGTTATCTTCAAATATGGCCACCACTCTACACTTTGTTGTAGGTTAGTCATAAATTATTGTTAGAACTTCTGCTAAATTTTAATAAATGTTTTCAAAAAATCATTTTGAGAAGCAAATTGTTTTCCACAGATAATAATAATTGTTTAAACATTTTAACTGACATGAAAGTGTAATTCTGTTAAGTGATCTACTTAGTTTGAAATTGGTGGTGATGTAGCTGCAAATGGCATCGGATGCCATGCAGTAGGGCCTTGTTTGCTTCCATTTCCAGTTACATTTTTAACATTGGCAGTATATGATATGCTACCTCCACTTTCTTATACCTCCATGGTGCATTGATATAGTATGACAAAGTGGTTAAATGATTGAATTGATTGTATTCTTACCATATTCAAAAGCATTTATAAAACATTATATAATTTTTCTTCCTATTAACAAAGTCAACATTAATGTCAGCACATGTGTACAACTAACATAAAACTGGTATAGCAGTAAGAGGAAAATTAGTGGCAATTTGCTCAAACTCTCTATTATTTTTTTTTTCAAATGATGTTGCTTATTTATAATAAATATTTTTAAATTGAAATTTCAACTGTCATTTTCACCTCTGATCAAAGTTTTATTTATAAAAAATTATCAAGAGTTCATATCAATGTGTAGAGAAGAAGAAATGTCCTGAATAATGTAGAATTTCAAATTTGATTGTCCTTATTTCACAAATTATTGATAAATTACTTTCTCAAGGCAATAGATAACATTTCTATAGCTTAATAGACACCCATTAACCTAACCTAACCTAATATTTCAAAAGCTTGATGGTGGCCTATCTTAGCAACTTGAAAAAATTCTAACAAAATCCCACCCTCTCTTAAACAAAAGAGGACAATGTCACTGAAATTGTTATCATATCACTAGACAAATTATACCCCTAGTTGCACAAACGTCCTATCATAATGATGGTTCATTATCTGTTCCATTTTTATACCAGGCTACTATCTATCACATCATTCATTATAAAAGTGAGCCATTGCTTGGTATAAAAGTGTTCTGTTATTTGAGCAGTGATAGCTTGATTACAATGCAGCCAACAGAGTAAACTAAAAATGTCAAATTCTGAGATTAGCTGAGCATGAAATACAGTATACGTATATAAACTACAGTAGTTAAATAGTTCTTTATAATTTGAATGAATCATATTATTATATTGTTTGGAGAGTAAATTAGCTTCTAGAATTATAAAATACATGCATTAGTGACTATATGTATAGTATTGGTCATTAATATAAGGCTTGTTTTAGGTTCTGTTGAGTTATAACAAGATGGCGCATGTGTATGAATGATGATACCACTTTTACATTTTATACTAGGTACGTGCTCCACCATTCAAAATATATAGATCATATGAAATCTAGCATGTATATAGGTATAATTATATGCTTTCACATAGCAACTTGGTATAAAAGTGGAACAGATAATGAACCATCATAATGATTGCACGTTTGTGCAGTCAGGGGTTATTTTTCCATTTGTTATAAACAACATATTGATTTTTTATATGGAAATATCAAATTAATATTAATAGCGACCACCAAAGTGAATGGGTGAGTAGAATTATTGTAGCATTATTATCAAGATAGCTGTGTCACAATTTTAGTGCAAAATTTACATTAGCATGCACAAACTAGCAACACTGTAATATGATGAACACTATCATTATTAATTTATGCTCTGCTAATGTGAATTTTAAGCATTTGTTTTGCAAAGTCAGCTGTTTTTAAGCAATACCATAAGTCTACTCACCTGTTCAATTTGGTTGCAGCTATTTTATATCATTCATATCTAGCAAATATCATTGGTTAGATAGAGTAATACTGTTTTTTAATTTTTAATGTATTGTACATAATGCATTTCTATTGTATAGTATTAATTAATCATCATTAATATGGTATCAACAATTAATTTTAAGCTTAATAAATTTTGTAATGTATTGTATCATATGCGGAACATTTTCATAGTAATGAATTAAAACACTACTTGTTATTTAAAAATAAATTATCGGATTCAATATCATGTGTAGCTATGATGTATAATGTATTCTTATTAATAGTATTAGTAAAAAATACGAACAAATTGTATATAGTTATGACATAAAATCAGCTAATCTTTTACAAATTTATTTCAATTTCTACTGTAGTGTATTATGTAAACTATAAATCAATTTTAATTGTACTATAATGCTATGAAAATTTATGAAACGTTTTATTATCTTTTTATTACAATATTTTATTCGTTTTCATTGATTTCTCATTTTTGTTATTTTATCCATTCTTATATCCTATACTCCTGCTTCATAGATCGACAGTTTTTTAAATTCTATTTCAATTTTCAAAATAGAACATAATAACAGAATAAAATATAAAAAATAAACCAATACAACAGAGTATTCAAGGACCCAACAAGTAAAATAATAATAATAATAATAATAATAGCCTAAGTATTATTATCAATTGTGCTAACAGACATTTATGCACCTTTCAAACAAGGTATATACTAATCTCTCTAATAATCTTGCATATTTTTTTTTGGTTCAACTGATTTGGTTTCTATAAGCATCATAAATATGTTTCCCATTTCACAAAAAAATGCATATTGAAAATTAGTTTAGTTTCTTTGTCTTCTTGTTCAACAGATCTCATATATATTATGCAACAATTTTTTCTCTGTTTTTATTTTTAATTCTACTTTCAATTCAATAATTTAAGAAAAGTTTGCAACACAATCAAAAATGAAAACGTAAAAACTTGCACTGTAAAAAAATAAAGTTTATAATTGGACTGAATATCAGCCTTTGTAAATTCCAATGTTTTGATTTTCAAATGTCATCAGTAACAGCTGCCAATGTTTTGATTTTCACTAACGTAGAGCCTATAGTGGATATCTGTTTTACATCATAATTATTTTTATATTCAACTCCCAAACTCCAAAATCAATAGCGATCTCACATGGACTATGAGGAAACTATAAAACAAGTTTCAAGAGTCTAGAATCTTTCTTTAAATTGCTAGGACAGGCAATTGCAATTTCAATTGCTAGGGAAGGATGGAGCAATGGCACGATTTCAATAAGACCCTATTGGGTCCTTAATAAACTTGAGCAAATTCGACAACTAATTCTGACATATCATTCACCATACATTTATGAGCTTTTGTACAGTTTCAAAGTTAGAAAACCTTTTATTAAATGGTTTATCTACAAATTAAAGCCAGATTAGATTGAATAATGGTGTCCAAAACAGTGTAAAATGGAACTCATGGTTTCAAGTCTTTCCAAAGGAATTAGAAGTCTCAAGCAAAACTGCAAAGGAATAAATCAAACTATAAAAATAAACAACTTTGTTAAAGAAATTCGTTAACAACTTAGTTAACTTTCTAAACAACTTCGCTTTAAATTCAGTTATGTGTTCAAAATATTCCCAGCTTAACTCTTATTTTGGTTTTTTCTCCATCTTATAAAAACAATTCCCATTGAATTTAATTTTTCACATTATTTTTTACATTCAAATATTATTTTCTCCATCCACAAAATATGTACACATATTAGCCAGTTTCTTTCCCAGTATCTCAGTAGGTCCTACCCAAGGTTACTAGAAGACAAGGTAGTTCACATTCACATGCATCGGTACTCATTTGATAAGTCCTGTCAGCTGATACAGTGATGTCATCTGGGTCTCTTTTCACAATTTCGCCCATCTTTATGTGTTAAATTGCATACAACTTTATAAGTCTTTTTCTCAAAATATATATGCTTTACAAGAAACTTGGAGTCTTGGACGTCTCCTATGGTTCATAGTATTTATTTAACTGTTGATGTTTAGCATTTTTCATTAATCTATGAGATACAATCATACAATTATTTGATTCAGAGTACTGGATAACGTTATAGCATTAATGTTATATGCTTTTCAAGAAACTTTGACATCTCTTAGGGTTTATGGTAAATTTAACTGTTAATCTACAGCATTTTTTATATAATTATTTAATTCAGAGTACTCTATAATGCTGTAACATATATACATGACATCAAGGATAGTAATTTACAGGTATTTAAGTTATTTTATTTGTTTTTAAACTCACTTCAATTGATATTCGTAGAAGATTAAATATTCAATTTTTAAAGAAACATAGTTATTGGAGAAACTGATATGCAATTTCAATAAGCACATAATAATTTGTTGAAGCTTAATTTAATATCTCTTTCTCCAATCAGTTTTCTTTAAAAATTGAATATTTAATCGTCCAAAGTACTTGGAAATTAATTGAAGTGAGTTAAAAGACGAATAAATTAACTTAAATACCCAAAAAGTAGTATCTTGATGTGAGGTAGAAATTTATTTCATATTTCTCAGAACTATTACATAGATTACTTGTTACAGCGTTATCGAGTGCTCTGAATTAAATAATTATATGATTTTATCAAAAATGCCTTAGATTAACAGTTAAATTTACCATCAAAGTTTCTTGAAAAGCATATATATATTTTGAGAAAAGGACTTACAAATTAATGCAATTAGCATTTAAAAGATAGGCGAAATTGTGAAAAGAGACCCGGATGACGTCACTGCATCAGCTGACAGGGCTTGACAGATAGCCTAAGCGCGTGAACACTTCCTTGTCTTTTCATAACCTTGGGTTCTATGTATTGAAAATGATTAATTTGTTTAATAATTAATTTTATGGCAAACATAAAATTTATTTTCTATTTCCCAGAACTATTGCATAGATCACTTGTTACTGCCATTCATCAATCTATGTGTAGCATTACAATAATTGAGCTATTTGCAGCTGCTATTGTTTTGTAATAATAATTGATAAATTTAACTTTAAAAAGTTAAATTTGTTGTTTGACATAGAAAAAAAAAGAATTGTGAATAGCTTATTTTCACTTGAGTTAACATTTTTCTACAGACTAGGTCTAAAATTTTAACTTTGACAAAAAGATGTCTGATAGCTTACTTTTACTTTCACATTTAAATTTCTTAGTGTGTAATGTTTCAACAGAAATGTCTAAAAATCATATTTGTTGGGTTTTAATAAGATATACAAATTTGTGCCTTAAAATAGTATAATTATTGGATGTTGACTAATAAATTATCAGTGTATAAACAATGCTAATGTGAAAAATTCGTAATAAAAGTTGACCTATCTTGTTCATTGTAATAATATGTGGTTTTTATTTTATGATATACTTGTTACTAAATACTTTCAAGAATCATTTAATTAATTTCTTACAATATATGAGGTGGAAAAGACTCTGCCATCTTAATTCCTCATAATATATAGAGCTCACAAATTCCTCATAGTATAGAGCTAGACAAATTCAATTTGAGCGGGATAATTTTCAGAGCCCTCTTCATCTTCAGGATCTTCAAGACATCATCAATATCATCATTAAGGATTCCCTGACCCTGACCCCAATGCTCTCATGTTCATTATAAATATTTTAAAGATTAGCTTTTCTTAGAGTTTATTTTCTCTGTTGAATAAAAATTTATAGTACTTGCCAAAAGAAATCAATATGAATAAAATTATAGATTTATACTAAATCAAAACCAATGGTGTTGCAATTGGAAACCTAATGGGAATGGGATAGACGAACCATCTTACTTAATCCATGATCTATGCTGAAATGGTGACAACTGAAGATTGCAATTTATCCTTGTTTTTGATCTAGTTTCTTTATAATTTAATAATATGTTATTAAAATACATACGGTATTTATTTTAATAATACCTAATAACACCAGATGCTTTTAGCAACTTAAAACCTTAAAGGCATGAAATGGGCTGAACAAGTTCGGAAAGTAAGTGTAAAAAATTTGCTGAAGTAACTTAAGTGTAAAAAATATTACAGATTGCAACTAATACAGGCAGAAAGTGGTCGGACACATGGGTAGTTCAGCCAGAGACAAAAAACAAAAGGACTGCTACAATTAAAGTGGTCGGATGAAAGAAAGAAATAAGACATGAGTGAAAAGATGAAAATCTCATGGCCGAACCGCAGGAAGAACCTTAAGTCGTGTCTCCACCAACGGAACATGCTCGGCGAACAGTGTTTGCTGAAATTATCTGATGTCGCCGAACATTGTTTGGTGTTGGTTTTTGGTGTGGACGCCTTCTCGAACATTATGATCGGTGTGGTGGGAGTAGTGGCGGAAACCTGTTGGTCGTCACTGTTCGCTCACAGAGCGAACATTTCAATTGAACTCAAGAACATGTTCGGTGACCCATATGTTTATTGTTTGTCCGTTTTTTGTATTCGCCAATAATGTTCGGCAGACATGTTCGGTTGGTGGAGACACGGCTCTAGAGGATTTACGTGATCCATATACTGAGTCTATTACGAAAATAATAATATTACCTATTTACTCACATATTGATTGTTTATTGAGTTGGATTGTCGGAAATTTAAATAATTAGACTTATTTCTGGCCACTTTTGCCATGAATATAAACAGGAATTGAAAGTTTTTTAAGATGTGCAATAATTTTTGCTTGCATTATTTCATTTCTTTTGTTGTTTCTCAAAACTATGGATATTCTAGGAACTTGGCCAGCATTTAGGAACGTTCCTTTATAGTGTCTTCACTCGACGGAATCATGACATATGCATTCAGAATAAAGGCATTTCAAAAGAGTCCCTTGAGTCAAAAAGACACTGTAGGAACTTTCATAAGAACGACCTAGGAGTTCAACAAAGAGAATTCAGTAGTTTTAAAGTTCTTAGCATTTTTATCAATTTATTCCAACTTTCTATCTAAATTATTTATTTAACATGAATGGTTGAGTTCATAGGAGCCTAATTGTTTACCGCTAAATCAAAGTAAGTAAGGCGTCTGAGTGGTCTATTCAAATTTTTAAACGCCTAGAATTCAAATAGACCAATCAGACGCCATGGTTTTCGGTAAAATTTCAAACAGTATTTATCATAAACTCGACCGTTGTACTCAAAGAAGTTGTAATAATATTCAAAAGTTGAACTCAATGATTTCGATATATCGTCGGCACTAGCATCGATAATTTCGAACGGATGCATCGATACTCAGATATCGAGTATGCCAAACTAAGATTACACGAACACAGACACACACAACTTAACCAAAAACCGAAATAATTATGTTTCATGATTGTTATTACTCAATCGCAGGAAATTATTCAATAATTACTTTTCGAGGAATAAATTCAGGTGATTATTTTGTATATAATTGATATTTTATAAGTTTCTTTGTTTTTTTACTAAGCTATATATTAATATTTTGTGATGAAAGTAAAGTTTCTTTGTTTTTTAAACTCGTAGGCAGATCTCGGTTTATGATTATTCTACACCCACGTAATATAATTATCTCATTATGTGGGATGTAGTGTAGCCTACATGGATTTCTCTTTAATGTCAGTGGCTGCACCATATTCCTTTAATTTTTCGTTGGAGGCGGATGTCCTTGTGAATTGTATTAGTAATTTACATGTTACCAAGTTGGATGTAACTGTCTTGAAAACGTTGGAAGATAGTGGTAAGTTAATCAAAAAAGTTCAGCCGATTAAGTGAATTTTAAGCAATAAAAGAAATCAAGAATAGAAATAAGCGAAATATAGTCTAACCTTGCAGCCATCTGTGATTTCTTTATAGCCTATCTTTTACTGACTCCATCTATCCAGTTCACTGTTCAAAGATGGAGAAATAAGAATAACAAGAATATAGTCCCAGTGTAATCATTATTTGTTGAATCTTCAATACTTTTTAAAATACTGTACCTATTGAGTTTCCTTTTTGAAGAAACCATTTTGTGGTGAACAGTTCAAATGTTAGACTTATGTAGGTGAGGTGGTGTTGCTTGGTATTTTTATATGGAAACAATATTTAGTTTATCTACGATCCTAAATACTTCCTTTCATCAATAGGCAGTAAAACATCAATATAAAGTTATCAACTCGAAACCTAACCTTGCAGTCCTAATCATGGTTGTAATCTACCATGAAACAGTTTATGATATTTTGTACTGTTTTTTTAAACTTTGTACTTGCTGCACAAGAAAATTTCCTAGATGCAACTGCCTCTGAATAAGGGTGTTTGCTCAGTGGAGCATCCAATACTCTATGATAATCACCATCGCGAAATCAAACAATGGTGATACTTTAACACCTGTTGATGGATGACGCTGCTCCAGACTGTTGTACACCATTACACAGCATGTGTTTTATTTTGCGATGGAGATTATCATCGATTATTGGGTGATTCACCGTGCTAGCTTCCTTTGAAACCCATAGCCTACAGGTATACCAGTGGCCTAATAAAAATTGAACTCTATTCTAATCAGAAATAAAATTATTATTCAACATAAAATCATCTAGAAATCGAAAGTATGTCAGTTTCATAACTCATAACCTATATAATTTCATAAACGAAATTGGTAAGCACTTTCCTCAGTTCTTACAGATTGAATGCGTTAGCAAAGTTATTCTATTTTATATAATTTCATTTCATTTATTTACACACAGTTTCCAAAATACAATAATACAACATATAGATACAATACAAAATGGGAAAAAGTGGTTAGGTAACCTCATTGAAAAATCGTGTTGAGGCACCATCACGTTAACAAAAGAAAGTAAAGCCTAGAGCCGAGCTAAAAGTATAAAATAATCCTTGAATGAATATGTTTAAAAGTATACATAAAAAATATTAAAGAGTACTTAGAAATAAACTGTTCCTTTCCAAACAAATCATAAACGACAATAAGGTAAGATCAAAACTAAAATACTTGACCATTTTCTTTTCGAAGCAAGAATTCAACATCATTTTGCAAAAACAACCAAGACTTCAATTCTCTGAGAAAAATAACTAAATTTAAACTTGAGGAAGCGTTGAAAGGTAGATGATTGAAAAATTTTAAAGCACAGAAAGAATAAAACCTACGAAATCCTTCAATATTTGCTTTCAGTAGAATAACCTTATTTTGCAACCTTAAACGACAAGAGTGCACTTTTGAGTTACTCTGCATATAAGTTTAGGTGGTTTCTATTTTATTTTATTTTTTCTTTTTGCTTCAACTATTTTTGTTTTACTGTATTTTGTTAACATAAACGTATAATTTGATCAAATTAATAACTTGGAAATTGAAAAATAATACTTGACTAATAGCCTCAACACATAGTTGTATACACGTGCGGTAGCTCATAGTTTTTTTAGAGGGGTTAAATTATATTCAAAAGAATTATTGAAAGCAAAAATATTTTGTATTGAATAACTTATTATGCTATTGTTGTAACTTAATATTTTATTGTTTGGATTCAATAGATTTTTCTATTCCTGGATTTCTTGTTCCATGACGAACTGCGTTGTTGATATTTACTTTTTAAGTGTATTCATCGGCTTGCAGTCAAATTTGAATTAACACCTGTAGGATTTTATTGATGGTGAGACTTTTATGGGTATTTCATCTCGCCATGTGAGCCCAATTATGAGATACATGGTGGACCTACAGCTTTAGGTGGATTCCAATCCACTAGGATAATAATAAATTATGTAATGACCATTCCAAAAGATTGTCGTTAAATGTAGAATATGAGATGGACCTACAGCATTTTTTCCGGGGATTCAATACCAATAGGATTCAAGAGACTTGGTCTCCTAACTGTACCTTGCTTGTATGTGTGTGAAGTTACATTTTGTGTGAAAAAGAATGATATAAACTAAAGATTTGGCGTACATGGGTATAATACACGAAGCCGATGAGACTACCACTTAATAGTAGTTTATTTGAACAGAATTCTAATTATATTGGTAGGAAATTCTATATTACGGTACCGCAGTTTCTAAAGAGAAATATCGAAATATTAAAAAACAACTGAGAAAATATATAGTTGATAAAGCTTGTTATAGCGTACAAGAGTTTCTTTCACATAAAAATAGAACCTCACCTCAACTAATTTGAATTGTAATTGTGGTAAATGAGGTTTGTTTTGGCATTAGCTGTAAGCCTCTATTATTTGTGATTTTCATGTATGTATTTGAAATAAATAAATAATTAGTGAATAAGATTGATAATGTTGTATACAAGTTATAGTTGATCTTACTTGACTTGTCTTATACTCCATAACAGGAGTCTTCAAGACGTTATATTGAAAAAATTGTGTAACGTCACGTTTGTTGGTTGTTAAATATAGAATAGGTCTTAACTAATCAATGAATTAAAGACATCAAATTAATGAAAATCTAAATTGTTTTTTTTTTAGGAAAAATCATTGCTAAAAATGGCTTTGGAAGAACATCGTCTTGATAGTATTAAAGTAGAGGAGGAAGATCCTGATCTACCTGTATTTGAGCCTATTCAGGTATTATATCTAATTTTCTAATTTTAATATAATTATAATGAATATAGCAGCCTACTTATATAATATATAGTGTACGCTGCCATTGACAGCCATGGTTTTTTTATTGCTGATGAAGCCCACATGAGTCCGAGACTTGTGCGTAGGTAATGAGGTGAATGATAACAAAGAGATGCCAGACAGAGGAGCGGGATTCGAACCCATGACCGCTGAAGTTGTGACGCCCCAACCAACTGCGCTGAGCGGCCCGCCAAGTAACCCACAAGTTGTAACCTACAGTTGAAATTAACGATAAATAGCAAAAAATGTCAATACCTTCAATTCTAAAACAAAAATAATTCAAATGAAGATAGGGCTGGCTATAAATGTGTCTGTAAACGATAATCAACCAGACCAGGAAGAAAACATTGCATTTATAGGAGTTTTGTTGGATAGACGATTGACCTGGGCTCCATACATTGAGAAAATATGTTGTAAAATTTCATCTGGGGTATTTGTCCTGCGACAGCTCGCTAGATTAAATGACAAAAAGGACTTTTTACAGCTTACCATGGGCTCTTACTGTCACATATTAGGTATATGCTATTGTAGTATGAGGTAATTCATCAAAGCAAAACCTTGATAGGGCGTTTAAGATACAAAAGAAAGCGGTTAGGTGTATGGAAAGAGTAAATAGATTAGATTCATGTAGGCCGTTGTTCAAGAGACTTGGTCTCCTGAGTGTACCCTGCTTATATGTGTCTGAAGCCACTTTATATGTAAAAAAAGAGTGATATTAACCAAAATCTTGACGTACATGATTATAATACTAGAAGCCGAGGAGATTATCACTTGGTGAGTCACAATAGTAGCTTATTCAAATAAAACCCTAGTTACATTGGTAGGAAACTACAAAAAGCTACCGCAGTTTTTAAAGAGTCTTAAAAATATAGAATAATGTAAAAAACAATTGAAAAAATATTTAGCTGATAAAGCTTTTTATAGTGTACAAGAGTTCCTTTCATTAAAGTTAAGTTTCACCTCAACTAATTGATATAGTAATAATTATGGTAACTAGTGTATAAGATCTGACTTGTCTTATATAATAATATAATAATATTTATTTCGCCAAAATACAAAAATAAGAAATTCACAATATAAAGTGTATAACACATTTTTTGGCACAGCCAGCAAAGTAAATACTTGAGCGCTAGCTGTGAGTTCATTCAATAATATATATTTACTAGTAGAATTTAAAGGTAAAGTAATAAAGATCTTACAGTATCTCCATAAGGCGACAAAACTAAAAAACAAACAGTTCTCATCCTTTCATAGTAAAAACAATCGACAAACAAAGCAAAAAATACCCACCGAAATACAATTCAATAACATACTCTTTAAAAAAATATATAAATAAAATAAAATCAACAGATATATTATAATTCTTCCATAACTTGAGAACAGAAACAATGAAAATATTTAAAAAATACCCATAATTACAAAAAGGACAATGATAATTACAGGTTTTTGTTTAGTTCAAACCCTGTATTATTATACTGCAAAATAACTAAAAAAACATTAGCTTGTGACACCAATTCAGTGCCTGCAATCGATTTTACTGAAAAACTAAATCTATGATAATTAAAATGTGATAGCCGCGAGCCGTAGCAGGTATCTGTTCAATCAGATAGAGATAAGCTGTGTTCTCGTAGGTCCTGTTTGTAACGGTGACCGATTAGATTGGCCAGCAAAAAAGACACGTTCTCTGCTGCAAAATCACTTCCCGGTGGTTCGGAACCCACCTAAAACTGTAGGTACAACTCATCAATCACCATCATCCAACTCATTACCCACGCACAGGTCTAATACCTATGTGAGGCTTCATCCTCAAAAAAAAAAAAAAAAAAAAAAATAATATTCAACTCCTCGACTCTCCAAGACGTAATCTACAAAAAAAAAAAAAAAAACAGTATTTATAGGTGATTGTCAAGATAGTTGGTATTTATCACTTTTTAATGTATACATGCCAGTAAGTGATTATTTTCTATTCTAGCAGGTTGCTGTATTCAATTGATTCTGGATTTCTAGAATAACCTATCTACAAATTTAATTCGGTAGTCTCTTTTTTCTTCTTCTTATTCTCCTCCACCTCCACCTCTAGCTGAGCTGTTTTTCGGAGGATGAAGCCCACATAGGCCTAAGTCCTGTGCGTGGGTAATAAGTTGGTTGGTGATGATTGATGAGCTGAACCTACAGTTCATGTGGGTTCCGAACCACCGGGGAGTGAGTTTACATCTCACTTGTGGCTTAAAGACAGCCATAATAGTTGCATTAACTACTATTATACTGCTCTGTTATTGTGATTTCTATTTACTACTGTATTATATTTGGGAAGTGATAGCCGAGTGCCGTAGCTGGTATCTGTTCAATCAGAGATAGGCTACGAAACTCCTGGGCGCTCTTTGTAAGGGTTACCGATTGCATTGGCCAGCAAAAAGATTCTGTTCTCTGCTGTAAAATCACTTCCCGTTGGTTCGGAGCCAACCTAAAACTGTAGGTCCAACTCATCAATCACTATCATCCAATTCATTACCCACAGACAGGTCTTCATTACCTATGTGGGCTTCATCCTACGAAAAAAAATATTGATTTCTAAAATCCATCTAAAACTCAGAATTCTATAGGATTTGGCTTTCATTACAGCTGACAACTTTGCTACTCCAACGGCCGGTTGCACGAAAGCCACTTTAATTTAGAATGACGTCATTCTACGGAAATTAAACTTAATAGAAAGAATTTAGTTGCACAAAGGAAAATTACAAGCGATAACGCCGATTAGGCTAACCGGCGTAAAAGATATTTAACCGCCCGATCACCGTGGATCAAATCTCACTAATGCCCGTTAAGTTACATTTTATAGGTTATATTTATTGTACCAGAACACGGAACTGCAAATTAGGTCGTAGGTGTTGAAAACCTTTCAAAATGAATAAAATCGATTGAGAAACTAATACTATTGAGATAACTTTCTTAGTAATGGCGAAGGTGATATTGTGGAAGGTATCCATAATGAATAATAAGACGAAATTGTCACAACCACATTTATTAAAACATCGAGAAACTAGTTTCGGTTGTTACACCATTATCAATCTCAATCAAACTCCATTACATTTAATTGAGATTGAGGTTTGATTGAGATTTTAATTGAGGTTTGATTGAGATTGATAACGGTGTAACAACCGAAACTAGTTTCTCGATGTTTTAATAAATGTGGTTGTGACAATTTCGTCTTATTATTCACTATTGAGATAGTTGAATTATGATTAAAATAATTCACAATGAAATGATTCTAATTCATCTTTTTTCTGTACTTCAGAATCAGCTGTTGATCAAATTACAGTGTTGCCAGATTGTGCCCGTTCGGTTAACGAAAATTAACTAATGGATCTTTGTGCAACAGAAATAAATCCGTCACACTTACGACAGTTAGTTAACTGTCATTAAACTCCTTATTTGATTGGCTTTTGTGCAACCGGCCGCAACTCATGTTACTAACAAGTACTTGACTTGTAGTCAACAAGCATTGCTCATTCTTTGTTGAATGCTTGTGTTGACAACACTTATATTCACAAGGATTTGTTCTCAAAATTATTGACCGAACGAAGAGAGCTCTCTGTTTCAAGTCGACCATTTTGCATTCCGTCTGTTTATCTGTAACGCATTTATGGCGAAACGCGTGAACCGATTTCTTTGAAATTTGACATGAATGTTCCTTTTAGTAATGCGCAGCGATGTGAGTGTAAAAAGTAAGGCTCTTAGGCCTTCTGCTAGGAACATATGATTTTTAAAATGAGCTTCTCCATCATATGCCATTTATTGGAATCAGATTCATAGATAGCTCTCGGTCCCCTTATTCATCTGGTTCAGCCGTATTCATATGAATAAAGTTATCATATAAGAATAACATATTTGTTTGTTGAGAAACAAATCATTTCTAATATTTCAATTAAGTATAACAACAAGTGATTTCTAAGTAAATGATATACAAATTTGATATTGTTTTATAAAATCAGACATCTGAAATCTAATTTAAGAAAAAATAAGTTTCAATAGAATACACAGCCTTGTTGACATGATACAGAGTGACCTTTTGTGAAAAACAGATATGTAATAGACTACGCGAATTGAATCAAGGGTTAGGTCGGATGATTGTGTTTAATTTTGCAATGGTGATCATCATTGAGTATATGGAGTATGCTCCTCTGTGCAAGCACCCTTATTCTTGGACGTGAGGTCTACTGTTCACACAACTACTAGTTATTTTTGATAATAAGACTGGTATCCAAACCACATTAATTGTAAACACATGACAGACTAACACATGATGATTGTGTTTGATTTTGCGATGGTGATTATCATGGAGTTCCTCTGTGCAAGCACCCTTATTCTTGGGTGTGAGGTCTACTGTTCACACAACTACTTGTAATATTAATTTGTTTATTTGTAATTGAATCAAGGGTTAGGTGTGATGACTGTGTTTAATTTTGCGATGATGATTATCATTGAGTATATGGAGTATGTTCCTCTGTGCAAGCACCCTTATTCTTGGGCGTGAGGTCTACTGTTCACACAACTACTAGTTATTTTTGATAATAAGACTGGTATCCAAACCACGTTAATTGTAAACACATGACAGACTTTAGTTTCGACTGTCACGTAATTTTCAATCTCAGTACACTAAAATATAGATCAGCCTTACATGTACCCTTCATAGGGCATGAATTAGGCTACTCTGTATTGCAGTTTTAGTTTAATGCAATTGTAAATGGCGTGACAGTCGAAACTATAGTCTCTCGTGCGCTAAAGTTGAAGTGGTCATCACTCGTATTCATTATGGATATCTACGACAATATCACCATCACCAATATCAAGAAAAATATTGTTAATGAGATTTGTAGGTTTGTGAAACGAACTAACAATTTGGTGGCTCTGGTAGCGCAGTTGGTTGGAGCGCTTGTCGGTGTTACGATAGGGGCTCTGGCTGGCTTCGTTTCCTGCAGCCTTGGGTTCGAATCTCTTTCAGTCATTGATGTTTCTCATCATTCACCTATTCACCTCACGAACAAATCTCCGGACTCATTTGGGCATCACCCGCACAAAACAAAAATAGTTTTCATTTTGATTACAGACACTAGTCGTCTATGACCAAGAAATTCGGGCGCAGGACTGTGAAAGTTTGGGCGGGCCATGTAGCACGAATACCCGTTCAGTTGGCAGGACTGCTATTGACGATGGAAGCACTAGTTCTGGTGTCAACAATGGTACCAACATCTCAGGTAATTGCCAAATAATCATCGTAATAATAAGTACAAGTTAGTTTGAAGTCACTGACAATTTAACAAACTGACAAATATACAGAAACAGAATTTATTAGTTTCGAATTCCTTTAAGTGCTATTAATTTATACTGAAGACTTCCGCAATTGCAGATATTGACAAAATCATTGAATAGCTGATGGATTATAAATTAATAGCACTTGAAGGAATTCGAAATTTAGATTCTGTTTCTGTATATCCATCAGTCTGTTAAATTGTCAATTACTGCAAACTAACTTGTGAGATAGGAGCCGATATGGCCAAGTTTAAAATGAATGCTGTTGTGCAGAAAGGTCACTATAGCCTAGAGGTTAAGGCGCCCGACGGGCAATTGGGAGGACCGTGGTTCGATTCCCGGTGGTGACTGAATTTTTGTACAGTAGCATTTTATCGATTTCCATCAGCTATTCAATGCTGTTGTCAATATCCGTCATTGCGGAAGTCTTCAGTATAAATTAATAGCACTTTAAGGAACTCGAAATTAATAAATAATGAGTACCGGTACGTTGTGAAGAATAAGAAGTACCGAATATAATGGAATAAATTATTCATTCTACATCTTTTAAAAGCTATTAAGCCTGATGTTACATTACATAACACAGAAGTATCAAGTATTTATTAGTACCAGCATTTTACCCGGTCTTGCTCGGGAATCCAGTTTGGAGTTTTTCTTTTCTGGTAGAGAACTTATGGCAGCTGTCACAAAATTACAAAACTGGGAAGGGTGAATGAAATAACATACAGTTCATTTACGGTGTCAGTCGTTAAGGCCCTGAACTTATTTAGTTATGACCTGATAATTATCTGACACCAGACCTGAGCCAGCCAGGTCACATGATATTATTATTATTATTATCTGTTTGAAGAGAGAGGTTTACAAGTAAACATTTCTTGTCGCACTGTTGATGTGAATTTTTAGACGTTTTTATACGTTAACTACGTTTTTAGCAACTCTGTAACTCTTCCTTCCTGCATAGTTTTGTGCTTTGTTCTTTATATTAATGTATCACAAGAAAAGCTCAATAAGTAAGCTCAAATGACGCTGGATAATTAGCAGCTGTAATATTGATACACAGCTAATCTGTTGCTTAGAATGTGTAATAACCTATCTACAAATTTAATTCAATAACCTTCTCCTTCTCCTCCTCCTTTTCTTCCTCCTCCTCATTCTCCTCCTCTACCTCCTCCTCCTTCTCCTCCTCCTCCTCCTCCTCCTCCTCCTCCATCACCTCCTCCTCCTCCCCCTCCTCCTCCAAACCCTTGTTATCCAGAGTTGCAACTGCAGATAACATCAAATACATGTTTATTATATTATAGGATAGTATTGCTTCAATCTGTCATACAACATTCCACAGCATGTACTTTAATTTTTCAATGGCGATTGTTATTGAGTAGTTATTGGATGCTTCACTGTGCAAGCACCCTTTTATAGACATATATTATTACTAGCAGGTTGCCCGATTCAATTGAGCCTGGATTTCTGGAATTTGTAATAACCTATCTACGAATTTAATTTAATTGTCACTATTCGCTTATCCCTCTTATTCTTCTTCTTTTTCTCCTCCGTCTCCTTCTACATTCTTCACCACCCCCTCAATCTACTTATTTTTGATGTTATATTTTTCTACTTCTCCATCTTCTTCTACTGCTTATTCTCCTCCTTCTCCTCCTGCTGCTTCTTCTCCTCCTCCTCCTCCTCCTTCATCATCTTCTTCTGCTGCTTTTTCTTTTTCTTCTTCTGCTGCAGCTTCTTCTTTTCTTTCTTCATTTTTTCCTCCTTCTACTACTCCTTCTCCTCCTGCTGCTTTTTCTTCTTCTTCTGCTGCAGCTTCTTCTTTTCTTTCTTAATTTTTCCTCCTACTGCTCCTTCTTCTACTGCTTCTCTCCTTCTCCTTCTTCTTCTTTATTTTTCTCGTCATTCTTCTTTTCCTCTCCTCTGTCAATTCCTCATTCTCCAGCTTTAGAGTATTGTTCACAGTCCACAGCTAGTAGCTGTTTTTTTTTCGTTCGATGAAGCCCACATAGGACCTGTGCGTGGGTAATAAATTGGATGATGGTGATTGATGAGTTGAACCTACAGTTTTAGGTGGGTTCCGAACCACTGGGAAGTGATTTTACATCAAAGAACAGAGTCTTTTTTGCTGGCCAATCCAATCGATCACCGTTACAAAGAGCGCCCAGGAGTTTCGTAGCTTATCTCTGATTGAACAAATACCTGCTGCGGCACTCGGCTATCACTTCCCTGTTTATTATATAGAATGCATATAAACAGTATTTAATTATATCATCTCTATATTTTCAGATCCCACCAACAGATTAGGTCCGCTCTTAACAGAAGACAACCCCGACGACCCCGAAGAAGATGAAAATTCCAAAGATGACGAAGATTCCGAACAACAGAATGTGACCAGATATAGCGCACACTATGGTGTACCCAAACAAAAACCTGACGAACAATCATTCAAGTGTACTAGATGCAGTTTTCGTTCATCGAAAACAGCTGAACTAGAGGATCATCTACAAACTCACGTTGATAAAGATTTATTTCAATGTAGAATGTGCACTTTCAGCTGCACACAATCGGCTATGTTCAAAAAACATATACGTACACATAGCGGCAACAAAACTTACAAGTGCACGCTATGTGATTACAAGTGTATAAGTCTGTGGAATTTAACTTCTCATTTTAAAATACACACAGGTGAAAAGGGGTACAAATGTGATGAATGCGACTATCAGTGTTGTAGGCCGTTTGATTTAAAACGGCACATGAAAACGCATTCAGGTGAAAAGCCGTATCGATGTAACGATTGCGACTATCGATGTTCGTTGTTATCGAGTTTGAAATCTCATCTGCTCACGCATACTGGTGCAAAAACGTTCAATTGTCATTTGTGTTCATACACTAGTGCAAGAACGCATGAAATGAAACGTCATATGCGCACACATTCAACCGATAAACCGTATCGTTGCAGGTTTTGTGAGTACCGAACAGCGGAGACGTCGGATTTAAAGATTCATTTGCGCTCCCATCGAGGTGAAATGCCCTATCAGTGTAGTTGGGAGAACTGTGACTACTGTTGTGCGAGGCTGCCTGATTTGAATCGTCACATGAGAAGACATTCTGGGGAGAAGCCTTTTCATTGTAATGTATGTGGTTATAGTTGTTCGCAGTCATATAACCTGAGAGTGCACATGAGGAAGCATGTATGAGTACAGCATGGAGTACATTTATATGGTAGCATGGAGTTATACAATGTGTTTTGATTGATTAATTGCCTTTACTGTGGGTGGAGTTAGGACTCTTAGGGCCGTATTTATGAACGTAACTTGAAGCGATCTTAAGCAGGGATTTGCGCTATGACTTGACTGTCAGTCAAAACTTCAGTTAAGAAGTTATGAAAGCTTGCGTCCACACCATTACGTTTTTACGTACGTTTTCTAATAGAATTTTCTTTTCGTTTGTGTTCAGTTTGTCATCAACCATGGAAGAACTACTTCTTCTTGCAACGTTTCTTTTGTGTCTGAAGAAAATAAGACAAAAGGGAGGGTTTATCGTACATGTTGATGTAGGGAATGGTTGTTGAGAAGAAAACTATTTTCTCATAATGTATTGCTAATTGTATTGATAATTATGTGATGAAAACGAAGATTGGCGTAATTATCTACGTTTGGACTGCAAAACTTATTGCTTTTTATGATGAAGATCCATCTTGTTTCCCAATAAAAACTTTAAAAAAACCAACACTTTCAAGTGGAAATTGTGTCTCACGTTATGGCGTGTCGGCCGTTCCACGTTGATGTTAAGACCACGCTAGGACTTATGCTAGGTTTTATCTGTACCGTGAAAACGTATCAGTTTAAAGGCTTTGTGTGGACCGTAAAACTGACGTTTAACTAAGTACGAATTGGAAACATTCAATACAATAAATTTCGAAAAAATATTATGAACAAAAACCCTGCGCACAGCCTTAAAGTGCAAGAACAAAACCCCGTCGCAAACATGACTGTTACTCAGTATCATCATTTTTCGTAACACCAACATGTGTCATTGTGTATCATTGGTTGAGTTCCTGGGAGCTTTAACGGTAACTGGTAGTCGTCTGATTGGTCTATTCAAATTTTTTAACGTACCTGAATTTGAGTACACCAATCAGACGTCGCCGGTAACATTTACCAGTTACCGGTAAAGTTCCCAGGAACTCAACCATTGTATCATTGTCTTATCATTGTGTTTATGGTGTGCTGTTTCGGGACGATGATACGTTCAGCTGATTCTGTGTAACAGAGTGATGTTACGTTACATGGTTTTGTTTGTTATCTGTACGCACCTTTAGTTACATCTTTTGTTCGATTTTTAGCTCATTGTACAGATAACCTGACTAATCCCACTCCACCGTCAGGCATTAATATGTAATCATTCACCTCATTCCCACGCACAAGTCTCGGACTCATGTAGGCATCATCAGCAAAAAAAATTCAAAAAAAATGAAGGCAATAGAAATTTCTAAATGAGTTAAATCTGCAGTGAAACATTCTCGGACTTTACTAAATTACTACGGTTCATTACTGAATTTTCTCATTATTTTTGTCGCGGATGATGCCTACATGAGTGATAACTTGTGCGTGGGTAATGAGGTGAATGGGTGAATGATGAGAATTATTTATGACTGAATAAGATTCGAACTTAATGCTACAGGAAACGATGCCAGCTAGAGCCTTATCTAATCACACACAAACGCGTTCCTACGAACTGTGCAAAAGGTCATTAAGTATTGGTGGCTCTATGCAAAACACTCTGTATATACCTAAGCCTTATACCTTCATGTTATGTGAATTATATCATGAATGAATATGTATATGTATTATAAAAATTATTTTCAATATTATAAATAACAACTGAACTCAATTATAAAATTATTTTTCACTATTAGCTAGGAATTTATTTTTACTCAATTTTGTGAATCGTTCACTAAAGTTATTGGAATAAATTCAAGTATTTTAAATTAGAATATCTTTATTTTCGATAGCTATATAACTTTTGAAGGCATTTTTAAAGCCATTAAGTGCTTTGTTGGCTTCCTTACCACCGCTTACAGCCAACCCAAGCCTTCAAAAGAAAAAGTAATAAAAACTTCTTGATTATTAATATCATTTATAATTATATAAAACTATTAAGTTTCTATTTCTAATTATATGATATTTATAATAATGTTATTTTTAACAATTTTATCAGATAATTATTATTTATAATGGGTTTAAAACTTATTCACTTTTTTTGTTTCTTGTGACGATTAGTAGAAATTGGAAAATTTAAAAGCATTTATATTTCATTTAATACTGTAACAGTCAGGTTAACTAAATTTATATGCAAGATGTTGTGTCAGATGAAATATCAATCAACTTTAAATTGTTCTTATCAGTAGAAAGCTCATGATATAAAGAAAAATCCACATTGAAGGCTAAAGTTATATTAATCTAATAAATAAGTACTCAATTAGTTTCAACTGCACTCTATCTAAAGAATCAGTTTTGGGTCTATAAATCTTTTTATGTACCGAGAAATTAAATTAAATTCTTAGCAAGATTTATTTTGCGTTTGCATTGAATTTGTTTGTTGGTTAGAGTTCTCTCATATTATTGAATAAATAATAGAGTTTAGGTATTTCATGACTCAGTGTATTATTATTTGGCTAGTGTTATGCAAGATTTAATTTCGTAAGCCTGTGTGTTTCAAATGATATTATTTTTTAATTAGATCTGTAATTAGAACAAAATTTATTTATCTTATATTATTAACTTTCAGATTTGTTCATTTATTAGCCTTATATTTTTTCTAACTTGAATTAAATAAACGGTGATTTAATTTAGGTTTTATTATTATTATGTTGCCTTTGTTTATACCTTTTCAAATAAAGAGAATCTCATTAGTTCAAATTAGTTTATTGATAGTAAAATCACTTCCTGGGGGTTCGGAACCCACCTAAAACTGTAGGTCCAACTCATCAATCACTATCATCCAATTCATTGCTCACGCACAGGTCTCATATCTATGTGGGCTTCATCCTCCGAAAAAAGAGAATGCAGACTCACTGCATAAGGTAATGACACCAGTAGTTGACCACTTAAGAGCATGACTGCATATCATTAAATTATTGAGTGCATATGTTAACTTTTAGAGAATTATTAAATACTTTAGGAAACTCATTAGAATATCCAGATTAAGTAATGTATATAAGAATTTCATTTTAATCAATCATAAACACATTAAATCTCTTACAAAAATATTGAGTTTCTGGTTCAGTAGTTGACCATGCAAAAATTTTATAAAATCAGTAGTTGACCACATTTTGCACCAGTAGTTGACCAGAACACCGATAGCCAGTGAAAAGGTAAAAATGGTCAAAAACAAGTAGTTGACACTTTTGTATATTATATAGGTTGTCCTAAAATGTCTAAAATATTATTAAGTGAGGCAATTTGAGTCGAAATTCTTTAATAATTTGAAATGTTCAATGTTCTTGAATATATTGAAAGTTTAACTTAATTCCAGACGAAATCCAACTCTGGAACAGAGTAGACATTACGAGTTTTACTGGTTTTTTTGGGCTCATCTATGTGAGATTTAACACACTTCCACTGGTATTCTAGCACATCAGGTCTCTCTGGCCATTTCCATAGGCGACCACACTTAACCATTGATGAGATTGTTGCTGTAGCTTCAGTGAAATCAATTATTTTGCCAGGATAATACTCACTGTCATACTTGAAAATAACAAACTCATCAATCTTCTTCAGCAAAGGCTTCCAAGCATGATTATTAGAGTCCACATCATCTGAAGGCTCTGAGAACTCGCTTTCTCCACATGAAAATTCAATACTTGAATATAGTCTATAGGGAACATACATACATACATACAGACAGACATTCATCTCTATCTATAAAAGGATGATACCCTGACTCACTCATCAACGCAGAGCCAAAACTACTAGGCCTATGAACTTGAAATTTCGCATGAACAATCCTTATAGGATTTCACCGTGCAATAAGAAAGGATTTTTCAAAATTCGCAATTTTAGGGGTGTTTTTAGGGGGTTAAAGTTTTGCCTATGCAAAGCTCGGGTACATGGCTAGCTAGCTTACTGGGATCTTTTAATCATATGGAAAATAATTTGAAATTGTTCAATCTGCTGTACACGCTGTTCCAATGGACAAGCTGTTTGTGTGTTTTGCAAATCATCATTCTAAAAACAACGTCTGTCTATCAAACCGGTAAACGTATGTTTGCCATATTGCCAATCATCTGTAATGGTCATACTTTTTCAGTGCTCAGGTAATTTTTTGGGCATACGGGATTATACTGACTTTAACCAATAACAAATGTTTAACACATGTTTTTTGTGATCAAATAAAAATTGAATATTCGAAATAAGGAAATTTGAATATTCAATTTGTTTATCAACTTTAGACAGTTTAAAAATTGTAACGTCTTCCCGAATTATTCCAGTTTAATAAAAATTATTGAGTACTGGCAATACCTCCTACGTCCTCATTATAATAACGTCCTCATTCAGAGGTGGTGATTAAGAAAACAAGGAAGCCTCTATGATCAGCTGGAAGAGCCCTAGGACTAACTTCTTTCCTAATTTGAAATGTAACCTCAGCGGGAGGTGGCGAATAATAAAATCAAGGAGAATTTTTATGAGAACGCAGCAACGCGCGTCGGGCCAGCTAGTTTTTATATATATATAGATGACCTATTTCACTAACAAATATATTTGTCATAATTTTTTTGAGTTTAATATATTGGACTTAAAATTAATACATTTTGCTTCTTTGTTTCTAGTTTAGTTTTTAAATTCAGTTGAAATATATTTTCCCTCTATGTTATTAGATGAATCTCTCATCAGAGGAGGTGTGTTTCAAAAGTTGACCATATCTTGCTTCAGTAATTGACCATATGGTCAAACACTAGAACCCATCCTATTTTGCAATTCTGAACGAGTTCTTAACTTTTAT
This sequence comes from Conomelus anceps, assembly GCA_948455865.1. Classification (NCBI taxonomy): domain Eukaryota; kingdom Metazoa; phylum Arthropoda; class Insecta; order Hemiptera; family Delphacidae; genus Conomelus; species Conomelus anceps. Next base: position 10,772,057 of record OX418222.1, read on the forward strand.
CTACTTAAGTTGGTTATGGAAATGTATTTATATGTATAAAAAAAATCAAGTCAATTGAACCAGAAGTTGACCACACAGGTCAATCTCTAGTTCATCTTTGAAAATGTGATTCAGTAGATGACCACCCCCACCAAAAGGTGTATGAGAAGGGTTATGTTATTAGAAACATGTGTATCTGAACTAGAAAATACTTTTAAAAACAGAATGATTGCGAAACTTACCCAATGAATCCAGTATTTGGCTCCTACAGCTGCAATCTGATACCACTCTTCTTATCAAATCTTATAAGAAAATGACACATACCACATACTTTCATGAACTGCTCACCAAATAATGTCAGCCATTTGTAAACCAAATGTAGTCTATTGCTAAGCTTCTAGCTTATGCCAATAGATGGCAGTAGGTACTTGAAGAGCTCATTGAAAGTTGGCTAAAGCATACAGAACTCTTATTTAATTGAATTTTCGTACAAAATGGTCAACTACCAGTGCATGGTCAACTACTGGCACCTTTACCTTAATGCCCCACGAGTCAGTTTTGCACTTCAAACATTGCATCATTGGCTCTGGTAGCGCAGTTGGTTGGAGCGCCTGTCTGTGATAAGATGGGCTCTGGCTGGCTTCGTTTCCTGCAGCCTTGGGTTCAAATCTCATTCAGCCATGGATGTTTCTCATCATTCACCCAGATCCATGGTGGGGGGAAGGGGAAATTCCCCCCCCCCCCCAACGGAGAAGAAGAAGGAAGAAGAAAAGAAAAAGAAGAGGAAGGAGAAGAAAGAGAAGGAGAAAAAGAAGAAAAGAGGAACGAATGGAAACAATAGAAAACAGTGAAGAAGTGGAAAAGAGGTGACAATAGAAATTTGTAGGATGAGAGATATGAACATGAAAAAAGACGAAAAAGGGTAAAAAATAAGGATAAAATTAAAATTAGAAGAAAAAGAAGGAGAGTTTTCGAAGTTGTTGACAAGCGAGGAAAATGAGATAGCAATGCTTAACCAACAATTAATTTTCTATTGCAAATATTGTGTACTTCAGTACTTGGTCTGAAAATGATGCCAGTTCTAAAAGGGTTTTCTGGATTTTGCAGCTTATCAATACATGGCTGAGGACTACTATGGCAGAAAAAGCAGACTTGTTTTATTAGAACTACTTTACATTCACTCAGATAATCACTCTAGAGCCTAGATCCTGCATCCTCAAAAAATTGTTGGGAGATTTTGACTGATTACAGAATCATTTTTCAATTGCGAATAATGGATGCAATTTTTCTTGTTCATTTTATTTTTCATTAACAGCTAGTGTCAGTGGCATAACTATGGAGGGGGATATCTCCCCCCCCCCCCCCGGGACAAAAGAAAATTTGGAATTTTAGCAGGCCATTGTGAGACAATTTTTGGCAAGGGTCAAAGATGTCTGGAATCGCTAAAAATGTGGTTTTGTAGGAGTTTTATTTTAAAAAAGTTTTCAAGGAGTACCCCTCAATTATTTTAAAAGAAATTTTCAAGTAGCCTACGGTACGGTACTGTACATTACCACAATCAGAGGCAGTGAGGGATCAAATATAGGAAAGTGGAAGTTTCAAGTGAGGTCCCGGATCTCCCATTAACAGTAACACAAGAGCTAGACAAAATTTACTTTGACACATAACGTGGGTTGAAAAGTGTTAAGTTAGAAGAATTAATGCGTAGAATCACTTGACATGTAAGTTAGTTTTAAATATGTATTTTTTTTTTTAATTTTCTCGGTGAGTTCCCCGAACGCCCGTTGTGAAATAAATAGCCATGCATATTGCTTCAATTTATCGTAAGAGGTCTACTACTCCAAATTACAAATTAATAATTATTGTACCGAGAGACTAAACCTCCCGGCAACACCTCCCCCCCCCCTTAGACTGACCCAGTAGCTATGCCACTGCTTTGGGTGATGTAACGATACACATTAAAAGGTTATTAAAATTTCTACTTAAAATATCAAATCATTACAGGCAATAGGTGAACAATTAAATTTGGAAAGTTGGTTTCATTTCAATTGAAAATACCCTTAAATTCACGATTTTATGCCTCATTTTCAAACACCCCAGACACTCCCCCCCCCCCTGGTAACCACCACTCCACTGAGGCATTCCCCCCCCCCCCCAATCCAAAATCTGCTGCTGGATCCGCCCCTGATTCACCTCATTACCCACGCACAAATCTCAAGACTCATGTGGGCATCATCCACAATAAAAAAAGAATGTTATAAATATTACACATCTCTAAACTACCCATCATAAAGTGTCATGAATTAGGAGAATCAAAAATAAAAGATTCTTTAAATATCCAAAACAACATAATTTTAGAAGTTGGTTTATTAATTATGGATATGTATTTATTAAACAGATCTAATGTTGATCACACCAAGGTGAATGAAAACTGACGTGTTATTGATTTAGTAATGTAATCTTTTCAACTGAAACAATAACAATGTTTGATAAACTGAGTTTGGTTTGGCCAGGAAGAATTCAAGGTTGAGTTTCTGGCTTCAATATAAATACCGATTGAATTTACGAAGAGAGGGAGATTCTTTTGAGGTACGGTACCAGTGTGAGTACCACTTGTGTGCTTTAGAGTTCAGGATTGTTTCTCGAAAAATACAAGACTGTTACAGTCCGGACAGTTTAAAACTTGTATTTTAGAGTTTCATTCCAAATCTTTGACAGAGTTAAGTGCACAAGGAATAATACGTTAGGAAGTGTTATTCATACGTTGGGGCCAGAGCCAGAATTTGAGATTTCGTGGCCTGATTGGGCGAGCATCAAATTTCCAAAAGGTAAATTCTTTTTATAAAAAAAAACTTAAGATCTTCTAATGAAAACACCACAAAGTTCTTGCTAATCTCGCAAAAGCAAAGCGAAAATAATTCATTATTTTTGTTTTATTCCCCCCATATAAACTTGTTTGTATTTAAATTAAGATTATTATTTTGAGAGATAATTGTGAAATAAATATTAATACACAGCTATTAGTAATTAAAATTTGATGTTGAGTTGATTATTTATGTAATAAAATAAAATAAGTTGATTCGTTGAAAACTCTAAGTCAATTGAGTAACGTACGGTACTACTTCACCCTTACATATATAGTGAAGGCGAGTCTCGCATTATTAGTGAGCGAATACATGGCTACATAATTGGTCACATTACCATTACAAAAGGGACCTATCATCTAAAAAGGACGTTAGCCCTCCTAGGTGAACTGAAACCACATATCAGCATAACAAACCTGCTGAAATGAAGTCCAGCTCTGGGATCGACAGTACCACCAAAACCACAGGGACTGGCTGTATTGGTTTTTTGTTTCTTTTCATACCCCACCATAGAACCCGTTTTTTATATTGCTCTTTTCTATGGTATTTTTTTTTTGTAGATTACTTCTTGGAGACTCCAGTTATAGGAACCTTCCATATCAACAATTATACAATTGTGTACACTATAGTTTTACCGTAATTGTTATATCTATTAGCTGAGGTGAGGCTTAAATGTTGATGTGGAAGGAACGTTTGTACACTATAAATAGCTTTATCAGCTAAATATTTTTTCAATTGTTTTAAAAATATTTCTATATTTTCAAGACTCTTTAAAAACTGTGGTAGCTTGTTGTAGAGTTTCCTATCAATATAACTAGGTTTTTGTTTGAATAAGCTACTATTGTGGCTCACCAAGTGATAATCTCCTCGGCTTCTTGTATTATAATCGTGTATGTCAAGATTTTGGTTAATATCACTCTTTTTACATATAAAGTAGCTTCATACACATATAAGCAGGATACATTTAGGAGACCAAGTCTCTTGAACAACGGCCTACATGAATCTAATCTATTTCATATAGGAGTGAATGGATATTGTATAGCAAACCCCGCCTATTCCCTACAATCCCTCATTCCCTACTTCCCCTTCAAACTGCTGAATTAAAACCCAAGCCAAGGAGTTGTCTTGAAGCTGAAGATATTGGCGGTCAAAGGGGGGCTGAGAACCCTTCTCTTGAAAATTTGAAAAACAAACACCACAGCGTCTGACTGTGTCGGTGAGAGTGGCAATTGAAGATTAAATAAAATAAATTTATTTAAATATATGTTATACTAATTTTATGTATAATATACTTATTAATTAATAATAAATAAATATATTTAATAAATACTTAATAAATAATATATATGAATATAATATTATAATATACTAGCTTATATTAGCTACCGTAGTATAATAGCTAATATAAGCGTTGCTGCAATCTCATAAAAAATTCTCCTTGATTTTATTATTTGCCACCACCCACTGGCTACATTTCCAATTTCAACCTTCTAGGACTATTAGGGAAGAAGTTAGTCCTAGGGATCTTCCAGCTAATCAGAGAGGCCTCCTTCGTTGTTTTCTTAAACCTCTGAATGAACATTTCAAATTTAAACCTCCTACGACTATTAGGATAGAAGCTACGTTTTTTATTTCATTATTCTCCACCTCCCACTGAGGCTACATTTCAAATTTTGAATTTCTAGCTGCATTGGGTAACAGATGTCGTCAACCCGGCATAATTACATTTCATCATACCCAGTCATATGGTTCCTACATGACTGCAAACTGCAAGGCTCTGACTACACGGTACATGCAAAGACGTTGCATTCCAGACAGCTGTTCCTTTAGGGATAGAGTTCTCCTTTTTGAGTCCTTCAGAGAGGACTTTTGAACTTCCAAACTTCACAGAAACCATCTCGGGACTATTCTACATTGTGCCTGAAAATTTCATAAAAATCGGTTCCGATTGGTTCCCGAGTTTACTGGGAACATACCTATATTATATACACACACCGACTTTTATAAATTACTAGCTGGCTCGACGCGCGTTGCTGCGTTCTCATGAAAAAATTCGTGATTTTATTATTATTTGCTACCTCCCACTGAGGTTACATTTCAAATTTCTACCTTCTAGGACTATTAGGGAAGAAGTTAGTCCCAGGGCTCTTCCAGCTGATCAAAGACGCCTCCTTCGTTGTTTTCTTACACAGTAGAAAACAGACCTTACTCACCACCTCTCAATAAACATTTCAAATTTAAACCTACGACTATTAGGGTAGAAGCTAGGTTTTTTATTTTATTATTCGCCACCTCCTGCTGAGGCTGCATTGGTTAACAGATGTCATCAACCTGGTATAATTACATTTCATCATACCCAGTCGTATGTTTCCTACATATTGCAAGGCTCCAACTGCACGGTAGCCTACATGCAAAGTGCAAAGTCTTTTGCTGTTCAAAGACAACGTAAATAACGCCACTAAGGGACTTGCCATATGATTAAAAACTGTTAACTTCTATCAGCTGTTTTTTAAGCTGTTTGGCCGGCAAGTTCAGTAGGTTAGGTTTGTAAAATGGATTAATTAATAATTATTAGCCCCCCTATTAAAATTTATGGTCAGAAACCATCCCCAATATTCAGACAACATATTCTCAAAGTTTCATGCCGAACTGTCAAGTAGTTTTGAAGTCTATAGGGAACATACATACATACAGACAGACATTCATTTATATATATATATATATATATAGATGTAAGAGAAGAGATATATGGTACTTAATTGTTGAGTAGTAATAAATACAGTACCAATAATTGAAAGTAATAAATAATTAAGTAACTTTTAACAATTTAGGCAAAAATAAATTTCGATCAAATTCAATTTATTCCAGTCTTGAATTCATAGTTGATTCCAACATTACATATTGAGCGATTGTAGAACATTTTACTCCTTCAATTTACTGCTTCCGTTGTATAAAGAAATTTTCCAAATGTGAATGATGCCTTCACAATCTGAAATCCAAAAGTTATTCATCAAAATTTCTCATTTAGTATTCATAAAAATCATGTAATATATATTTTGGTATATGCATCACATTGATACACTTCCATATTAGTGTATAATATTTAATTAAACCTAAAATATAAAGATAAAACCTCACACACATGCAAAGTTTGTTTGGGTCACTCCGTAGGCTCGCTGAAAATACTATAGTTCTCTTTTTTGTTACATGGAGCGCTAGAGTTTTCGTTATAGAGACCTCTTACAAGGCGTTTGTATATTAGATTATCAAATATATCTTACCCAAAAAAACTTGGGAAGCTCACATTTCTCAGCGACTCATAATTCAATACATAGAACCCATATGGTTTTATTTCTAGATCACAGTTGGCCTGACTCATCATAATGTGTACGGTTTTTTTGAACCACTGAGGTTTATTTGTCCACGGTGTATCCGCTAATATCTGACGAAATATTTAATTCTGAAAATAAAACAAATGTTACAAAAAAACCATTGAATTTTTTACTATAAGACTTTGAGATAATATAGTAGTTACACTAGTAGTTGTGTGAACAGTAGACCACACGCCCAAGAATAAGGGTGCTTGCACAGAGGAGCATACTCCATGTAATCAATGATAATCACCATCGAAAAATTAAACACAATCATCAGATCTAACCCTTGATTCAATTGCGTAGTCTATTTCATGTCTGCTTTTCACAAAAGTTCTCTCTGTATCACATTAACAATGCTGTGTTTCTATTTTCCAGACAGCTAATTGTTCAAATCAGATTTCACGTGTCTGATGAATAAATTTATGGAACAATATTAAATTTGTAAATCATTTACTTAGTATTATTCTTAATTGAAATATTGGGAATGATTTGTTTCTCTCAAACAAATATAATATTATAATAATAATTATTATTATTATTTTCCTCAGAAGTGAAATTTATCCCTCCAGTATAAGTGAGTAAAAATAAAATCATAGTTTAAATTGGAATACAGTGTCAGTTTTTATATTAGATTGTTCATCGAGTACTTCGTAATGGAAAAAATCAGAGTTTTTTTATTGCTGATGATGCCAACATGAGTCTGGAGACTTGTGCATGGGTAATTAGTTGAATGGGTGAGTGATGAGAAATATCCACTGAATGAGATTCGAACTCAAGACTGCAGGAATATGAAGCTAGCCAAAGTGCTATCGAAACACAGACTAGCGCTTCAACCAACTACGCCATCAGGACTGTAGTTGTCAGAACTGGACACGCTTTAACTGCATAATTTCTTAACCTTTGTATATTGCATTCAAGGTATTTGGTATCAAATTATTTAAAATTTTGATTTCTTGAAAAAAGGCGGAAGTAATACTTTATGTCCATAGCTTAGTTTGGTCTCAAATTTGGAGAACCCCAAAATTATGTCAGTCAATTTTTCAGTTTTTTCCAAGATGGCGGCCGAAGCACAACTAGGATTTTTGGGGACTTTGGTATGTTATTCAGCATGTTTTCTGGTCATATAACCCGATTTTTAGCTGTGTTTTTCCTTTTTTCACACGAAATTACTAATTTGACTGGACTATTTATATCCTGCTTTCATCTCAAATATAAAAGGCTACATCAATTGTGTTGCTTTCCAAACGTCTCTATCGAATAATGACTTGGACGCAGGAAGTAGTTCAGAGGTGTGCTAGATACTATATACACACTCACCTGTGCAGCCAGACCCTGTAAAGGTGCATGTGGACTGTTGAGCATATAGCTTCAGAATTTCAAATCAAATCAAATCAAATCAGCTTTATTCCTAAACATTATGATACATTCCTTGTTACAACGTGATTACAATAATTATACAATATTACAACTTAATGTTCAGGTACAAGTTACATTTTATATTATATAACTATTTCATATTAAATTACAACAACTTAACACTAGAAATGTAACAAAAAATATATTGTTTGGTGCAAAGAGTTGGTCCTAATAGGAATCTGCAAACATAGGCATTTACTACCTGTGCGTTTGCAGAGTTGCCATCCAAAAGAAACATCTTTGGACCTGATTTAGTGTAATGCACTAGTAGATTGTTTTTATGATGAGAGAAAAAAAAAAAGGCAAAAACAATAATTGAGCAGTAAATTGGGTTGAGATAAATATTGAAATTCACAAATTCTATTTTTGAATGTTTGCATTTTGGAACTATCTTATTATTATAGTAATGCTATGATGGCCGGTTTTTCAAAGTGGGAAGTGACGGTGATGGGTGATAAGTCAGTCGATTAGAAAACAGTCAATTAGAAGTCAGTCAGTTAGTCAGTCGGTCAGTGGGCTATTAGTCAGTTAATCAGTCATTTATTAACTGAGGAACAAGTTAGTCAGTCACTGGGCTAGTCATAGTCAGTACGCTGAAACTGATAACTCGATTTTATAATTATGTCAGCATCATTTATTGATGACATAAGTAACCATTTTTTAACACGCTGTTTCATTATAGATAGAGACGGCGATTGGAATATCTGAAGGTTACTAAAAAATTGACATATATTACGATAGATAACTTGAGATATATAAAAACAATTAGTAGATGAGAATGAGAAATTTAACTGTTGAGTAGCTATACCAATCTGCGAAGAATACCTGGTGTAGTGAGAATGAGAAACTTCCTGAAAGACGCTATTGAAATTTTTGTAAATATGAGTGAGAAGGCTTTTAATAAACAATTGACGGACAGTGAGGACAGATATTTCTCGAAATAAGGCATCAGTTGGGTAACGAGAGTTTTTGTTAAAGCCAACTTTCAACACTGATTTTTGAATGATAATCAGAGGATCAAGAACACTCCTGTAACTACCTCCCCACGCAATAATACCAAACGACAGCAAAGATTGGATGTAAGCAAAGTAAACAGTTTTCATCTCCGTGTTTGTTAAAACTGCATTCATCAATCTAAAAGCATAGATGAATTTTCTTATTTTATTTTTCAAATATTCAATGTGAATGCTCCATTTCAACTGGCTATCAAAAAAGACTCCTAAGTACTTGTATGAATCAGTTTTATCAATGCACTCACAGTCACAGTTGACACTCAGATAATCACCACAAGTATGGATTTTCAAGTTACATAGATTATAAGCTGTGTATCTACTTATGGAAACCGGCATGAACCTGGTTTTAGAAATATTAAGGGAAAGTTTGTTCTGGTCCAGCCATTTTTTTATATACATGAGATCGTGCATGGCTCTATTCTTGACCTCTAGCCACGTTGGTCCCTGGAGGAAGATAAGGGTATCATCCGCAAAAAGAAAGAGTTTTCCAAAAATATTCAATTTAGAGATGTTATTTACATAAATCAAAAATAAAATTGGCCCAAGGTTACTACCTTGGACCACTCCATAGTCTACAGGCAACACTTCACTGGAAACAACCTCCCCACTGGCACTGTCACAAATGGAAACAAACTGGCGTCTGTTTGAAAGGTAACTTTTGAACCAAGAAAGAGCATTACCTCGAACTCCAATTGTTTCAAGCTTGGTCAATAGTTTTGAACGATCAACGGAATCAAAGGCTTTTTTAAAGTCAAGAAAAATCAGCATTGGGTGCAACCTCCTTGAAATTGAACCATGTAATTCTCTATTCACATCATATAGTGCATCAGAAATGTTCTTGTCTTGGCGAAACCCATATTGGCAATTGGTCAGTATATTATTGAATTCAAGAAAATGCATCAGCTGATCCTTTACAATTTTTTCAATTATTTTCGTGAAAACTGTCAGCAAGGATATTGGACGGAAATTATTCTTATCAGTGACATCATTTGACTTGTATAAAGGAAAAACTTTAGCAATTTTGAAACACTCTGGAAAACAACCTGATGTGATAGACAAATTAACAATATGCAAAAGAGGCTCACACAACACATCAAAATTTTCCTTAAGTATATCAGCCGTAACTCCATCGCAGCCCGGTGCAGACCCACCCCTAAGACTGAATACGTAACGCCGCAAGTCCATTTCAGTAATTGGTTGTAGTGTAAAAGTACAGTCAAGTCGGTAGTCATTGTCATCCACCACTGGGTCCCCACCACAATCAATAGCGTCGGCCAGTAAGCTTCCAACATTTGAAAAGAAGATATTAAAATCGTCTGCCACTTTTTTACAGATTGTTGGCCTATCATGTTGTGAAGTAGGGTCTGAGATAAATTTATTCAATGGAAATGAATCCTTCTTTTTCGATTTTCCTCCTAGCTCATTGATTAGTGTCCAAAATTGTTTAGGATTTTGAGAGGCTTCATTTAATCTTGAACGAAAGTAATTGCGCTTAGTTTGTTTTATGCTATTATTCAAAGATTGCTTTAAATTTCGATAAAAGGTGTTCAATTCCACATTAAAAGGTTGTTTCTTCGTCTGTCTATGTAATTTGTCTCTAAATCTAATTTGTCTTATCAAGTCTACAGTTATCCAAGGCTTAAGTTTTTTAAATCTGGTTGAATTTTTATTTATTGGTTTTTTAGCAGACTTAACACAATTGCTCACTATTCTATTGAACATGCTTGAACACAGGTCAATGTCGCCATTACAATTGATGATGGGTTCCCAGTTGGAATTAGTCAAGTAGTGGGTTAGTAATGTCTTGTCCAAGTAAGTCTGCGGTGGTCCAGTCGCGAGGGCGGTTATTCGATTTTGCAATGAGCCGCCAGCGATAGCAAGGCCGGTACTATAGTGGTCAGTGACAACCGTTTGGATCACAGCTGATTTTATCTCATTGTTGTTGTCATACTTTATAAAAATGTGATCCAGACAGCTTTTTGAATGAATGGTTTCCCTTGTTGGCTTGTTAATACACTGGGTATATCCATTACCAACCAGGCAATTCAAGTACTTATCAACAAGGACATTTCTTTGTAATAAGTCAATATTGATATCTCCTAAAAAAATACAATTTTTATTTTTATCAACTCTACTCATATAGTTCTCGAGTTCGTCGATAAAGATATTTGGGTCACTGTCAAACGTACGATAAACAGCAAGTACATGGAATTTTTTATTAAAGTATGTGAAATCCAAACCAAGCCCATAAACGTCACCAAGAGTAATTTGTGATACAGTAGTAGTGAGTCGTTTGTTTATGTAAATGGTCACTCCGTCATTCTGATTTCGTTGAGTAGTCGTTTGGAATAAGTCAAATCCATCCAACACCGTCCCCCCACCATCGTCGTCCAGCCAACACTCAGTTAACACTATAATATCCAAATGCTTGATAAAACAATTCAAGCTAATTAGCAGTTCATCCAAGTTTTTATTGATACTTCGAATGTTTGTTTGAAAAACGCATAACTTATCATTGTTAAATGTATTTTTGAAAAAGCTAATGTAGTTTTGATTTGAACTCAACTCAATACTGTCAATAACTAAATTTGAAAATCTATCATCATCATCATCAGCGTCGCTAAACATAGGTCAATACTACTGCTCGCCCACCCACCTGACAACAAATACAATATTACGTTCGCATCGTTAATATAAATCATAAATTAATAATATAATAAATCCATAATATTCACCGTATACGTCTATATTGTGTAGAATAGGCAGCCCATGCTATGCATTCTTTAAAACAGCATTCAGCAGCATTTTATCTTTAAAATAGTATTCAATTTCCAAGACATATTGTTAAATCCCACACAGCACAAGAATATCCCTGGCATATCCTGAGAATGTCCCATAGGGATGACAGGAATATCCTGAGGAGATCCCGTTGTGGGATATGAATATCCTCAGGATGTCCCTAGCACATGTGAATGTCCGCCAATATCCCTATCCTGGGGATATCCCTCTAGGATATCCTGGGGATATCTCTCTAGGATATTCTGGGGATATCTCTCTAAGATATTCTGGGGAAATCTCTCTAGGATATTCTGGGGATATCTGTCCAGGATATTCTGGAGATATCTCTCTAGGATATTCTGAGGAAATCACTCTAGGATATTCTGGGCATATCTCTCTAGGATATCCTGGGATATGCTAGGGTTGTCCTGAAGATATCATCTGGTCACACCTCCAGGATATACTAGTGATATCCCTTTAAGTATATTCTATCATATCCCAAGGATGACCTAAGAAAATCATGTGAGCACCCCATCAGGATATTCTAGCAATACACTTCTAGAATATCCAAGGGATATAGGACACGTTTCAAGAACTTTAATCGAAGTTTGAAGTTATTTAATATATATAGTGTTAATAAAGGTGATAGGAAATCCAAAAATGCAGCATATATGCAGGTGCAAGCCACAGATTAATGATTTATCTAGTGAAGTTGATTATAACTTTATAATAATGGCTGGTTTAGTTTGTCTTATTAAATTACTGAAATTATACAACATTTTATGTAGAAAATCAAATCAAGTGAATAAATGAAACTTTTATGTTTTGATTTACAAAACTAATTTATTGCAATAATTCGTTTCAAATCTTCCAGAAAAATTATTCATTTAATAAAATTTATAGAAAATTAAAATTTATTATTCCTTTAGAATAAAAAATATTTATTAATAAAAAATAATTGATCATCATCCGTAATGGGCGCTTCTGTTGCACCCGTCATCCCCAAATATCCTCGGTCGCAGGCCATTTGTTTTCTGGAAAAATAATAATAGATTGAAAAAACAATAATGTAACTGCCTATTAACATTGACACTTTAAAATTTGTAAATATATGTGAATAACAATCATAATAGTGCAGTGTTAACAAAGGTCTGTTTTAATTAATAGAAATCATATACAAATTTGAAAACAATAATATCTCCCAAGCCAGTTCCAGAGACATGCGCATGCACAGAACACTGTTGCTAATAAAAGTTATCTAAAAAGTCTTCTGAACAAGTTGCTCAGAATCCGGATACTGCAATGAAGCATTGTTGTCATGAATGCTGGCATGTACAAATGCATGTATAAATGCTGCATGATTTACGTTTTGCAGAAATCTCATAACCATCACATTAAAAAAAAAAAAAACGATTATAAAAATTAATAGTTCTGATGTACTATATAATTATATATGAATGAATAATTCATATTGAATTAATGAGTATATATTGTCAGGTCACTATCAAAAATCTTTTAAAAATGCCAATAACAGCTGGTCATTGTTTTTAAGGAATCAAAGATCAACATGAGAAATTTGAGTTTAGAAAATGTTTACTGACAACAGTGTTTTGTGCATGCGCAGTCCTCTGGAACAGGTTTAATAAATATGACTTTATGCTGATATTATCCAGGTCTAATTTGTATTTACACAAACATAACTTTATGCTGATATTATCCAGGTCTAATTGAAAAACATTTAAAAACTATTATTTATGGAAATGAATATTTTTTATATTATATAAATACAATTAAAAAAGCTATTTTATTCAATATAAACAGCTGAGTACCCGGAACCAAACATATGTAAGCACTTGAACAATTCTCCACAAAACTACTTGTGTGCGCAGCTATGACCATGCTGATGTGTAGAAATTCCGTTAAACAACGATCGCCGCCACTCAAAAGGCACGCACCACTTTAAAGACAATTGAGCGTCCATGTGGTGTCTGGCCCAATGTGCCCTTTTGTTGCACCTTGCGAGGGCGAACCCCATTTTAAATTTAAAAGCCAGAAAACACAATTATTCATCAGCATGATGCAATGAACCAGATAAGTATAGTCTACTGATATAACTTTTAAGCCATATATTTACAGTTACATTTCCCACATTTGAAACTTTTGTCTGTGATGTTTTTCATGACGAAATACTTAATGAACAATCTAATATTAAAACTGACACTGTATTTCACTTTTAAATAATGTTTTACTCACATATATTGGAGATGCTTGAGGAATGCATTTCACTTCTGAAAAGAAGCTTCGTCAGCCTGCCGCCAGGGGTCATGCTTTGTTGAGGTTAGGATGAGCGGCCATTATGTATTTGAAAATTGCGTTTGATTTTAATTGTGTTTGGTCGTTGAGTAAGTTTGTTCTATCTTGTTTATGGTGTTTGAATATTTCATATTGTTCCAGTTTATTTAGTTTGTGGCTTTTTTGGAATGTGTGTAGGATTTCTAAGTCAGTTTGGATGTTATTGTGTGAGTGCCCAGTGTTGATTAAGTGATCTGCAAATGTTAGAGTCAGAGTTGGAATGTAGTGCTTTGATGTGCTCTTTATATCTTATGCTGAATGATCTGCCTGTTTGTCCTATGTAGTACTTGGGGTGTTGCATTTGAGCTCCAAAACCTGCAAACCAATACAGATTTGTCACACTCACATATCTCAACAAAAAATCACACAAAATAGCTTACATCTTCCAAAAATCCGGATTTAACACAGCATTCAGAACAACAAACAACTTGAAACACCAGATCCAACAAAAACCAGCTCACATAACAAACAGCACAATTCACAAATTCAACAAACCAGGCATATATAAGCTCAAATGCAACACATGCCCCAAGTACTACATAGGACAAACAGGCAGATCATTCAACATAAGATATAAAGAGCACATCAAAGCACTACATTCCAACTCTGACTCAACATTTGCAGATCACTTAATCAACACTGGGCAATCACACAATAACATCCAAACTGACTTAGAAATTCTACACAAATTCCAAAAAAGCCACAAACTAAATACACTGGAACAATATGAAATATTCAAACACCATAAACAAGATAGAACAAACTTACTCAACAACCAAACACAATTAAAATCAAACGCAATTTTCAAATACATAATGGCCGCTCATCCTAACCTTAACAAAGCATGACCCCTGGCGGCAGGATGACGAAGCTTCTTTTCAGAAGTGAAATGCATTCCTCAAGCATCTCCAATATATGTGAGTAAAACATTATTTAAAAGTGAAATACAGTGTCAGTTTTAATATTAGTTTGAAACTTTATTTATTGTTTATGTGATCGAATTAAGCGAATTCAAGAGCAGAGTGAGTTTGCTATTATGAAGCGATCCATATAGAGTGGGATTATAATATTTCAATATTTTGTCAGCGCTTTCAAGGTGGATCAAAATCACTATAACATCAACTACATATTTAAAGCATCAACTTACTTTGTTTCTCTATCCTTTCTCTCCTCAGCCTTTGATAGCCCTTTCTTTATGGTCATCTCCATCTCAGCGTTTGTTACATTTTTAACTGTTACCCATACTGTGTCTAAAAGCCAAAATGAAAGAGAATAGTAAAAAATAAAATAAAAATGTTCTATTGAAACAATAGAATGTTATCAAAATTTAAAATTGGTAATGATGACTTATGAACAGAGTGAAAAAATTTTATCACTCTCCACATGCATTCCAGTAATAATTTCAGTCATTTGAATGACACTAGTAGATACTCAGTGTTGAAAAAATATTTTTCCCTTTAGCGCCAAACCAGCCATTACTGCAAACTTCATTGCTTATTTAGATAAGGCTCAAAATCCAAATTTTTTATTCAGCCATTGAACATATAAATTTAATAGGTCATGTAAAAATCAATATCACAAAAATCAAGTTACAGGAGCATTTGCAACATTCAAAAATACCACAAGCATATAAAGCATAAAGTCGCAAGCATACAAAGCACAAAATCACACAAGCAATAATACAATCCCAATTTTACAATGATATAAAAGCACAAATCATATCATACAAAAGCATAATCATAAGTCATGCCCAATAGTAGAGGCGAAGTGATTGGCTGGATGTGAAGGGATTGGATATTGAGAGTAATTGGCAGAAGATTGTACAATATTTGTTTCATGTTCATGCCACATAATTTAGTGAAAAATTTAATATCAAAACTGACACCGTATTTCAGATATATATTTTTCACTCACCTTTATACTAGAGATACTGGAGGGTTGCATTTCACTTCTAAAGAAAAACTTTGTCAGCAGCCTGACGTCATGGAAAACATCACAGATTATTTAGTGAATTCTTTCACCTGCAAATAAATTAAAACTGGAAATTATGAAATTCAAATGTTACTTCATAAAAATGAGATTTTATCGTAAATAGGAGTGTCACATAGGCTAAAGCACGAAACCATATTGTTAATTAATTGAAGTGGTTCTAATCTGTGGAAATTTGATACTGGGGAAGTGATATGGGAGCCGTGTGGCGTGGCTTGTATCTGTTCAGATAAGATAAGCACCTCAAGCAGGCTCACTCTAAGTGCCTGCATGGAACTTATTATTATATAGGCCCCCGCACTGCTAATTATTAATACTGCTATGAGAAGACTTTTATAATAATGACCAGATTTTAGAAAGGCTTGAGGGGAATCAACCTAATTGGCAGAATTCAAAAGAGTTAGCCTAGGCCAAACCCATGTTAGGTACGGTAATTCAATAATAAATTAGAGTAGGAAAATAGTTAATCAGTATTTACCTATAAGCTATCATCATAGAAAATTTTCGTAGGTTTCAATCAACTTCATAAATCACATAATAGGCTATTAGAAATTCCAACCTTACACATAGCCTAAATTGTATCTAGGCAAGAGATCTACATTGCATTCCATGTCTAGCTAAAATTAAACAAAGTAGAGGACAGCAATGTTTGCACTTACCTAGAAATGTTTCGGTTGTAGTCTCGTTGACGATTGAACAACAAATTAGGCTACAAGTTTTCTTGATAAAAATCTATAATAAATAATAAACAAACCAAAAACAAGCAGCGATTTGACGCCAGAGTCAGAAAACGATTTTTTCCACAAAATTAACGAACTCACTCAAGATGACAATATAACAAACGTAATTAATTCATTACTAACGAATTAATTTGCTTAGGCCTACTGTTACTGCACCTATATTCTCTTAAATAAAATAGTTTTATATTTACTCTGATTCATTTTTCTTCTGTATATTAAATAATATTAACTACATTGTATTTGTGATAATTACAATCACATCTAGCAGGATTATAAAGTTCAAGTTTGGCAATACTGCTGAGATGTTAATGGGATATTCTGAGAATATCCCTAGGATATGACCGTTGAAATGATGAATGATACGTTATAGATTTTCTACGCATGTCCCTAGGATATGACCGTCACATGACAAATTAATGCAACATTTAATGTTTGAATTCTTATTTGACCAATTTCCTTATTAACAAGGTGAAATTAAGATTGTATGGTCATTTTCTACATTACTATAAACCTTAAACGTTCATGTTGAGATTTTTCTTTTTCAATATCCTGAGGATATCCTAAAGATATCCCAAAATGCCATGTCCCTGTGGGATATTTGGGGATCAGTGTGGGATATCCTGAGGATATTCTGTGCTATGTGGGATGTAGTTCATAGTATATAATATATCTTGTATGTCTACGGAAAATTATTCAAAGAAGAAAGAAAATTATTCATTAATTATTCAAAGAAGAAAGAAAATTATTCATTATTACGAAAATTATTCGTTAAATCGAAAATTATTCATCAATTTACGCATACTGGAAATGTAGGAATGTAAAATTATAATTATTACAGAAGCTAGATGAATAATAGTGTCTATGGAAAGACGGGGGAGGCAGACAGCGTGAGTAAGAGATAAGATATGAACGAAAGGAAAGTAATGAAAAAAAAATAAACTGCTTGATATACCGTACTGTAATTTGGTCTATCAATCCTTCCCTCACCTACCTCCCCCTCATCATCATTAGACCGTTGATATAATCACTTGGATTTTGATTCAATTATAGCGGAAACAGATTTACAATCTCTCTCAATCCTCATAATAGGTTGTAAAATAAATAATTTGTATATAATTTTCTATTCAATATGAAACTCTTAAACTTCAATATAATAGTAATCATTCTATGCCAAACTTACCTATCACTAAGCCGTAAACATGAATGAATAAAGATGTATAGACATGGATGATTAAATACAGAATGATTAGGTACTCTGAATAGAATGTGTTTGTGTTGAAATACAATGCTACTGCATTCTCTGATTTTAGATTTTGGTTTGGATAACGCTCATCTTTTTAAAGTCATTATTAATTATCATTAACTACTTGCCTGCGATCTGAAACCGCATAATTCTTCCACTCATCCAATAGATTCAAATTTCTCACACATATCACATAGTATATCCATATCCAGACATCTTCATCGTTATGACATGATTCCGTCAATATTTGTTTCCTTTTATTCCTAATGTTCTTAGCTTCAATAGTATCCTAATATACTGTTTGAGTACTTAGCCAATATAATTACAATTTATAGCAGCATTAAAATAATAATGAATGATTAAATAAGAGATAAATAACTACGATAAAAACTACCTTAAACTCCATTGTTTGCTTTCAAGTGATAGCATAAAAGAAAAATTTATCATCACACTATGAGTGTTCAAGGAACTATTGTATCTAAAAAATTGTATATTTAAATAAAAATGCAAATGTGAGCCTTAAATAAAACAAAGTATACATGTAAACTATTATGAAGTTATTTCTCTTCAATGATTTCATAGAAAGCATGCTATCGTAATAAGTATCCATGAATAGTGCATGAATCAAGAAAATTGGTTCCTTAACAAAACAGTAATAGTCCAATATGCCATACTGACATAATCCAAATTTGTTAATATTCTATAAGAGAAATAAAATTAATATGAAATAATAAATGAATAAAAAACAAGAATTCCACTATTGTTTGAACAAAGAGTCTGATTTTTCCAATATTCTGTTAATGGTTCGACTTACATTAATCTGCGTCCCGACCTACTTCACCTGGAGCGTCAGTCTTGACTTGGGAGTCGGCGTCGACGTCAGCGTTAGCATACTTGGCGAGGTCATCGATCGAGGTTACACGAACAGCCTCAGAGCCCTCAGTCCTCTTGACCACGACCTTGCCGTTGAAGAAACCGACGAATGCTATTTTCTTCTCCCTGCGAAGTCTTCTCGCCTTGCCCATGAGTTCTTTATTGATAGGTGTAAGGTGGTCGTTAATGTAGACTTTGCTGGGTGTGAGACTAGGGTGCACATCAGTCGCGTTGAGGCCTCGCCTTGTCCTCGCTGCCATCATCCACTCCTCTTTCGTTAGCCGAGAAGAGAATTGTACTATAATTGGTGGATGAGTGTGCACTTTTTTGGAGAATGCTCGCAGCCGGTGTGCAATAGAGATGTCCGCAGGCCTCCAGGGTACGGACAAAGCGCCCGCAACATTTTGCAGGCATTCATATATGCTTTCTTTGGGGGTCATAGGCATTCCCACAATTTCAATGTTGGCACAGCGAGAATATTGCTCAGCGTCCTGCAGTCGAATTTTCATACGTCGCATTTCGCACGTCACCTCATTATTGGATCGTTCCAGTTCGCTACACCTCTCCCGCAAGTTTTCCTTCTCACTTTCAAGGCGGTTGACACTCTCTTGTAGGTTTTTAATATCTTGTCGTACCGCGTTCATCGAAGTCAACAATCGGCCGATTTTTTCGTCCATATTTTTATTTATTTCAATTTTCACTGCACTGATGGCATCCAGTATAGCCGACGTGTTCTCAGAATTGGTTGATGTAGTTTCCCCAGAGCAATCGTCGCACTTCCATGCTGTTCCACTGGCAATCATGGCATTGAGCTTTGCCACAGTACGAACTCGGCAGCATGCCGGATGATACTCAGCTGCACACAATGAACATTTGACAGCTTCCTGAGATTTGGTAATGGACTGCTTACACTTTCCACACACCATATTTGGATAATATGTCTTTACATACGAGCGGTCTATTGGAAAAATAACGTTAAATTATATGTATAGCAACAATCTTCTAACAATTCCAATGAATATTTGATGAATTGAAACGCGATTTAACAGAAAAAAACAGTTAACTTGAAAAACTTCTAATGTTCAAACTTTTTAGAGGTTAAAAATACAATATGACGGTAGCATACCGGTAGAAGAACGTTTGCAGGTACAGGTAGGCACGCAGAGCTTATCTATCTGTTGACCATTCTGTTCGGCTGTCCGATAGCAACTGATTTGCAACAATTTGTTTTGGTGGACTTGGCATAGATACAACTCTGCTAGCTCAGTGAGGAAATTAATCGTTACCTCAATCAATTAACCTCACTCTTCGTTTGCTTAGTACGCTCTTTGCACCAAAACATATATTGTTGAGGTCTGAAGAGTCACCTACAGTCGAAATCTGCTATTGTACTATACATAAATAATATCCTGGATTTCTTGTTCCATAACGATCTGCGTTGTTAATATTAACTTTTGATGGTAAATTCAACGTCAATTAACAAGTCGTTGAATGTACCTTAAAATGTTAATAAATAATATCCTCTTTAATTTGGTAAGAGTGGAATCAATACAATTATTTTGATAATTTTTTGTCGTTCCTATTCTGGCACAGAATGGTGTTTGCTTGAACTCTTTTTAATAACAATGTTAATGTTGGCGCATGCGTGGAACTAACCTGATGAGGTTAGTGGGAATGATTTGCTCAAACTCTCTAGTAAAAATAATATTGATATTTCTTACCTGGTCATTAATCCTTTGTCCTATACAGGAAGTGAGGTTTCTGAACAGATGTATGAAGAGAGCATACATAGCAAAAGTAACTCTCATCCTTGGATCATCACTCTACACAAAAAATATTATTAATTAATTAATTATTAATGAAATTATTGTAGAGATGAGAACAAATTCAAAATTTGAATGATATAAAATTTATTGAAAAATTAATGAAATTATTGTAGAGATGAAAGATAATTAAAAATTTGAATGATATAAAATTTATTGATAAATTTTATTAATAAAATTATTGTAGATAGGGAAGCGAATTTAAAAATTGAATGATAGTTTCATTAATATAAAATTAGTGATTAGCTTGATCTACATTGGTTCATTGAGTTCATTCATACTACATGCGTTATATTATTGATTAGTAGAAGATTTTTTATTTTAAGAAAATTTCTAGAATTTTTTTTTGTAATAAGGGTCAGTAAATTGACTAAAATAAAACGTAAAAAGATAACAATAATTTAAAACAATAGTAACGAGAAGTATAAAAAAGAGAAATTTAAAGAGAAGTATAAAGAGAAGCTACTTTATATGTAAAAAGAGTGATATTAACCAAAATCTTGACGTACACGATTATAATACAAGAAGCCGAGGAGATTATCACTTGTTGAGTCTCAATAGTAGCTTATTCAGACAAAAACCTAGATATATTGGTAGGAAACTCTACAACAAGCTACCGCAGTTTTTAAAGAGTCTTCAAGATATAGAAATATTTAAAAATCAATTGGAAAAGATTTATTTGACAAAGCTTTTTACAGTGTACAAGAGTTCCTTTCACATTAAAATTAAGCCTCACCCCAACTAATTGATATAGGTAGTAATTTATGGTAACTAGTGTATAAGATTGTATAATTGTTGATCTGATTTGTCTTATACTCCTTAACTGGAGTCTCCAAGACGTAATCTACAAAAAAATAAAATAATACAGCCAGTTACTGTGGTGTTGAAAAAAATGAAGAAGGTTGGTGGTGGGTGGGAAAAAGAAAACATGTATAAAAATATTAAGAAGAAATAGAAACAAGATAGAACAAGAAGAATAAAGAAGAGAAAAAGAAAAGGAAGAAGACAGACGGTGAAGGAGAAGAAAAAGAAGGAGGAGGATGAGAAAGAGGAGAAGAAGAAGAAGAAGAAGAAGAAGAAGAAGAAGAAGAAGAAGAAGAAGAAGAAGAAGAAGAAGAAGAAGAAGAAGAAGAAATAAATAGTAGTAGACGAAGAATCACAGAGTAAAAGGGTTCAGGAGATCCTTCTTAGGATAAGGTGAAGGAGAAGGAGAAAAAGGAGGAGAATCACAGATTAAAAGGGTTCTCGCACAGTTTAGCATCTAATTCTTGATGATCAACAGAAGAAGAATATGGTGATGAAGGTGTTAAAGACGTAGAAGAGAATAAGAGTATAGTGAAGAAGAAGAAGAAGAAGAAGAAGGATGAAAAAGAACTCGCCTTCAACATTATGCAGATATAAATACAGGTGTCAACACTTATTACAAAACTTATAGCCAAAGTTACATACGCTGAATTTCCTGCACAATTTTTAAAGTGTCTGTAATTAAAATGAAAAATATTTATATAGATAATTTATTGTAATATGAAGTTTGGTAAAGGAATAAAAAAGAAGAAGTTATACCATATTCCAAACAATCATTGAAATAATATTATACCAATCATAGGCCTGTTAAGGACAAATTTGAATTCGTATAAAATTAAAATTGTTATTTTAATAGATATCAAGAAAATTTTCGTTTCATAGAACTCTGGATATATATATATACATAAACATAACAATTATTCCTCATGACTTCTAAAATATTTATTTAGGCAAGTTACCAATTGTAAGACTTATTTTCATTTATGATAATAAAAATTATAACCAATTAATTTTCTATTAAACCGTTGGAATGATGGAAATACTAATGGAGGTGATATTATTCTAATAGCATGAATTGAATGCTCTTTTTCCTATCTGAAATATTTATTCCAATGTGCTCATTGTTAATTTCAAATAAAAACAGCATTTGAATTGAAGCCGGGAAATAAAAAAAGTACTGCCTCTGTCATCTAGCGGCAAAAATTCTAACTAACTGACACAGTTCAAAAGTTTGATGCTAGATAGCAGAAGCGTTCATTTTTTCAAGATTTCCGTTCAATTTTATGCGTAATATTTTATTGGTAGTTCTTTGACATGAAAATTTTATTAGAATAGGAAATTCAACAGGAAACTATTTTTATTATTTTTTCATCGTCCAATAATTAAAATTAAATAATTATTAATTGGTTATGGATATAATAAATAATTAATTCAATAGACACCGGGATCTTAAAAAACAGAGTAATATTCAGAAAGACAACAGAGTTTGGAGTTTCAGGAGAGGAAAATGGCTATCAGCAGAAAGGGGAGAGAGTGGACTCAGGAAGACAAGGAACGTCACTCTAGAAAAATGAAAGAAGCTGATTGCGCGTGCTCTCTAAAAGAGCTATTCGGGAAAAAAATTAATTATTATATCAATACAGGAAGTTTTTAAAGATGGAAATGTCATTTTATTATTCAATTTCAGGAATATTATACTGGTGCATTGGAATATTTCCCCAATGCCCATACATCACTTGTTGAGTCACAATAGTAGCTTATTGAAACAAAAACCTAGCTATATTGGTAGGAAACTACAAAGTTTTTAAAGATGGAAATGTCATTTTATTATTCAATTTCAGGAATATTATACTGGTGCATTGGAATATTTCCCCAATGCCCATACATCACTTGTTGAGTCACAATAGTAGCTTATTGAAACAAAAACCTAGCTATATTGGTAGGAAACTCTACAAAGTTTTTAAAGATGGAAATGTCATTTTATTATTCAATTTCAGGAATATTATACTGGTGCATTGGAATATTTCCCCAATGCCCATACATCACTTGTTGAGTCACAATAGTAGCTTATTGAAACAAAAACCTAGCTATATTGGTAGGAAACTCTACAAGTGCAGGTTTTATTATTATTTTTATAATATTCTTACAGCAGGTTTTAAAGAGTCTTCAAGATATAGAAATACTAGCGGTTCACCCGTGCGTTGCAACGGGATTTTAGTTATAATAGCGTGTTTTAATTTTAATCCCCAACAGCCTAGCACAAACCGCATCTTCCTAGCTTTCCTAAAATGTTATTTTTAAACTGCACCCTGGGCTACACACAGCTTTGCCCCCCCCCCCCTTTGAGAAATCCGAGGATATGGAATAGCAAAAGCAATAAGGCCACCAAAGTTGTGTGCTGAGATTTAAAGATTAATACAATACCAAAAATTAAGTTAGAAGATAGTAAGTGCTGTGATAAATTTTATAAATACCTTTTAATTGAAGTCTTGTGAATTTGAGTTTTGCATGGCAATTAAAGCTGTCCTTGTCCTGTCCAGAGTTTGCTGGCTGGTTCAATTTCTTTTTATTGCCTTTTTTTATAGAATTTGGAGGCCTGCCCAGGATTACGCGCTTACTATTGAAAACTGGACACTAATCATGTTGAATTTTAACAAATTCACAGAAAAACTTGTAATTCAGCATTTTTACATTTGCTTGAAACCCGCTTACAGTTGTCGGCCAAGGGTCAGTAGTAGAAAAGCTTCAGCTTTTTCACGATTAAAAATAGCTCAAAATTTATTCTTGTGAAACGTATGAGTGGTACATTTTCTCTGATATCTACTGTTCCCTGCTTGTATTCCATAAACGTCAGAGTTCAAAGTTCAGATAAACCATATTTTAATTAAAAATTATTGTAGGTTAGTGACTTGTTTTTTGTTTTCAGTATTTAAAATTCTAATAAAATTGTATTTTCATAGTATATGAGCTCTAGTAAAGAAATTAATTTGAATAAACCTTAATAAACATAAGTGACAAATTTAAGTGACAGATTTCTTTCTTAATTTTGTTTGGGCGAATGTTTTAACAATAAATTTCAGAAAAATTAGTTTAAAGAGTAATATTATGTTCATTGTTCAGAGCACATTAACACCAACGCATTCAGTTTCTGCTCTCGAAGAGTTGATCTCTTGGCACTTTTTACTCTAGAAAGAACAGAAAACCCTCTTTCGGCAGAACAGTTGGTCACTGGGAGAGTCAGGAATATTCTCAGCACTACTTCAAGATTGGGGAAAGTGGTAGACAGCTCATTACATCTTATGTACTGGTAAACCTTAGGTATGGTCTTCATGCCTTCCATTTCAACGTAAATTTTGAAAAATATTGAATCAAATATTGATTTTCTTTAGAGTGGAATATTACAACTAAGCTAATAAAAAAATTGGAAATTTGTCGCCCCCAAATATTTTGCGCCCTGGGCTATAGCCCAATCAGCCTATTTATAAAGTGGGGCCTGCGTCACCTCCCGCTGAGGTTACATTCAAATTAGGAAAGAAGTTATAGTCCTAGGGCTCTTCCAGCTGATCATAGAGGCTTCGTTGTTTTCTTAATCACCACCTCTGAATGAAGAAACATTTCAAATTTAAACCTCCTACTCGCGCTTCGCGTTCGGCAGGGGGTTGCACCCCCTGCGCCCCTGCCATAGGGTCTGTGATGTACGCTCCAGTGATGAAATGGCTGACTCCAATACAGATTTCTTTGTGCGATTATCAAACACATTTGTTTGTGAATAGACTTTCTGCATATTTCTAGTTTTGAAAGGGGTGGTTCTTATTTGAAATGGCTATCGCTAACAAGAGGAAGGGTTTTTTTTTCAATGTTCATAATCACTTTTAACTTAATTTTCTATGTTTATTCTATTTGCATCAATAAAATAGGCAAAGCTTCAACATTTGCAAAATTAAAAAATTCCCAATCTCCCCTAAAAGCCTTAATAAAGAATATTTCAATTATTCTTATCCTGTTTCAACATGTTTTCAATGTCAGCCATCAATCAAAAAAGTCCCAATTTTCCATGATCAATGAAACCCAACGTTTTCAAAATCAATTTTTTTAAGATTTCCAGCTTTAGACACCTCTTACTCAAAAGGGGAAGATTTTTTCATGAAAATTCAATGAATACTTTTGATTCATTTTTTCAAATTTATTTGATTCCTGTTGGTAGAATTTGTAAAATGGGATATTTGAAAAGTTCAAAATACTCATCACCTCCCCAAAACCACCCCTATCAAATAACTCTGAATTACAATGGTCTTTTGTTCTAACATTGATTTTGATATTAGCAAAAAATGAGAGAAAATTAAAATTTCGCATAAACATAAAAGTAAAACATTTCCAATATTCCATTTTTTCAAGATGCCTCAATTTGGGCACCCCTTATTCTTAAGGGGATGATTTTTTAAAAAATTCTGCAAGAACACTTTTGACTTTTTTTATTGGTTATCAAGACTAAATTTTAAAACATCCCCAAAAACCACCCTTATCAAAAAATTTGGAATTTCTTTGGTTTCCTGTTTTAAACTTGGTTTCAATATTTGCTTGCAATCAGAAAAATCTCAATGATAAACCAAATAGTAAAAAATTTCCAAAACTGCATTTTTCCAAGATGCCTCAGTTTGGGCACCCCTCACTCTGAAGGGGTTGATTATCTTGAAAGATCATCATGAACACTTTTGAGTTATTTTTTTATTGTCAATAAACTCCCATAGATAAAAGTTAAAAAAATTTAATAATTGAAAAGACCAAATTGTAAAACATTAAAACATCCCGAAAAAGCCACCCTTATAGAAAAAATTAGGACTATCCTTGATTTCTGTTCTAACCTAGGCTTCAATAACAGCATCTTATCAACAAAGGTTCAAATATCTAACAAACAAAGAAATCAAAGATTATCAAAATTGCATTTTTGTAATATGCCTTTATTTGGGCACCCCAACACAACACTTGAGGGGATGATTTTTTCGAAAAATTCTCAAGAACACTTTTGACTTATTTTTTTATTTTTAATCAAAACCCATAGATAAATTTTTCAAAAATTTATTATTTGAAAAGACTCAATTTTAAAACATCTTCCAAAAACCACCCTTATCAAAAAATTTGGAATTTCTTTGGTTTCCTGTTCTAGCCTTGGTTTAATCATAACAAGGCTTTTTTCTATTAGTAACAAACTGTACAATTCATACCTGTTCTATATTTATAACTTTTCTCTTCCTGTATTGATATAATATTATTAAAATTATCAATGTCATGTAAATTTGCCCAAGTACTGAACTAATGACATGATAGCTGCATGCAAGATCGCCATACCTTGATATCTCACTAACTGAAACAGTCCTACATAAATTCAATCCAATAAAAAACTCCAAAATAATCATTTCAACAAATAAAAATGTTCAGCTTTCAACAAATATCAATAACAACCTATTAACCTATAAAATATCAATCCTGCAGCAAACCTATTAAAATATCAATAACAACTGCAACATTAAAATATTTATATTTCAGTACTCAGTTTTGAGAAATACCATCATGAATAGGTTTCAACTGTTTCTTGTTCAATACTGGGACAGATTTACCTTAAATTGAATAATTTAATGCCTTGAGATTGAAATAAGTGAATGGACCTTGAAAACCATCTAAATTATCATTTGCTAATCATAAAATTTATTAACACTATCTCCAACCTTGAATTCGATTTTCTTTCTTGAACCATCTTCATTATCTATAGAATCTCAACACCTAATTTGTTGATCGACTACTCTTTATTGAATTAGAGCTCTCAATTTTACCTATGATCGCATTTTGTAATGAATTCGAACTTGCAACTGGCAATATTGAATTTCCAGAACCTGATCTAACTGCTGATCTAGCTTTTCTCTCCAATAATCTATTTTTATGCCTTGAAATCCTATTACTTTCTGGCCTACATTTATCTGACGATCTGTTCTCAATTTCCAAACTACTATCGTTGCATAATTTGGTTGCCATATTTATTACACTGTCGTTCGATTGCAAAAATTCATCAGTTAACCCATCCTGGCTATGCATTACGGTATTTACCGTTAAAACAACTCCGTCATATCTATTAGCATCGTTAATTCCAAATTTCTGACTAGAAATTTCATTGATTTCATTGATTTCACTTTCTAAGCAATCATTTGCAGATCTGTCATTATTCTCATTCACTTCAATATGTTCAGTTTCTCTATATAAATTTGCTGGAAACGTTTTCCCATTATAATAGCATTTCCTAGTTTCATGCCCTCTTCTATCACAAATCATACACTTCTTTATATGCCTGTGTTTATTATAACTTGATTTGTAAAAACAATTATGGGTTAAATGGTAAGTTCTTCCACAAATTTTACAAAACGTTTTACTCTTTTGCCTGACACTCTTATTGTAATTATTTTCATAATAAGGATTCATATTCTTATCACATAAATCATTACGATTTTATCTCTATAGTTTCCTTCATTCAACCAAAAATAATCCTGATTCCTCCACAAATAATCAATTTTTCTACTCAATTCCAATAACTTCTCCAAATTTAAATCCTTTCTCGCAGGGTTATGAAAATCACTCTGATTATCTATAAAGTACCTACTATGAAAATTCATATTTCTGCAAATTATCTATTACTTCCTCAATTGATTCATTCTTCAGCATAATAATCTTTTCAAAAATATGGGGTGATAATCCTTTTAAAATATATTTTATCTTTATAGACTCTCATTTTAATATCTACGTTATTACATAAGAATAAATTTTTACCACATAACTTCTGAAATTCTCACCCGACTCCATTCTACATCTATTTAACTCCTGCTCAAATCTTTCTACATGATATGTAAGTCGGAAAAATTTTAATAATTTATTTTTTATAATCTCAAACTTTAATTCATTTCCTGCTATCAACTGTTCACTAATCAGTTCAAAATATTTCCTAGCTACTCCTTCAAGGTAGAAATACCAATTTGTTACAATCAGAGCAGTTCAGTTTGTAGATCCCTGGGAGATCGTATTTGTTTGTGTTCAGTGTGGTTTTACGTGTAAGTGCATTTTTTATTTTGTTTTTTGTTCTGAATGAGATTGTGTGGCTGGATTTTTTAAAGATTTTTACTAGTCTGTTTGATTGTGGATTAATGTATGTCATTGTGATGTATTTTTTGTCAGTGGTGTTGGTGTTTTGTTTTTTGTTTGTAATAAATTCTACATAGGACAAACAGGCCAGGCCGCACATTCAAACAACGTTACAAGGAACATTTTCAAGCCTTGACATCAAAAGCTGAATCGAATTTCACCGATCATATCTGGTAGCGCCAGAATTTAGAACAGTGGACTGTATAGATATTTTGAATAATTTACGAATTTTTATGCATCTCACTAGGAAATAAATTACATCGAAAAAAACACAGAATATAATGAAAAATTCACTCACCCTTTTAGCGTTCTGTCGAAGCTCAGACTAACACTGCTTGATTCTTTGATTTTTTGGATGGATCTGAGGTATAGAAATTTGAAAAAGGATTGAGACAGGAATACTCAGCTATTAGTCTATGTGTCATCCGAACTCCTGCTGGGCTGTCTTCTTATATCTGTACTACTCTGATGTAGAATTTCCCGTGAGATACTTGTATATTTTCCGACAGATGCGGGATGATATTTCAAATAATAAGACTTTCTTACATTAATTATCACTGCTAGTTTGCACTTCAATACAATTTTGAGTTCATGAGCTAACAATCGCTCATAAAATAACACGAAAAATAACTGCAACTTACACTCACGACCACCGAGTGAATAGTTTAGCATAAATAATTATATAAATAACGAAAACGATCTTGATCGAATTTTCCCCAACTTTGGAAAATGCAAATGAATTATATGTGACCACGAACTCACATAAAGTCATTTAAAACTGAATAAATGCACAATCGAAGCAAAACCAACTTGCTCCTGCCTTCTTCATTTGTTACCGAACTCAACTCGCAAAACGAACGAACGACGAACTGATTACTAATTATTGTACAATTCATAATCTACCCCTGCCTGCTTACTTCCACCTTCGACCGGAAGAGTGCAGCAGCGGACGGCGTAACAATTAAACTATTAAATTCAAAACAAACCCGCGTTTCCAATATCATTCAAACTGGACACACTTTTACTGACATCAGTACCAACCTACACATTCTACATATAAAATCTAAAGGACTCGAACTCAACACCTTGGAACAATTTGAAATATACAAACCCACCACACACAATAAACAAAACATCCTCAACGAACAACTAAATTTTAAATCACACAAACTTTTTGATCACACTCTATAAAAACCACAATTCTTCTAACCAGAAAACTGACATCGATGATCAAGGAGGACCCCTCTGAAAATGGATCTCAAAGATTCGCAAACGTTCGGCCGACAGAGTAAGTAAATTCTATACTTATTCTTAATGAAAATTTGACTGCAAGTCGTTAAATTCACTTAAAAAGTTAATATTAACAACGAACTGCATGGACAAGAAATTCCATGACGAACTGCATGGAACAAGAAATCCAGGTATTTTGAAGCTCTAAATTGAAAAGGAGATCTGGATTTTTTGTAGATTACGTCTTGGAGACTCCAGTTAAGGAATATAAGACAAGTCAGATCAAAAATTTTATTATAGAATCTCATACACTAGTTACCATAATAATTACTATATCAATAAGGTGAGGTAAGGCTTAATTTTGATGTGAAAGGAACTCTAGCACACTGTAGAAAGCTAAACTAAATGAAATTCTTTTTCCATAACGATCTGCGTTGTTAATATAAACGTTTTATGGTAAATTCAACAACTTGCAGTCAATTTTAATTGAGAATAAATTATATTTTTACTCATTTTTGGTCAAACGTTTTCGAGTCCTGGAGACTAATCTTCAGAGGCTTCTCTGAAGGTGAGTCTCCAGGCTTCTTTGAAGATGAGTCTCCAGGACTCGAAAACGTTTGGCCAAAAGTGAGTAAAAATATTTTTTATTCTCAATTTAAAATGACTGCAAGTCGTTGAATTAACCATAAAAGGTTTATAAAAAAAGGATACTACAAACTTCAAATTAAATTTTGTTTTCTGTAATTAAATAGAAAAACTTAATAAATTTTAGGGAGCTTCTGAAGGAGACCTTAATAAATTTTGAGTCTTTGAAGCACTGAATTGAAAAAAATAGTGCAACAAAATTGAGATTCATTTTAATTAATGTAATTTGATAGAAAAACTTTATAAGTTTGGAATTGTTTTGGGTGTGATACCCTATCTTCTGGCATTGAGACAAAGAACAAAAAATGATGTAACTTATTTTATAATTATTCATAAAAATGGTCGAAACAGAAACAACATAATGAAATATTTTATTTTATTTATTTATTCATTTAACTAGCAAACAATAAGTGTGAATACAACAGGCTATTGCCAAAAACTGCAAATATCATTTATCCCATAAAACATAAAATTAATTATACGTACAGTACGCGCCATATAGCTGTGCCCGCGTGTCCTTGAAATACCTTGTAGATGAAGTAAGGTTCGCGGGGTGATATCAATGCCTTTCTACATACGTCTGCTGTCTTCTGGTACTGTCTTCTACATACGTCTGCTGTCAGTGCATTGCACTTATAACACTGCGTTCAGATTGCTTGCATTCGGGCTGTGATTCGGGTTTACTTTTCGGTCAAGTGTTTCTCCTCTTAGTTGTTATTCTAGTTTAATAAAGTGGAATTCGTAAAAAAATGTATATTGCAACCTTATAGTCCAACTTCATTCACTGAATTGAACAAACTAGATCAGTCAGTCTGCTGCAAAGGCGAAAACAAGTTGCTTTGTTGTATTGTTGGAAGTGCCTATAGGGAGCATAGATACGCGTATTTAGAATCTTTGCAAAATCTCAACAAATAGGTCTAGTCAGATGATTCTTTCACAGAAAATAAATTCAATTTATTCTTTACATTTCATACGCTCAATGTATATGATAATTATTGAAGACAAAAAAGTTTCTCGATACATAACTTTTCAATGTCATGAAAATTTTGATTTGTAAATTTTCTGTATTAATTGTCTTGTGCTCGGAAAATCTTTGATTGAAATGGGCTTTAGTCGATGGTTACGGCATTCTCGAACTGTTTTTATTATATTACCAAAGTTTCATCGATTTCTAATGAATGGTTCGACAGTAGCTATGTTGGGAATGAAATGTGAACACATTTTTTGAATGAAGTCTGGTTTTTATTAAATTCCAAATATCTTTGTAATGAGTAGATTCTCATTGAAAAGGCAAAGGACAAAAACGATGCACATCGAATAGTTTAATAGAATGAACTTTGTTCTAAAACAATATTCGAACTTTTTGGAAAATGGTCAAATGTTTTCAGCGCGGGTAGTGTCGTACTCTCCGGCCCTTTGCCGGCGGGCACAGCTACGTGGCGACTACTGTAAGTTATGATGCATTTATAGTCAAGAAAATATCAAATATATATATAATAATTTTGAGACATAAGTTATTATACATAAGTTATGATGCATATCATACAGCATTTATAGTCAAGAAAATAACAAATATATAGTCTAATAATTTTGATATATCATCAATTTTGAGTATTTGAAGCACTGAATTAAAAAATAGTCCAACAAAATTGAGATTTTTTTTCCGGAGGATGAAGTCCACATAGGTCTGAGACCTGTGCGTGGGTAATTGGATGATGGTGATTGATGAGTTAGACCTACAGTTTTAGGTGGGTTCCGAACCACCGGGAAGTGATTTCACAGCAGAGAACAGAGTTTTTTTGCTGGCCAATCCAATCGGTCACCCTTACAAAGAGCGCGCAGGAGTTTCGTAGCTTATCTCTGATTGAACAGATACCTGCTACGACACTCGGCTATCACTTCCCTAAATTCATTTTAATTAATGTAATTTGATAGAAAAACTTTATAAGTTTGGAATTGTTTTGGGTGTAGTACCCTATCTTCTGGCATTGAGACAAAGAACAAATAATGTAAAAATGGTCGAAACAGAAACAACATAATGAAATATCAGTTATCCCATAAAAACATGTATATGGCATTTATAGTCAAGAAAATAACATTTTCCACATTTTCAAATATACCATATACATACATACATACATACATACATACATACATACATACATATATATATATATACCCACCTTCACCACATTAGTGACTCTTTTTGCCATATTTGTGACTCATTTGGCAGATTTGTGACTCATTCGGATATATATATATATATATATATATATATGTATGGTATTTGAAAAAGCTACTATAATTAAATATATGTCAGTCAGCCATTCAAGAGCCACTGGAGCACTGAAAAAGTCCTCAAATGCATATGTGTATTACAATATGGCAAAAGATTTGCTTTTAAGCTCCACGGTCACACTGAGGTGATATCTTCTCTACGAAACAATCTAATGAAAATTTCTATAATCGATATCTGTACCAAACCCAAACCCAATGGACCTTTCATATCGACTATCGATTCACTTAGTCGATTGTTTCGTGGACAAGATATGGGACTTAACTTATCGGACTTATAAGTGATAGTCCGGCCAACGTGGACACCTCCAAGCAACTGCGCGATGACTGCGATCCTGCATTCAAAAGCAATGTGGCCAGTTGAGTTCGAAAAAGCCAGGACAATTTAGAATACGCGTCAACACCATCACTCAACTACCTCCTACGAACATTCATCCTAATTTATTACAATGTTTGCTCTCTTGTAATATTTCTCGTATTGAAATATTAACAATAACATTTTTGGCTGAATTGTGTGCAGTGACGCTCATTTCTATACATTTTCTATACAGGAGATTGAAAAAATTTAGAAAGTTATTTGTTAAAGAACATTGATTACTGTTGCCTTGTTTTGAAGCACAAAATTAAAAACAGAAATCATCCTACAAACTTGAAATTTAGATTTTTTTCTGTAATTAGCTCAAATATTTTATAAATTTTTGGTCTTAAGCACTAATCTGATAAAAAGATCCTTCAAACTCCAAGGAAGTGATAGCCGCAGAAGGTATCTGTTCAATCAGATAGAGATAAGCTAACAACTCTCGTGACCTCTTTGTAAGGTTGACCAATGGATTGGCCAGCAAAAAAGACTGTTCTCTACTGTAAAATCACTTCCCGGTGGTTCGGAACCCATCTAAAACTGTAGGTACAACTCATCAAACACCAATTAATTATCCACACACTGGTCTCAGACCTATGTGGGCTTCATCCTCAAAAAAGTTAGATTTTATCGAAATTTCGTTGTTTTCATATTAAAATTATTGCTTTAACAAGAACATATTTTTTATGTTAGATTTTATCAGCTTTCAGCTGCTAAAAAAGTCTA
Source organism: Conomelus anceps (assembly GCA_948455865.1). Classification (NCBI taxonomy): domain Eukaryota; kingdom Metazoa; phylum Arthropoda; class Insecta; order Hemiptera; family Delphacidae; genus Conomelus; species Conomelus anceps. Next base: position 10,805,741 of record OX418222.1, read on the forward strand.
ACAAATTCTGTTACTAGCAACTTGAATTTTACAATTTGCAATGTAAGAGCTTATTTACAAAGTCAAAACTTAAAAATTACTGTCAGTACCACACCAAGTTCTCCTAGATTTCAGATAAATTTGAAGTTTTTATTTTAAAGACATGCATTTTCAAAATGCAAGTTTCTTTTCACAAATTATAATCTGAAATCGATCACCTGACAGGAACTTGTCTAAGTTACAAAAGATTAAACTGTTATAAATTTGTGATTAATTCTGTTTGATGCAATAATTCATTATGGAAACACCAACGATTTTGATAAAATCTAACATAAAAAAACTGTTCTTGTTAAAGGAATGATTATGTCTCTTTTGTATCTATGTCTCCTCTTAAACTTGGGCGCCTTGCATGCCATAGCAGTATGGTCTTCTCTCTTCCTGTGGCATGCTGTTCCTTTCCCTAACTACTTCTATGACGTCCTTCCCCTTCATCTTGTCCTGAGTTCGCAGACAATGCAGGAAATTGACTTCCCGATCTACTCCTGTTAACTTTCATGGTTATTTCGATTTTTTTTCTGTAAAAAAGTAGAAAAGTGTTGTTAGTTTTGTGTATTATTGAAGGAAACTTGAATTTTTGGGTCTTGGGAGCACTAAATTAAGGAGAAAATGCTCCTGGAGACTTGAAATTCACTATCAATTAACTTTCTTTGGTGTGCCATATGTGAAGGTGATATTGTGGAAGAAATCCATAATGAATAACAAGCCTTGAAGTTGTCACAACCACATTTATTGAAAACAGTGAGATACTAGTTTCGGTTGTTTCACCATTATCAATCTCAAACAAACTAAAACAAAAGTATAGAGTAGCTTAATATATACTAAACACGGAATGATACTATTGGCTGAGGGAGAAAGTGCCTCCAATAGGCTGGCCTTCATTGAAGGTCTGAGATTGGCTGAAAACCATAATAAAACACGCCCACTGGTGGGAGGAGCAACCAACAAGATGCTCTCACCAGTGGCCTATTAGAGGCACTTTCTCCCACAGCCAATAGTATCATTCCCTGTTTAGTATAATATATTAAGCGACTCTGTACTTTAGTTTAAGTTTGTTTGAGATTGATAATGGTGTAACAACCGAATTTAGTATCTCACTGTTTCAATAAATGTGGTCATGACAACCTCAAGTCTTATTATTCATTCACTTTCAATTTGTTTTGTTAGGTTAAAGAATTTTATGTAACAATGAAGTACCTTCCTTCACTCACACATATGACAACATTTTTGTAACCGGAAATTCCATCTCTTTACTAAACTGTATATGCTTTCAATAATTCCAAATCTATGGCTGGGAGCTTTAGGTTCGTTTACTCAAATGCAAAGATCATTTTATATATTTCCTGTCTAACATCTGGCTTAGCAACTGAATTAGCTAGAGAGCAAGGAACATTTTTTTCGGAAATAGAAGAGTTGGTGCTATTTAACCCATATTTATTACATATCCTAAAAATTATTTTCAACAAAGAATTCAGAAAATGTTCATGTTCAGATAAAATTTTCATATAAATTACTTCATTAATTTCCTACAAGATTTTGCTAACTTATATCTTTTGCTAACATGTAATTTACTAGATTGAGCAGTTCCTAGGCGTCCGGTCATCGTTTGATCCGGCGATGAGTAGAGAAATTGGACCGATAATATTGGATCTCAACTCTTAAATAATAAACATTCTTAGGCTTCAAAGTCCATTTGAAATATGTTCAAAAACTGAAAATTGTATCATAAGCCAATAAGAATATGATGAGTACACACTCAGTATGGATATGAAGCGCAAAAGGCTTGCGAATCACTCCAGACCCCTCCCGCGGCTGGTTCGTAGCCCCCTGCCATCAGTTTCCAAACCATTCAAGTAATGCTCATAATGCAACCGGCTGCAATGAATAAGGCTTCGTGCGTTCTCGGCCACTGTCGTGGGTTTCCAGCAGCTGTCTCCTCATGCTACTCCTACCCAGTCCGCACTCAGCTTCAGTTACATCATTGTGGAAACAACGGGAATTTTGTGTATGTTAAATTATTCACCTTTTACACTAATTATTGTTTTGCAAGTTAGTTAATCGTTTTTATATTTTTAGAGTGTGATTTATTATTATACTATTTATTATTCATTAGATTGTTGAATTTATTTTGATTTTCAATGTATGCCTTCAATTAGATCGAGTAAGTGCATCATATCAGTTCCCATTATTTCGGCTGTTTTTGCGTTTTTCGTCAGTCTATGGTAGTGGGGAAGATATACATTATACAAGAGGTGTAATTGGAGAAAATAATTTTCAGTTCTCTGCCTTTGAATGTGAGCTAGGCCAGTCAGAGGAGAGATTTCAGATGATCAAAAAGCTTCAAAAGTCACCAATTTGCCTTGAATTTTAAAACATTTTCCTGAAATGGGCCATTGGACCCCTTTGGGTGGTGTTGGACCCCTTTTGGGTCTCTGCGATGACTGGTGAAGGATTCCACGCCTCGCCACTGAGATTGAGGGCGTCGGTCAATCTATAGGGTCTTACTTTATCAAAATTTTCACCGAATAAATTCATAACGAAGCTCACCGACTTGACCGCTTGTCCCATCCTAAATGGGCTGCAGCCACACTTAGAAGGCCCGAGGCTCCTTCACAATTTTTCTGCTCTTCTCGCGGCCACGTCTCGTTTCGAACTCTGCTTTTCCACATCAATTATGTCCCCCTCCAGGCGACATAACGGCTGCACCACGTGGAGTACCGAACATAATTTTAGTGGAGTCGCCAAAATTCCAAGGGAGGTCATTGCACATTTCAAGCATTCCAAATACAATTGTAATTTCATCTCGAATGAAAATTCAGTACCATGGAAATGCTTGAAACCTGCAATAATTTTGACTACTTAGATGCAAGTTAGCAAAACCTTACACTAAAAAATAAGTAATTGTGAGACAGCCATTTCTTTTAAAAAATTATCTCTCACAATTACAAGCACTCCAAAGTTCACTTGAGTCCATATTTTAAAAAATTGTCAGCTTAATGCTAATAATCAGTTCAATGCACCTGGAAAAAACACTAATAAAGCACTAATAAATATCAATAATATAACACTCTCAATATTCCCCATATTACAATTGAAAAAGGGATCTGGATTTTTTGTAGATTACAGTGGATGATAATATATGGGGCTTTTACTCCAGATTTGAAATTAGTTTATGTATAAGTTTATGGGTTAGGCTAGGTTTGGATTTGATTTTTTTTATTATTTCTAATTCAGTTTATAAGTTGAGGTATAGAAAAGATTGCATTATGTTAAGATATTATTTTTTTATTATATCTGGAGTAGAACTCCATACTTGAAAGTAATTTTTTTTTTTTTTAAGTTGTAGGGATAGGATATAGATTGCGTTGTGTTTTTTAAATATTATTTTATGGGGAGGAGGAGAGTTCTACTCCAGGTTTGAAAGAATATTAAATATACAAATTTTGTTTGAATTTTTTTTTAGGTGGAGTGCTCTACTCCAGGTTAGAAAGTATATGTGTTTGTCACAGTGGTTTGTGTTTATGTTTGGTTTTTTTTTGGGGGGGGGGGGGACTTCTCTCTCTACTGCAAATGGTAGAGGTTTGATTGAATTTATATTAAGAGGACGAGGACAGTGATAGAAGTGCGTGCGCGCGCGCGCGTGTGTGTGTGTGTGTGTTTGTGTGGAAATACCTACTTACAATAACCGTTTGGGCCCATTGGGTTCATAGTTCGGTAATTTCATGACATTACTGTGTGTAGAGATCTACTCTACACTGACTGATTGACTCCTCCTCAATAAAATCTAAAAGACAAAGTTAAATTATTCAATAACATTCTATTCCCATGGGAGTGTAGGAAACATAAGAAAAAAATATTTTATATCAAAATTATAGATAGATAGAATGACAACACTAAGAAGAAGATATTCTAGAATCTTGCTGTATACATATCTGATCATCCAACAGATGACGTGTTTCAAACTATGTCAGATTAAACTTCTCTTCTTCTTCTTATTGAAGAGGGTATGAGTCTTGAAATTATGGTGGGGAGGGGGTCGTTAAGTATGAGTGTTGAGGAGGATGTGATATAGAGTGTTTGTAAATTTCAAAAATTATTATTGTTCTAAAGTGTTGTTGGGTGTTGTTGAATATTATTCAGAGATGAAGGGATATTATGATGACGATGATGATGAGAATGGTCACCAGCCCACACCACTTTCTTTTCTCTCAGTGGTGGATGGAAGTAAAGTGTGAAAAAAACATTTAACTGTCATATTTTATAATGGAAAACTGTAATAATTAACTATAAAACTAATAATGTATGTAGAATCTTGCTAGGTACAGAACTAACCTGCATGGGTCACGGCAGACGTGTTTCGAACTATGTCGGATTATTCTTCTCTCTCTTCTACTTTGAAGAGGGTATGAGGCTTGAAATTATGTTGGTCGTTGAGGAGTCAGGTTGCAATTCATATTATAGAAGTTGTTCAATCACATGCTGACCACCGTGGAGGAAACACCTCTCTCACATACTTTACCCTATAATAAAATAATAATATATTCACTATATTAATATAATAGACTATATAAGTTAGTATAAATATTATAAGATCGCTTCTTTCTTTATAAAAATAATGTCAGGATTTGGTTGGTTATTCCCACCAAACATCTGTTTAAATTTGTGTGTGTATGTGTTTGTGTGAGAGAGAGACCTCCTTACTTTTTATTATTTAGAGATAAAGGGATATTATGATGATGATGATGATGATGATGAGAATGGTCACCAGCCCACCACCTTCTTTCCTCTCTGTGGAGGATGGAAGTCAAGTGTGAAAAAATACTTTGAACTGTCATATTCTTTCTTATTCATATTCTTTCATATTCTGTCACATTCACTCTTTGAGAGCTGCAGCAGCAGCTGGTAACCTACTGGATAACTTTTTTTTTTTAATTTGTGTGAGTTTATGTGTATAATAGAGAGAGAGAGAGAGAGAGAGAGAGAGTGAGGGAGAGAGAGAGCTACTCACTCTTTGAAAGGCGGAGACCTGCTGGACTTTTTTTAATTAGCCTATTATAATGAACTATTTATTTGTAGGAGAATATAAAAAAGAGAAATAGATATTTTAAGAAGGAAGGTATAGTAATACTATTATGATAATGACCTTTCCTCTATGGAGGCTGGAAGTTAACTGAAGAACTCTTATAATTCGGTTTTATTATGAACTTTTATTGAACTTTTTTGTTATCTTCTTAAATTTATAATCAAGTAGGGTATTGATTTTATAAGAGAGTGGGAGAGAGGGAGTAACAGAGAGTTCCTTAACTCTGAAAGCTGGAAACCTACTGAACAACAACAACAATAATAATAATAATAATAATAATAATAATAATAATAATAAACAATAATAATAATAATTGTTGGTGTGAATGTCCATTTTAGTAAACTGTTATAATTATAAAACTATTAATTCATGTAGAATCTTGCTAGGTACAGAACTAAACTGCAAGGGTCACGACAGACGTGTTTCGAACTATGTCGGATTATTCTTCTCTCTTCTTCTTCCTCTTCTTTGAAGGCGGTATGAGGCTTGAAATTATGTTGGTCGTTGGGGGGTCAGGTTGGAGTGTCTATTAGCTGAGAGAGTTACTTACACGGCGAAAACTGGAGGAGACCTACTGAACATATTTTTTCAACCACAACACTGTCTATTTGTTTGTGGTAGAATGTCTGGAGAGAAAGGTATAATGATAATCTTATGATAGTGATCTTCCCTCTATGGAGGCTGGAAGTTAACTGAAGAACTTTTATAATATAGTTTTTTTAATGAATTTTTATTGAACTTTTTTATTACCTTCTTAAATTTGTAATCAAGTACGGTATTGTTTTCATAAAAGAGTGAGAGAGAGTGGGTAACAGAGTTCCTTATTACTCTTTGACCTACTGAGCAATAATATAATAATTGTTGGTGTGGATGTCCATTTTAGCAAAACTGTAATAATTATAAAACTATTAATTTATGTAGAATCTTGCTAGGTACAGAACTAACATGGGTCATGACAGACGTGTTTTGAACTATGTCGGATTATTCTTATCTCTCTTCTTCTTTGGAAGCTGACAACATACTGACCTTTTTAAATTTGTGTGAGCTTATGTGTGTATAGGAGAGAGACCTGCTAAAATTATTGTAATCCTGCTAAATTATTAGACCTGCTAAATTATTTTGTAGAAGAATATTATGAAAATTATATTTACTCTATTCAGGTTGGAATTCATATTAGGCCTACAGAAGTTATCCAATCCGTTTATGTGTGTGTGTGTGTGTGTGTGTGTGTGTGTGTGAACTCCTCACTCTTTGAAAGATGGCAACATACTGAACTTCTTGAATTTGTAGAAGAATATTAAGAGAATTATGATCAGACTCTATGCAGGTTGGAGTTCATAAATATTAAAGAAGTTGTCCAGTCACACTCTGACCACCGTGGAGGAAACATAGCTCTGAGAGACCTATTGAATATCTTCTTAAATTTGTAATCAAGTACTGATTTAAGAAAAAAGAGTGTGTGTGTGTGAGAGAGAGTGAGAGAGAGAGAGAGAGTGAGAGAGAGTAAGAGAGTCAACTATAGAACTAACCTGCATGGGCCACGACAGACATGTTTCGAACTATGTCAGATTATTCTTCTCTCTCTTCTACTTTGAAGAGGGTATGAGGCTTGTAATTATGTTGGTCGTTGAGGATTCAGGTTGCAATTCATATTATAGAAGTTGTTCAATCACATGCTGACCACCGTGGAGGATACATCTCTAGGCCTCTCTTCACATATTTCACCCTATAATAAAATAATAATATATTCACTATATTAATATAATACAGTATATAATTTAGTAGAAATATTATACATAAACCAACCTAACATCAAATACAAACTAAATCACAACTATACTTCCCAAACTGGAGTAGAAGCCCCATATTAACCTCATTACGTCTTGGAGACTCCAGCTAAGGAGTATAAGACAAGTCAGATCAACAATTTTATTATACAATCTCATACACTAGTTACCATAATTACTATATCAATAATAAGGCAGTGGCGGTCCCAGGATTTCATTTCGGGGGGGGGGGGATGACTACCGGGGGTCGGGGTCCCCCCCCCCCCCCGGGAAAAAATGTGGAATTTAAAGCCTAAAAACGTATTTTTATACGTATTTGAGCTCTAAAATATGCTCAAGCTAATAGTATTTATGTTAGGTAATAAAATAGTTTTTCATTTAAAGTTTATTGTACCTGGGTGAAATAGGACCCAACCATAGTATGTGTTTTTCCTTTAGTTACACAAAAAAATTGATTAAAAGACAATGTCATTATTTAATGAGCTAATGAGCATGATGACAAAGTTCAGTTAAATAAACGTATAATGAAATCAAAAATAAATTAAGTGTTCACTGCGAATTTTTTCTTTATGGTTACACTCTATTTTGAACATGTAAGTTACGAAGGAATAGCCAAAAAATACTCAGATTGTTACACAACAATGTAATGGATGTAAGGATGTACACATACTTCTTGTTTATTCTTCTAGCTAACAAGTAACAATGACACAGATTAAATTTATTTCTCGCAAAAACTATACATACATAATTATGAATAAATTACTTTTTAGGGGGGATCCATCTTGATATTTCGGGGGGGATATATCCCTCCCATCCCCCCCCTGGGACCGCTACTGCAATAAGGTGAGGTGAGGCTTAATTTTGATGAGAAAGCTAAAGCTCTAGCACACTGTAAAAAGCTAAACTAAATAAAATTCTTTTTCCATAGCAAAATTCTGTATGGTTAATATAAACTTTTTATGGTAAATTCAACAACTTTTGTAGTCAATTTTAATTGAGAATAAATGATATTTTTACTCACTTTTGGCCAAACGATTTCGAGTCCTGGAGACTCATCTTCAACGGCTTCTTCACCAGAGAAGTAGTTAGAGAAGGGGCAAATAAGCTGTGCAAGAGCATGTTACAGGAAAAGAGAAGACGACAGTACTGCTCTATGGCATGCAAAGCGCCAAAGTCTAGGAGAAGGCATAGTTACATTGGAGATATAATCATTGCTTTAACAAGATCAGATTCTTTATGTTAGATTTTAACAGAATCCTCAGTGTTTCCATAGTTAATTATTGCTTCAAACAGACCTAATCAAAAATTTATAACAGTCGGATGAATCTTTTGCAACTTAGACAATAAGCTCTTGTCAGGTAATCAATTTCTGATTATAATTCGTGAAAAGACTCTTGAATTTCGTAAATGTATGTCTTTAAAATAAAAACTCTTCAAATTTGTCCGAAATCTAGGAGAAGTTAGTGTGATACTGACAGTAATTTTCAAGTTTTGACTTCCTAAATGAGCTCTTTCATTGCAAATTTGTAAAATTCAAGTTGCTAGTAACAGAGTTTGTTAGTTTTTTTTAGCAGCTGCCCATTTCAAATAAATAGGGCTTGACCACTGAAATTAATCAGCTGTCTTTCAACTTTAGGATAGCTTTTTTTCAACTTGCAACCCATACAACATGTGTGACATTTTGCATACCACATGACCTATACAAAGCATTGAAAACTTGGATGTATGGCTATGGCCAGACGTGCAGTAAATTGTCGCAGATGTTTGCAGTCAAATGTCGCACCGAAATGGACTGAAAGGAATGTAATGGTAGGTGGCCAGATGAGCTGTAAATAGACGCACTTCTGGCAGTATCAAGGTCGTGTCGCAAACGAATAGGCCGAGACCCATTTTTCTGCTGCTAGTTCCATTTTTTACTGCACTAGTGCAGCAAATGTTCCACTGATTTTATTTCGCTTTCTCATCGGATTTTGCTTTTCATCTGCTTTGCTTTTCCCCTCCGACATATCCTACCCAATTAATGAGTCCGATGAATCCATACTGTCTTTTTTACATTATTAATACAACGATTATATATAATTTTGTCAATTTTTGTACTTTTCTACTAATTTTATTGAATAATTCATCACTCACTAAGTTTTTCAGTTCCTTATATCAATCCTTTCTCTGTTTACTGACAACAAATTATCAAACGAGGCAATAGACATTCGGTAATATTCGAAAACAAATTCTGGATGAAGTTTAAGTGAATTATGTAAAGTAAAAAATTTTCCACAATTTAATCTGTCACTTATAATAGGGTGTATCCACCAACGTCTACATCTATTTTCTATAAGTTTTTCCTTCGAACCAATAACAAAGCTAGTGCCACTTGTTCCGATAAAAATTACCGACATTTCCGAGCTTAGCTTGTCAACTACTTGACCGGTGTCGAGAGGGAACTGGCTGTTTTCTGTCGCAAGTTACTGCATGCGTACTCCGACGAGTAAATGGACGTGCGTGCTCGCATCTGGACGTCAGAGTAGAACAAACGTTGATAAACCGGTTTGATTAGTCACAGTAGAGAAGAGTTAGACGTACGATGACTTGCGCACACGTACGAGGACTTGCGCACACGCACGAGTCAATTCTGGAAGCAAGTTTGTTTGATTTTCTTTGCGTGGTCGTCAGTGTAAAAATGAATGTTGAGGAGTTGATTACGCTTGTATTTGACCGAAGGCCATTGTGGGAGCAATCCACGAAGGATTATCATAATAGAGATCTCAATGTGACCTCTAATCTTTCCACGGACTTAATAGAAGTCCAAAAATTGCTTTGTTCTTCAATCTTTATGCTGATTCTGTTTAAAATATAATAAAACGTTCCTGGTGACATCCGAAAATAATCGAAAAATCAGTTTTTCGTAGATCAGAAAAAAGTAGCTTGAATTCTCCTTGTGTCTATCTTGTTAAATTAATATCATTCACCCAGCTTGCTTTTTCTTCATTAACAAACAAAATGCGCAATAACAGATTGTCTAACAACTGCTGGTCTATACCATTGAAGTATAGGCGTAAACTCGCAGGAGTAGGAAGTTTGCAATGTGACCACTCTTACTCTGACGACCTACTCGTAAGACCTGCTTGCAAAACTATCTACTCGTCAGTCGCAAGCAGTCTGACCACGGCCTAACACGGGTGGCATATGTGCGACTTTCGCCTGCTGCTGCAATTTGCTGCTAAATTGATACGACAGTTTACTGCACGTCTGGCCGTAGCCTCACTTACATTCGATTACATTGGGATAGTTACTCTCTAAGCGAGTAGGACGTTACTGACCGACCGTGCTACAGCAGCTCAGCATACCAAGCCAAATTATATTAAAAAATTTATTTCCAGAATCTCCCCCATACTATGGAATTTCAAAGACAATAAATAATATTGCAACAAAAAATTAAAATATGAAGTTTACCAACAATTATTCAATATAATTTCATCAAAACAATATACAATATGTCTAATCTGAACTGTTATGCTGACAGCCTGCATGATTAAATGTCGGCTTTGGCCACAATAATATTGTATTTTGGTGTTGGCTACTCTGCCAGCGAGTATCAAAGTGACCAAAAGTGACCACTGCGAAAACACCCACATACTCTTCAACAACAGATTCTCACAGAACATAATATACTGGCACAGATATGTAGATGACATTCTACTACTATACAGAGGGAACAAAAGACAATGTGAACAGCTCCAATCACACATAAACAAAATACACAAAAACATTCAATACACAGCAGAATATGAACACAACAAATTAATAAATTTCCTAGACCTCTCGATCACAAAGAACACAAACCAAAAACACAGCTTCAACATTTACAGAAAACCGACAATGGCAGATACCCTAATACACAGCACATCCAATCATCCAACACAACACAAACACTCAGCATTCAGATCAATGCTACACAGACTCAACAACACACCACTATCCACTGAAAATTACAACACTGAACTAAACACAATAAAATACCTAGCACAAGAAAACGGCTACAAACACGACCTAATAATTGACAAACTCAACCATAAAATAATAACCAAAAAACAAAACACCAACAACACCTACAAAAAATACATCACAATGACATACATTAACCCACAATCAAACAGACTAGTCAAAATCTTCAAAAAAGCTGGCCACACCATCGCATTCAGAACAAAAAACAAAATGAAAAATGCACTTGCACCAAAAACCACAATGAACACGAACAAATACGATCTCCCAGGGATCTACAAACTGAACTGCTCTGACTGTAACAAATTTTACATAGGACAAACAGGCCGCACATTCAAACAATGCTACAAGGAACATTTACAAGCTTTACATACAAAAACAGAATCGACTTTTGCAGACCATATCATTCAAACTGGACACACTTTTACTGACATCACTACCAACTTACACATTCTATAAATAAAATCTAAAGGACACGAACTCAACACCTTGGAACAATTTGAAATTTACAAACACACCACACACAATAAACAAAACATCCTCAACGAACAGTTAAATTTTAAATCACACAAACTTTTTGACCACATTATACAGAAACCACAGTTCTTCGAACCAACAAACCAACATTGATATTTAGGATGCCTTGAAGATGGGTTTCAACAACTCGAAAACGTTCGGCCTACAGAAGTAAGTGAAATACTACTTATTTTAATAAAAATTTGACTGCAAGTCGTTTAATTCACTTGAAAAGTTAATATTAACAACGCAGTTCATCATGGAACAAGAAATCCAGGAATTTAATCATGTGGGTGTTGAATTTCACGGAATATTTTTACATCATCTGCAAACATTATAGGCATTTAGTGTTTTCTAAACAATTGGGCAAATCATTGATAAATGTGATAAACAGTAGAGGGCCCAAGTTCGATCCCTGCGGAACCCCTGAATGGTTGTAATAGCAATCTGATTTGCAGCCTTGTAGTTGAACATATTGTTCCCTGCCAGTAAGATAGTTATTCAATAATCTGATGAATTGTGACCCAAGTCCAAACGCATGTAACTTTTTTACCAGAATATTATGGTTCAACTTATCAAAAGCCTTTGTAAAATCTATATATATTGTATCCATTCTACCCCCCTTATCCATAACCCCTGCTACTTCATCTGTAAAGCACAACAAGTTAGTGGCTGTTGACCTTCCCTTTTGAAATCCATGTTGCAGAGTAGACAGTTGAGGTTTTATTAGAGCCTGTAACCTTTTAGCAAGAATTCGCTCAAACACCTTGGCAAAAACATTCAGAATTGATATTGGCCGATAGTTTTCCACCAAACTTCTATTACCTGATTTGTGAATAGGAGTGACTCTGGAGACCTTCCATTCACTTGGAAAAACACCTGATTTTAAATGAATTTTAAAGGCCAAACTAACAAGTCAACACAACCTTTAACCATATAGGGTGGAATACCATCAGGTCCACTGGAACCCCTAGGTTTCAGGCTTTTGATGGAATGCCTTATCTCTCCCTCAGTTATCCCCTCCATATCACAGAAATTCGAGGCTGCCCAACTCCCAGACTCATTGTTATCCCTTCTCATACTATCATCATCAACACTTTGACTATTATATACAGAAGATAAATATTTAGCAAACGCCTTAGGAATCTGAGAGCCATGAAATTCTTGATTTTCATATTTAATAACATGCTGATAATGATTTGATTTTCTCCTACTATTTACATAATTCCAAAAATATTTGATGTAACTATTAATTGCGTTTTCGGCCCTATTCAAGTGTTCCACATAAGCTTGATTGATTTTTATTTTCAGATTTTTATGCAAAGTTTGGAACATTTCATCATGAAACCTGGAAAATTTCCTCTTTCTTGCATGTCTGTCTTTTGCTTTCAATTCACTAATAATATCCCGAGTATACCAGTGTGGATATCCATGATTTGTCTCTTGTTTCCTAAATTTGGGAACATGTTTCTTAATTATGCTATCCAGTGTACTGTAGAAAAATTCAAGTGCCTCGTTGACATCAGTATAACCACATAGACAATGCCAGTTCACCGCTCTCAATTCGTTATATAAACCAAAAAAATTTCCTTTTCTCTAGTCAAGAGAACAGCCGTTCATGTCACTACCATCTGCCATAAGCTCAACAGCCGGAAGTGTAAAGGATAGTATTGGATGATGTGGAGCCCTACTCAATAACTCCTCAGTCTCATTAATAACCTGCAATTTTAAACCACTCAATACAAGATCGAGTGTTTTACCATTTTCATTTATTACAGTGTAATAAATGAAAAATAGAGTTTGTAATAGTATCAGTGTTCATTAAAAGAGTTAGAAGAGAATAGTGTTTTAAATTTTCTAGATTTAAGAATATACCATTGCACAGGAACCCACAATTGCTCTATTTTCAGAAAAGTAACTCATACCGATGTAATCATACCTCATCACTCATGTCATCCAATATCGCACAAACGTGCAGCTTTCAAAAAGTATGATTTATAGAGCTTTAACTATTCCAATGAGCAATGATCACTTTGAAAAAGAGATTAGTACGATTAAACAGATAGCTATTACAAATGGATATGAGGACATCATTGTTAATAAAATTTTAAATAAAATAAGTGGAAGACTAGCAATCAGTGCTAGCATTGCTGTAACTGATACTGGGGAAAGGCCCAGTTTCTGATAAATTAGGAAAAGAACTGAAAAAGAACGGTTTTGATGTAGCTTTTCAAACCAAACCAATTTTAAAGAGTTTATTTGGGTGTAGTAAAGACAAAATTGATATCTGGGATAAAAGTGGGGCTTATAAATTGAATTGCAGTGATTGTAATGCTTGTTATGTGGGTCAGACTGGTAGAAGTTTCAAATGTAGAATAAATGAACACATCAAGGATTGGAAGACCCAAAAAGGAGATTCAAATTTTGCTGAACATCTCATTAATAATGGGCACAAGTTCAAGGCTGAAGAAAATGTTGAATATCTGCATTTGATTGGCAAAGGTAGACAATTGAACATTTTAGAAGCTTTGGAGATAACTAAGTTGGTAAAAAACGATTCCAATACTAGTTTAAATGACCAAATCTATTTTAACCAATTCAATACAACTAACTTGGTTTCATCATAATTCCAGCCTATATTTAAAAAACAGCTCTTACGTGTATTTCTCAGTTGACCTTGATTGCATCTCAGTGAGCTTCTATTTTTTTAGTTTTAATTTGATTAAATTCTAGCCTTATTACGTATTTTTTCTTCTTTGTTGCATTCTTGATGTTCACAGTGTTTAGTTATTGATTTGACTTGTATTTTTGCTTGTTAGTCCTCCCACCAGTGGGCGTGACTTGACAGCCAATCACAACGTCCAAAGGTCAGCCTTTTTCCCGCTTAGCCAATAGTATCATTCCATGTTCAGTATATATTAAGCTTCTCTGTACTTTGGTTTTTAGTTTGATAGAGATTGATAATGGTGTAACAACCGAAACTAGTCTCTCTAAGTTTTAATAAATATGGTTGTGACAATTTCGTCTTATTATTCATTATGGATACCTTCCACAATATCACCTTCGCCACTACAAAGAAAGTTAAGTTATGATGTTTACTCACTTATTCTGGAGTGATGCAATTCGCTTCTAAAGAGATGCACTGACGAAGCTTCTGTTTAGAAGCGAAATGCATTCCTCTAGTATAAGTGAGCAAAAATCATATTCTTGAATTTCTTGATCAATACCGATCTGCATTAACTTTTTATGGTAATTCAAAGACTTGCAGTCATTTTAAATGAAGTATAAATAAAAATAATATGTTGCACAGAAATCATAGTTATTCTTAAATATTTATTTTATTTGTAGGCTGTTGAAAATGAACCGTCACAATTCGAAAACGTTTCAGCCTAGGTGAGTAAATATTCATTTATTCTCTATTAAAATTGACAGCAAGTCATTAAATTTATTATAAAAAGTTGATAAAAAATCATAATTTAAATAAAAACACAGTTTCAGTATTGATATTAGATTGTTCATTAAGTATTTCATCATGGAAAACATACAGATTTTGATCAAAATTATTGAAAATAAGTGAATTTATTATAGTTAAATTAAAATTAAAATCTCACCAGCTTAAATTGTTGAGGTAGAGTTTGAATAAAAAGAAACGTTGAAAATTTAGTAAACTTAGATTAAATTTATCAATCTCATCAGCTTGAATTTTTTAGGTACAATTAGAATAATTATTCAGTCTCATAGAGCAGTCGTTCTTAAGGCAAGGACTTGTAATAAAGAAATGGACTCCAAAAGAGTGTCGATCCAAAAACAAAGGAATGAAAACTAGGTAGGGGAAGAATAACAAAGAAGGGGAAGGAGAAGAAGAAAAAGAAGAGAAATTTCTCCACAAAATCATTAATAATAGTTTATTGCAAAACTATCCACTAATTACATCTCACAAAACAAAGAATTTTGGCTGCATTATTATTACACCTGAGAAAATAGATGACAAAAATATAATCTTCAATAAATTATAGCTTTCTATAAAAGCGATAAAATAGGGTATCAATACCCTATTATTAAGTGTAATTAGTGGTCAGTTTTTTGTTACTATTTACAGATATCGAACCTGAATATTCTGAATCATTTACCAAATAAAAATTTAACCTATCATTAGTAGAAAAATAATAATAAGGGGGAAACAAACGCCTAAAGGCCACATCGATTCTATTTTGCCTGAATAGTTCTACAGGGAAATTAATATAGCTGTAATTAAATCAAATAGTCAGGACCAAACGCTTCCCAACGACGCTGATGGTTATATAATGAAAAGTACCTATGATGTTTTGAATTGTGCAGCTCGAGGGTCAAGATCTTCTTTGATGAAAACTGCACACATGATCGACGAAGTTGATGAAACTAAACACTATATGCTCTTTGGAGATCCAATTATGATGAGCAATAGAAAAATTGGATACCTCAACAACCACTCTCAGCAGGGGAGTTATCACAAATTTACTTCAAACCTTCATCAAGAAACTGAACCACAAGAAAACTATGATTGAGGCCTCCAGAACTATTTGAATCATCCATACGTTCCAGCGATGTATTATCCTCCCTACTTGCCGTCAAATAATGAGACCTGTTTTGTATTTACTAACAGTGATCTAATCAATATTCTTCAAGTAAACGTAGGAGATCCATTTGGTAATGAATACTGGAATGATGCCGACTATGAGGAAGAGAATTACTACCAAATGTCTCCTTCAAATGGAAATTACCTGCAATTCGGTGCATATCCTAATTTGCAAGAACATTTATTCATGAATTTGACAAGCTGTGAAGACGGCTCAACTCAAACGAGTGCCACTTCTATTTCTGCTACCAATCAAATCACACCATTTATGACAGACTTTGATGACCAATCTGAGACAGCAGTAGTGGATTGAAAGCAAATTTAACAAAATATTGTATTTTTGTGATAGCTTCTTCGGCAAGAAGTAGGTGAGTAGGTTGTTATGGAATTTCTCAATAAAATGTCACAGAAAACAAATTAATAGTTTGTGTTTTGTTTTTTTCGTAGTTCGTGAAAAAAAGATAGTGGAAAGATGGAAATGAACACATTTTTTTTGGTGGTGAGTTCTGGTGGCCCCAATACAGGTATGAATGAATCCTTATTGATAAATTTTTCGAATATTTAAAAACTAGCAGGTTGCCCGATTCAATTGAATCGCAATATTTAGAACGTGTCATACCCTATTTACAAATTTAATTCAATAGAATTTTTCGCGTGTCCCTCTTCCCCTTTTCTTCTTTTCTATTTCTTCATCATCTCCTCCTCCATCTTCTTTCTCTTCTTCACTTTTCTCCTCGAGCTTCTTCTCTCTTCCTTCAATCCCTTATTTTCCAGCGCTAAAATTTTGTCGGCAGATCACAGCCTGAAAATGTTTATATAATATCACAAATGGTCAGCTGGTGTAATTTATACTAAATTGTGGTTCGCGACCGAGACTGCAGTGGCTCTATATGATAAGGCTCTTAGATATTACATAGTAAGAGCCTTATTATACAGAGCCACTGCATTCGCGGTCGTCCCATAATTTATTTATAAAATACAAAACATACATATATAAATATAATGTAATGTATAAAATGTATCAATATAAATAAAAGTTTTGTCTGTACATTTATCAGAATTATATATTTTTGGTTATTTTTACGTTTTATACATTAAAGAAGCCGAAAAAAGTCTTATCTCAATTTCTGTCTGCCTGTTTGTCTGTCACGGCCCCGTAGGCATTTTACGCGGCCTTCTCCTTAAAAAACGAGAGCATCGATCGGGATTTAAATTATTTAACAGTATTGAAAACTTTTTTGACAATGTCTTTAGCTATTAAAAACTAAATTAACTTTTTTTTTAACAGAATAATAAACGTTTAAAACCCAAGTATAGTGCGATTTTGGATACATTTCTTCCAAGTTTTATAAGGATGTATGTATGTTCCCAGTAAATTCCAATACTGCTGAACCGATTTTTATAAAATTTTCAGCCATAATGTAGAATAGTCCCGAGATGGTTCCTGTGAAGGTTGGGAGTTCAAAAGTCCTAGCTGAAGGACACAAAAAGGTAAAATTTATCCTTAAAGGAACATTTTTAATCATATGGTGGGCCCTTAGCGGTGTTATTTACGCTGTCTGCAGACTTGTGTAGTTAGAGCATTGCAGTCATGTAGGAAACATAAGACTGGTGAATCAAATCTCAGCTTATGTTTCATCCATTATTTCTTTGGTGAAAAAAAATCTTATTTCAATTTATCCAAACAAAAATTTTAGTTAGGTGCGGTTTGTGCTAGGCTCTTGGGAATTCGCCAGGTAGCACTATTATAACTAAAATACCGTTGCAACGCACAGGTGAACCGCTAGTTACAAACATAATTAAGGATAAATTACACCAGCCGGCTAAATGTTATTAAAAAGTTAGCTGATGGCTCAAAGCGTGTTAATGCCTTGACATTTTTGAGCTCGGTCTTTCACTCAGCTGTTGTAATTTAGCCTAAATTGTGGCGCGCAACCGCGATTGCATTGGCTCTGTATAATAAGGGTCTTATGGTGCTTGCACAGTCCCACAGTGGATCATCACATACTCGATGATAATCATCATCACAAAATGAAACATATTCTGTTGAGTGGTATATCAGCGTGAATACCACCATTCCACAGCATGTGTTTGATTTTGCGGTGGTGATTATAATGAATGTAACCAGCTGAGATGTTTTTGTTTTTTAAAATAGCTGTTAAATAGGTAGTTTTTTATCATATTTTAAAGGTTTCTTTGACAGGTAAAAATACAATTAAGCTACAAATTGTTATTTTTTGTTTGTAAAAAATATTTTTTATCAGTTACTTTCTGAATTAGAACAGCCTTATAGGTTTTATTACCTTGTTCAGGTACATCAATTGATAAATAAATGTAACAAATGCACAGTACATTTAGAGTCTGTCAACTCAATCTTGGCAGTGCGCTGGAACACACACGAATTCTGGTTGTTCCACTACGCATCCCTGGATAAACAGCTCTCCAAGCGGCTATATTGGGAACTAGGCATTGTCCATATGACGAATTATGTGAGAACATTTTCCTTAAATAAAGTAGTAGAGTGCCGACATGCGTGAGGCTAATTCATAACGCTGCCAAGTATGAGTTGACAAGCTATAATAAATGTAGAAATTTTGTTTGAAATACTAACTCAGTTTCATGCTCTATTTAATGGAAGCTAACAGCGCGGCGCGTTTAGTCGATCCACTAAAGGCAGCACGAATCAGTTTTTTCACTTCTTGGCCGTTAAATTCTTGCGCTAGGGGTCCTTTGCCATTTTGCCATCTTCTTTCCACCTCATTCAAATCAGAGCCGAGAAATTTTATAACTTCTTTGAATCTCTGCCACAGTTTGACATTTTTCTCAATATCTTGCGGGTCCTGAAACGAAAATAAATTTTTAAACTAAAAAATAAACAGATTCTACTTACAGCTATGGTATAAAGTAGCTATAAGAGGCTAGAATTTGATGTCAATACAGCTTAACGTTTTTGTAGTGGCGAAGGTGATATTGTGGAAGGTATCCATAATGAATAATAAGACGAAATTGTCACAACCACACTTATTAAAAATATTGAGATACTAGTTTCGGTTGTTATACCATAATCAATCTCAAACAACCGCTTGCAGATAACGATATAACTACGGAAACTAGTATCTCAAAATTTTTATAAATGTGGTTGTTACAATTTCGTCTTATTATTCATCAATACAGCTTACTTTATTCCATGTATTATCAGACTAGTTGTATAATTAAGGTATTCTAACACTATTGTCACTTTTAAGTACATGAGTTTAGACCAATCAGAACTCAGGATTCGTCATAACAGTGTTAAAATGAAGCTATTACTTTTCAGTATCGATCTAGACCTCTGCCCAGTCAGAATAATTAAGGATTTCTTCAAAATAGTATTGAAATAAAATACAATGCATCTTTATTGCCAATAAAAACAATTACAAAAATTCTATAAAACGGTTGCACGAAAGCCAATTAAATAAGGAGTTTAATGTCAGTGGTTCGGAACCCACCTAAAACTGTAGGTCCAACTCATCAATCACCATCATCCAACTCATTACCCACGCACAGGTCTCAGACCTATGTGGGCTTCATCCTCAAAAAAAAGAAAAAAAAGTCAACTAACTGTCGTAAGTGCAATAGCTTTATTTCTGTTGCACAAAGATCCATTAGTTATTTTTCGTTAACCAAACGGGCACAATCTGGCAACACTAATTTGGTCAACAGCTGATTCTCAAGTTGAGAAAAAAGATGAATTAGAATCATTTCATTGTGAACTATTTGAATCATTATTCAACTACGTTAATATTATTATATTCCTAATAGATTTTATTCAGTTTGAAAGGTTTTCAACACCTACCACCTAATTTGCAGTTCCATGTTCTGGTACAATAAACATAACCTATAAATTGGGAAGTGATAGCCGAGTGCCGTAGCAGGTAGCTGTTCAATCAGAGATAAGCTACGAAACTCCTGCGGCACTTTGTAACGGTGACCGATTGGTTTGGCCAGCAAAAAAGACTCTGTTCTCTGCTGAAAAATCACTTCCCGTTGGTTCGGAACCCACCTAAAACTTTAGGTCCAACTCATCAATCATTATCATCATCCAACTCATTACCCACGCACAGGTCTCAGACCTATGTGGGCTTCATCCTTCTAAAAAAAAAATGTAGCTTAAAGGGAGTTCATGAAATTTAATTCTCAGTGAACGGGCGGTTAGGTATTTCTTACACCGGTTAGCCTAATCGGCGTTATCGCTTGTAATTGTCCTTGGTGCAACTAAATTTTTTCCATTAAGTTTAATCTCCGTAGAATGATGTCATTCTACAGGGATTAAATTTAATTGGCTTTTGTGCAACCGGCCGTTAATATACAAAATAATATTTATCAAACAATTTGGAATAAAATTAAAATTTCTTGGCCCCACCCAGCAAGGGAAACTTCTGTCGGCTGGGTGAGAGTACCAGTTCATAAAGTACATACAGTTTATAAGAAAATGATTGATTTTGAATTTATTTCTTCAGTGCATTATGTTTTGTGTTGTTTTTTTGTGGAAATAAATTTGAATTTGAATTTATTTCCACACAACATATTACAATCATAATAGAAGTACGGTACAATGAAATATGAGTCACATCAGCTGATTAAAACATTTCGAAATGAAATTGGATTTCGAATTATTGGAACAGTCTACAGCAAGACTGGAAAGACTTTTCAAGGACATTCAAGGGCTTTTCAAGTCTCCCTTGAGTTCGGAAACCCTTGAGGTACAGTCATAAATACGGGTCTTAGACTTGGTTTACAAGTGTCTTGTAAGTACATGTGAGCCAAGTAGAACCAATCAACTAATGATTGATGATCACCCCAACACATAGTTTTATAGTGGGGAATCATATTTTTCAAAATTTAGCAATTGAATCACTGTGTTTTATATTTAGTAATAAATTGTCATGTTTGAGCTTATATCAATAACCTCCTCTGGATGTGTTCTCCATCATCCAGAGAAATGATTATTATTATTAATCAAATTTATTAGCTCGAATTTTTTGTTATATTTTTGACTGTAAATGTTCATTTATTTATTTCAAATAAATAATACTCACTTCAAAAATAGTTGCGAATTGTTCAACGACGATATTGAATACATGTATGATATGCTTAGCCACATCTTCCGCTATGCTGCAGTAACTAAACACTCTGTGGGTTAGTTCCTCGATGCAAGCATTACACAGATATCCTGAAAGATAGGAAAACAATATAAGAAATAATTATTGTAAATGAAAAATTATAAAAAAATATATTTTTTTTTTAAATTGCTGATGATGCCCACATGAGTCTGAGACTTGTGCGTGGGTAATGAGGTGAATGATTACACATAAATGCCTGACGGTGGAGCGGGATTCGAACCCACGACCACTTAAACGACAGCAAGTTGAAGTTGCGACGCCCCAACCAACTGCGCCAAGCGGCCCGCCATTATAAATCATTGGAGACACTGGCTGGAAGTCACAATGACTCCACCGATAAACAACACGTCTTAGAATCAAAGGATAAAACATACGCAAACATACAAAGTTAAAATACAAAACAAAATATAAGAAATACATATTCATTTCAAAATATATAGTAATACATATGATCAGGAACATTGTGGAGGCTAGGAATAATAAAAAATGAAGGTAGCTAGTCTGCATAAACACGGCCACAAAATAAATTAGATAAGATAATAACTTAATGAACATAAAATCACTTCCAGGTGGTTCGGGACGCACCTAAAACTGTAGGTCCAGCTCATCAATCACCATCATCCAACTCATTACCCACGCACAGGTCTCAGACCTATGTGGGCTTCATCCTAAAAAAAAATATGTACTGCAAAAAACTACTCAAGAAGATATAAAACTTACATTGTTTATCTAGGACTACGTTATTATTAAAGTTGTTATTAAAGTTCAAAAAGTTACATAAAAACATTTGATTTTATTCATGCCTCATCTAGCCCGTTGCATAATAAAGCTATTATGCAACGGCAGTCACTTTCCAATTTAGGTTGTAGACCAATCAGAACTCAGCGTTTCTCCCATTTAGTGTCGAAATGAACATGAAAAACTCTTATATAAGCTGATTTAATCATTTTGAAATTGAATTCAGTTTGAATTTGATCTCAGACCGACAACCAATCTTCAACAAGTTTGCATTCTAGGCTATGTTAGTTTGAGTAAGCTATCCAAGAAATTAATGCTTAAAAGGGAAGTGATAGCCGTGAGCCATAGCAGGTATCTGTTCAATCAGATAGAGATAAGCTGCGTTCTCCTAGGTACACTTTGTAAGGGTGGCCGATTAGATTGGCCAGCAAAAAAGGACACTGTTCTCTGCTGTAAAATCACTTCCCGGTTCGAAACCCACCTAAAACGGTAGGGCCAGCTCATCAATCACAATCATCCAACTCATTACCCACGCACAGGTCTCAGACCTATGTGGGCTTCATCCTCCAAAACAAAATTGAATAGGAATATATCACACTTCTATTTATTACTGTTGTCAATATTTTGTTGACCGAACAAAGAGAGGTCTCTGTAAGTCGATCGTTTTGCGATTGTCTGTGTATCTGTCTGTCTGTCACATGAGTGGCCCTGAACTTATTCAGGTGTGACCTGACACCAGACCTGAGCCAGCCAGGTCACACAATATTATTATTATTACTGCTGCTATGTTCTAAGGCTCTCTTATTGAAGCTCCACTGTGTAACCTTAGTTTAGTTTTAATTTCCAGTTTGCAATTTTTCAATAGCTAACCCATTTTACTTTGAAGAGAAGTATTTTAATAATATACATTCATTGTATTTTAAGTATGTATAGAGAATAGTTATTTGTGTAACTAGTGCGCAAGCTCTTTGCTGAACAAGAGAAATGTATTACATACGAGCTGAAGATGAGTGTGGTTATTTGATACACACTAATTGCAGATGCGACCTGATAACTCTGACACCAGACTTGAGCCAGCCAGGTCAAACAATAATATTATTATTATTATTATTAAGGAAATAATGTAAAATTCCCAGACTCAACTGTTGATAGGAGAAAATTTGAATGACAGTTGTTGTAGTAGTAGCAGCATCCAATTGGGGTTATCTTTTAAAGTTTTATTTTGATATTCTTAATTTAATTATAGATATACTTACCCATAGCCCTACAATAGGTAGCATTGCTCAGCACTTTTTTCCACACACTTTGCAGCAAGCTAATTTGTCGACAAATCTGACAAATCGACTCTTCCACGCTGGCTGGAATTTCCATGCTATCCATCAATGTGACAAGACCTGGAATATAAAATTGAACACATTTAGAATTAATTTCATTTGATAATTATTCAATCAATTAACACTTAGTAGATTGCCCTCATGAATTGAATAAGAATATTATTGGAAGCATTTTTCACTCTTCTATTTGTTAGTGTTGTCAATATTTGTTGACCAAACAAAGATAAGTCTCTGTAAGTCGACCGTTTTGCATATGTCTGTATATCTGTTTGTAATGTATTTACGGCTAAGCCCATGGACCAAATTCTATGTAATTTTACAGAACTCTTCCTTTAAGCACTGCCCAGCTATGTATGTGTAAGGATTTTCAAAAGTTGCTTGCATTTAACGAATATTAAAAAGGAAAGGCACTCAGGTATTCTTCTGTAGGGAACATATAATTTTTAAAATTAGCTTCTCCATCATATGCAATTGGAATCAGATTTCAAATTGGTTAAATCTACAATCTATGTAATGTTAGAACTATTGTACAGTATTTAAGAAAAACTTGTAAATTTATCATGCATAGAGTAATCGAATCCTCTCCTTTTTGGCCCCTTCTTTTCATTTTTCTTCTCTTGCTTTTCCTTTTTCTATTCCTTCTTTGCCATCTCCTTCTTCTCTTATCATCACTTCTCTTCTTCTCTTCCCCTTCTTTTTATATAATAAATTTCCATAAAAAATAATAAGCATATGGCTGTTATTGGTGGGAGACCCTTCCACCTAGCCATGAACCATGTTATGGAAAACATGTTGGACCTACAATTTTCGGTAGGCTCCGAACCATAACACATTTTCTTAAACTTACTAGAATTTCTCAGTGTATCGATGAAGTACATTTTTAGGAGGGTTCCGAACCATATCACATTTTCTTAAACTTAACAGAATTTTTCAGTGTATCAGAAATGAACAATTTTAGGTAGGTTCCGGACCATAACAGATTTTCTTAAACTTACCAGACTTTCTTAGTGTATCAATAATGCACAATTTTAGGTGGGTTCCGAACCATAACAAATTTTCTTAAACTTACCAGAATTTCTCAGTGTATCAATAATGCGTCTTTTCTGTGCAATAAGTTGATTTCGTAAGGTCTGGGAGCCGGTTGATGTGAGAATAGGCACCAGATCACATATTATGATCATTTCGTCATCCAGAATAGTGGCAAGAGGCACTTTGTATTCTCTGGCTAGAAATGGGAGCCTGTGTGCCATGTAGTGACAGTTATTATGGAAGAAAGCTGAAAAAATGCAAAAATATATTGCTATTGAGGAATGCTGTATCAGTAATTAAGAAATATTGCTGCCAGGATTGAAAAATTGCTGTAAAAAAAGAAAAATAATAAACCGATACAACGGAGTATCCAAGGACCTGACAAATTTACATAAAATAATGAGTATTATTATCAATTTGTTGTGTTGGCGGGCCGCCGTCTTCTTCTCCCGCCTCTTTTTCTTCTTCTTCTTCTTCTTCTTCTTCATCTTCTTCTTCCATCAACTGTGCAAGCAACCTTAACCTGTGATCACTTGCGCTATTATATTAAATCTAACAATTTCAGTTCCATGTTTCCTAACTGTAGAAAAGAATTATGTGTAACTTGTGCTGAAAGTATCTTTGCTGCACTTGAGAAACTATTCCACATTCCGCACTCCCCTTCAGCTTGTGCGTTATGCATTTCTCTTGTGCAGCAAAGAGCTACTTTGGGCACTAGTTACACAAATAACTGGCGGGCCACTAAGTTATTTTGTTACTTAGTTATTTAAATATTTATTTAGCGCAGTTGGCTGGGGCGTCGCAACTTCAGCTTGCTGTCCTTTAAGCGGTCGTGGGTTCGAATCCCGCTCCTCCGTCTGGCATCTATATGTGTTATCATTCACCTCATCACCCACGCACTAGTCTCGGACCCATGTGGGCATCATCAGCAATAAAAATAAAAAATAAAAATATGTACCATTCAGCCAAGGTGCATACTAACCTCTCTACTAACCTTGCCATTTAACTGCTTCAGTTTCTATTAACGTCACATTTTTTTTTAACACAAGTTTTTTAAGTTGGCAATTCTTTCTTCTTCTTTTTTTCTTTTGGAGGATGAAGCCCACATAGGTCTGAGACCTGTGCGTGGGTAATGAATTGGATGATGGTGATTGATGAGTTAGACCTACAGTTTTAGGTGGGTTCCAAACCACCGGGAAGTGATTTCACAGCAGAGAACTGAGTCTGTTTTACTGGCCAATCCAATAGTTAACCCTTACAGAGCCACGGTGAACGTCCAATTTTAGGTGGGTTCTGAACATCCAGGTAAGTGATAATAAAACGTATAAATTGCAGCAATAGATAAAATTCCAATTGCATAATAATTAATAGGGAAGTGATAGCCGAGTGCCGTAGCAGGTAGCTGTTCAATCAGAGATAAGCTACGAAACTCCTGGGCGCTCTTTGTAAGGGTGACCGATTGGATTGGCCAGCAAAAAAGACTCTGTTCCCTGCTGTAAAATCATTTCCCGGTGGTTCGGAACCCACCTAAAACGGTAGGTCCAACTCATCAATCACCATCATTCAGTTCATTACCCACGCACAAGCCTCAGACCTATGTGGGCTTCATTCTCCAAAATAAAAAAAGAAGAAGAAAGAATTGCCAGCTTAAAAAACTTATGTTAAAAAATATTCAATTTGATTTTCAATTTTTTGTTGGATTTTTCACAAAATTTAAAATGTGATTATTAAAATATTTACAAAAAACTTACCGGCAAACTGAGGGCTAGTTTCCAAAGCATGTTTATGAGACAGTGGTACCACATCGCAGTACATCTTTATTGTCTGCCTTGATCTTAGGTAGAGGGTTCTAGCAATCATTTTGGAAGAGTTTGAAGTGGCTTCTATTAGCATCTCCTCAACTAGATTCAGAATTTTGTCAGCCGTTTTACTGTAAAAAGAATAGTTTACACATAAAGAAATTGATAAAATAATAAGATTTTAATTTCAAAAAGTTTTGTTAGTGACATTCATTGATTTCCATTAGCTATTTGATTCACTTGACAAGTGATAGCTGAGTGCCGTAGCAGGTATCTATTCAATCAGAGATAAGCTACGAAACTAATGGGCGCTCTTTGTAAGGGTGACCGATTGGATTGGCCAGCAAAAATGACTCTGTTCTCTGCTGTAAAATCACTTCCCGGTGGTTCGGAACCCACCTAAAACTGTAGGTCCAACTCATCATCATCCAATTTATTACCCACGCACAGGTCTCAGACCACGCAGGTCTTCATCCTCCGAAAAAAATTACATTCTTTAGGCATTGATATCTTAAAAACCATAAACAAGCGCTTCGTTTCATATTGTTTCAAGAGACTTGTGGAGATGGTTTTAGATTGTGAACGAGCAAAACTCCTTAAAACTTCTCTTATCCTAAAACGTCAGTGACAGTTAATGATGTTACGATTGCTCTAATTAATAAATTGATTTGAAAACTGCGTAGTATTTTAATCACTTAACATTTAATAGAACATAACAACTTACTAGGCAAGAACTGAAAACATAATGAAACTTGTTTATCAAACATAAACAACTCGAATAAATCAGCTGGTCAGCTGACCATTGAATATTTCCTACACCCTTTCTCAATGGGCAGCTTTACATAAACTATTTCACGAATCATTTCAAAGTTTTTCATACAAACCAATCATTCTTCTCAGCTCCTGAACCTTTAAAAACTTTAAAGGTTTGGTAAACTGGTCAGCCAACATTTCGGTAGTTGGGCAATACTGAACTTCCATTTCACCCATGCCCTCGAGACTCTTTATAAATCTGAATCTGACATCAATGTAGTTTTGTTCTTGCATTTACCCCTTCTTGTTGTAACATTTTAATACAGCTTTGATTATCTTCGTACAGGATTGGTTTAACACATTGAATACCAAAATATTCTTTTAATAAATTCATGATCCACTTAAGTTCTTTAGCTGCCTCACTGAGTGCTACAAGTTCCGCCTCTGTTGATGACAATGCAATGTATGACTGCTTGCACAAGAAATAATAGCACCCGCAAAACTAAATAACATCCCACTTGTTGATTTTCTATCCTTTTGATTAGCCCAATCAGCATCTGCATAACCGAATAAGTTGGTTAACTCTGCATCCTCCTCGCCTAGTTTCAACTTAAAATACTTGGTTCCTTTTAGGTATCGTAAAGTTCTTTTAACTTCAGTACAGTCTTCTTGAGTTCGGCTCGCAACTTGTGTTGCCAAAACCGAAATAGCCAGTGAAATATCCGGTCTTGTATTATTGGCGAGATACAGTAATGATCCTATTGCTTCTCGATAGAGATTGTTATTTGGCAAATCCTGTCCTTTCTCTCTTATATTCAAATATCCTGAATCCATTGGAGTTTTAGAAACCTTAGCATCTTCAAGGTTAAATTTCTTCAGGAGACGGTCTATATAAGCAGTTTGACTCAGCATAAACATTCCATCATCTTCTCTTTCTATTTGAATCCCAAGATAGAATTGTAATTTTCCTAGGCTGCTTATCTTGAAATAGCGACCTAAATGATTTTCAATTTTTCTTCAATTAACTTATCACTTGTGCTTGCAACAATAATATCATCTATATAATTATATCAAAATGTAAACTATTTCTTCATCATAATTTGATCTCCAGTATAAGCATGGATCAGCTATTCCCTTTCTAAATCCCGCTGCCAACATTATTTCATTCAACTTTTTATTCCATGCCCTTGAAGCTTGCTTCAAACCATAAATACTCTTTTTAAGCTTGAGTACCATGTGCTCCTTTCCAGGTTGTTCGTATCCTTCTGGCTGTGACATGTATATCTCTTCATTTCATTTAACTCTCCATTTAGAAACGCGGTTCTGATGTCCATATGCTTTACTGACATTTTCTTATGTCTTGCAACAGTTAGAAGAGTTCTCAGAGTAGTTGACTTTGCTACTGGTGCAAATACTTGGTCATAATCTACACCATATTTCTGAGAAAATCCTTGTGCCACCAATCTCGCTTTATATTTTACAACTTTTCCCGATCCATCACTTTTCTTTTAGAAAATCCACTTGCATCGAATAGCTCTTCTCTCTGGAGGCAGTTCGCAAACCTCCCAAACCTCATTTTCATACATGGCTTTCATTTCATCTTCCATGGCAGACTGCCATTTTCTTCGTTCTGGTCCTCTCAAAGCATCTGCTTTTGACAATGGTTCTTCCATCAATTCTTGTTCTTCATCATTAATTTCAGCAACGTCTTGCGAAATTATATCCACTCCATGTACTTTGGGTTCATTAATTTTAGTAACATCTTCCAAAATTATAGCTATTCCATGTACTTCAGCTTCAACTTCCCTTCCTTCAGGTACATTATTTTCATTTACATTATCTTCTTGAACATACATGTCTTGATTCCTATCTTCATTCAATATCGGTAGAACTGTTTCACTTGGGTTTCATGACATTTATTTCTACTTGCTTATTTCTTGATTTTAGGCATTTACTTTCTACAAAAAAATACATCCCTTGAAGTGTATATCCTATTTGTTTCCACATCAAGCAATCTGTACCCTCCATATGAATTTGTACCAGCTTGAGTTTTTGAGTCTTATTATCAAGTTTTCCTCTTTTAGGTATTATTCGATAAGCATCACAACCAAACTCTCCCAAGTGACTTAAATTCGGTACTGTATCATTCCATAATTCGTAAGGAGTAGCTTTACAAGATGTAGTAGGAAGTCTGTTTTGTAAGTAGGTTGCTGTCATAGTCATAACTGCTTCCCCCAGAACTTCTTGTCCATTTCGCCCTGCACAAGCATACATCTAACCATTTCCATCAATGTCCGATTTTTTCTCTCTGCAACTCCATTTAATTGTGGAGTGTTTGATGGTACAGCATGATGCTCAATACCTTCATTTTTTAAATAGCTTGGCACAGTTTCATTGTTGAAATACTCTCCACCCCTATCACTGCGTAAAATCTTTGGAGCACGACCCAGCTTATTTTTCACCAACTGCACATATTCCTTGAACTTATCAATAGTCTCAGACTTTTTCTTCAATAAATAAATTGTGCAGAACCGGCTATAATCATCTATTATAGTCATTACATATAGAGATGAGGCGTATTTACTGGAACAGGTATTTTTACTGAGTATTTGAACGTACGGACTAGCACCTAGTATTCGAAGAACAAAATACTCAGATATCTGTGAGTATTTCTAGACACTAGTAAACTACGCGACTTCAAGTCCCCACTCCAATTTACGGAGTGGGAGTGGAGCTTTGTAATTTGCAGTTGTACAGTAGCTATTAATAGCTCATTTCTCGTCATAGAACTATTCAACTACTCGCTCCCTCTTTCTCGCTCACTCTAACGCTCTCTCTCTATTCACTATACTCGATTGTAGGCGCATGCGTCTACATTGTCTGGTTGCGTATGGCGTTCGCGCGTACTTTTCCAGTACAAAATACTTATTGAGTACTTTCGACAATTTCGAGTACGAGTAGTTTCTTGTTGCTCAAGCGCCTCAAGGTCTTGCCGTCCGCGTCTCATTTCGCTACAGCACATTTGAGAGCAACTCAATAATTAGATTCGTGCTGTATTTAACACGAGTAATAAAGATTCGTGCTGTATTTAACGTGAGAAACAGTACCAGTACCGCAGTACGATACTCTCTTGTACGTGTACTCTTGTACGTCTACTCTGGCAAACTGGCTAATATAAAATACTACCTAGTATTTTGGAACAGGTATTTGGAATAGGTATTAGAACGTACTCGTACTCGGAATACTTAGTATCAGAAAAACCTAGTACGACCCATCTCTAATTACATATCTATTTCCACCTGGTGTGACATCTAGTGGCCCACAAAGATCACTATGAACAAGATCTAAAAGGTTAGAGCTTCTATTTACAGTCTGTTTAGAAAATGATGGTCTTGACATTTTGGCAGTAAGGCAAACAACACAAGGCTCATCAACTAGACATTGTGTTATTTCAACTCCATTAACTAAGTCTGAATCTCCTAGCAGTTTGACTAGGTTCTGATCTCTATGACCCATTCTACTGTGCCATGTATGAATGCATCCTTTAAATTTACTTGCAACTACCGAGTTCATGGTTGTTGCACAACTCACTTCAGAAATATTCAGTTCATATAACCCGTTTTAATGAAGATATGCCTGAGCTTTGACTGCATCACCCTTTTTATAATAACACATTCTTGTCCGGAAAATATGACATCTAACCCTTTTTTTGTCATTTTCTTTATAGATAGCAAATTATTGCTCAATTGAGGTACAAACAAAACATTTAAAAGTCTAGTTCGTACTCCTTGGCAATACAATATCCCTTCTCCAATGCCCTGAGAGTAAACTTTTCTTCCATTTGCCAAGTAAACATCTGTAAAACATGGTTCTAATACAGAAATTTTTTTTGATCATTACACACGTGGGAACTTGCCCCAGAATTCACATACCAAGACCGATTGCAGTAGGATCTTGAACCTTGCAAACAAGTTTCTTTTTCTCCTTCTTCTGATACTTCACTGACTTTTTGAATAGTTTTTCCCTTGTATTTGCGTCCTCCACGTTGAGGACAATCGACTTTCCAATGATTATTATCACCACATATAAAACAACCTGTTTTGTTCTTGGAATTATAATTGAAATGTCGATTTTTCACATGTCCTCTTTCTGGACCTTTATTGGATTTATAATTTATACTTTTGAATGCAGCCTCACCCTGATAACTTATTCCTGCTTTATTTGAATCTCTTCGCCTTGCATATTCTTCTAGTAGTTTATTTTTTACAAGTTCCAAAATTAAATCTTGCTCTGGGCGAGTCTCAAGGGCAGTGATTAAAGTGCTATAGCTATCTGGTAAACTAGATAATATGAGTGCACTTACCAAATGATTCTCAAGTTCTTGACCCACTGCAGCTAGTTGATCAACTAAATCAATTACCTCATTTATGTGAACCTCCATATCTCCATCCTCTTCTAAAGTTTTCCTGCACAGTTTCTTCAACAGATAAACTTTGCTAGTTAATGTACTTTTCTCGTGATATGTTCTCAAAGCTTCCCAATATTCTTTTGCAGTTTTCAACTTTTTCACATGTAATATTTGAGAGTCCTCTAATAATAGACCTATAGTAGCTCTTGCTCGTCCATCTGTCTTGTCCCAAGCATCTGCTTGCTCCCTTTCACTAGGCCTTACTTGACTCACTACATCCCAAAGGTCCTCTTTTCTTAGCAGCAACTCTACCTTATATTTCCACGTTTGGTAGTTTTTACTATTCAATTTATCTATTGCAATCTTGAATTCCGCCATGCTGGGCCCATAACCTTGTTACGATTGCTCTAATTAATAAATTGATTTGAAAACTGTGTAGAATTTTAATCATTCAACATTTAATAGAACATAACAACTCTACTAGGCAAGAACTGAAAACATAATGAAACTTTGAATATTTCCTGCAAATGACAGCCATTTATTTGAAGCGTTGAGTTAACTCCACGCTTGGCAAAAACTCTGGGTATGGATTGGCTTAACGTTTTCCAATCCTGAAATTCAGTGAACAATAAAAAAATAATATCTTGTGACCAGGCTGGTTCAGGTTTGGTGTCAGAGTTATCAGGTCGCACCTGAATAAGTTCAGGGTCTCTGACATGACTTAAAGACTGCTTTTTTTTTAGACAGCCGGGACTGACGGGCTTAACGTGTCCTCCAAAACACGGAAGTGGCTCCATTAAACATCTCTTGGTCAGATGGGGATCGAACCCGAGACCTTTGGGTTAGCAAGCCAGCACTAACCCACAAGAACGTTTAAGCGAACACTTTTCAAAATATTGATAGTCATACGTCAAAATTGGTATAATTTTCTTTTAGTTTTTAAAAACAAAAAAAAAAACAAAGTTAAAATTTGCCTGTCAAGGTTTATTTACTTCCACCATTTACAACTGGAAAAATCTGATCAAGTTTTTCTTTTATTCAAGAAAAACAAACTATTGCTAATAATATTAATCATTACACATTCGTTTCATGTACAATCCGTCTGTATGATTGAATGTACTCTCACTAGAAAATGAAGTTCACTTTAAAATTGCAATCTATCTCTTAGAAGAAATACAACTTTAAATAATTAAATTACATAAGCACATTAATTTATTATACTAGCAACACATACTTGCGCACAATTTGCATAATTATTGCAAAAAATTCTACAACACTCGTCCAAAGTTTTCAATTTCTTATCAATTCACATTTACACATAGCGCTCTTGTACTTCAATGTTCAGTTCAACAAAGATTTTCTTATAATTTCAATAGAATTTTATGCGGCGCAATATTCAACTAAAACGTATAATCTGATACAGTTTTGCGCACAGTGTCAATACAGTTGAATTTCAAAAGTAAATTAAAAAATAAATTAAATGAAAAATCAATTATGGTGTCATCTCTACGATATTTAGTACAAAAATTAAGAATTATATTATTCTCTAGAGTGTGCTATGTCATCATTCTTCTAATAGAATCGACAGAGTTTTGTCTACTATGTTGCAATGATTATTTCATACATAGAGCCTTAAATCTTATTCACAAGAAACATATTAATAAGCCTATCAAAACTCTGTGCACAATGCATCTATTGAATTTTTTTTACTATTTCCAACAATAACTATAACTTTTTACTGAAATGAATGTCAATAATTGTTTCACTGAAGCATTCTTGTTTTTATTGGCTATATGGCCATTATAAAGTTTAAGAATTGTGATTGTAAGAAAACCAACTTTTCAAATGTTTCTGTACAATATGGAAAATGATTTTCATATTTTGAAGATGGGGAAACAGTGACATACCTTATTTTCAGATGTGGGAATTCAAACGAGCTCTCGCTCACTTGTTCCACGTTTGCCGTTTCATCATAGAATGTCTCTTTGTTGAGCTGAAAAAGTACAATCAATAGATTAACAAATAGTTTTTTTTTATTGCTGATGATACCCACATGAGTCCGAGACTTGTGGGTGGGTAATGAGGTGAATGATTACACATAAATGCCTGAAGGTGAAGCGGGATTCAAACCCACGAACACTTAAACGACAGCACGCTGAAGTTGCGACGCCCCAACCAACTGCGCTAATATTTAAACAACCAAGTAAATGAATAATAACTGAATAACTTAGTGGCCCGCCAGTTATTTGTGTAACTAGTGCACAAAGTAGCTCTTTGCTGCACGAGAGAAATGCATTATTCATGAGCTGGAGGCGAGTGCAGAATAGTTACTCGAGTGCAGAAAAGATACTTTCAGCACAAGTTACACATTACATTTCCCTACAGTTGGCACACCTGGAGTACAACAATGTAAAATGAGTGTGGCAAAGTCAGCTGAAGTGCGGCAAAGTGGAATAGAGAAGGAATCAGCTGTTTTGCGTCCTATAATCAGTGCATAAATAGCCACTTTGTACAGTTACCCAACAAAGTGGCTATTTAAATAGGAAATAGTTATTTTCCTCCACCTACTATCTAAAGTCGCATTTTACTCCCTGGAATTGAATACTAAAGTACTACTTCATACCCCCTGGGACTAACCTACTTATTTTTTCTCCCTAGGGAGTAAAAGTAAACCCATAAGAATAACATGGGAAGAAGTCCGACAACGTCGCAATTGAAGAGAAAGGAATATGGCAACACTGTCGAATTGTCGTACATGGTCAAGGAGAATTTAAGAAAGCTGTATTTCGATCTAGGACAAGAAGTAGCTGTATTTCGATTGTGATGTTGAACGTCATCTCTATGAGAGCGTTCATCTCTGACAGACGACTGAGCGTCTGCACAAAAGCACAGAAAGGATTATACATTGTTATAGTTATTGGTGTAGGTGGAGGAAAAAATTGAGTGCATCACGGGACTAAAGTACTTTCTCTACCTCAGGGAAATTGCACTTGAGTCCCTAGATGCACAAATAACTATTGTGTAACTAGAGCACAAAGTAGCTCTTTGCTGCACAAGAGAAATGCATTACGCACAAGCTGAAGGGGAGTGCGGAATGTGGAATAGTTTCTCAAGTGCAGCAAAGATACTTTCAGTACAAGTTACACATACATTTTTCCTTCAGTTAGGAAACATAGAACTGAAATTGTTAGATTTAATATAATAGCGCAAGTGATCACAGGTTAAGGTTGCTTGCACAGTTGATGGGTGAAGAAAAAGAAGAAGAAGAGGCGGGAGAAGAAGACTAGAGGAAATGAAGAAAGATGAAGAAAAAGGTGGAGAGGAGGAAGACGAAAAAGGAGAGAAATAAGATGATGAGGAAGAGGAGGAGGAAGAAGACGAAGAAGAAGAAGAAGAAAAGGAAAGTATTGTAACCACTAACCTCATCTTTGACGCCTGCATCCATGATGTCAAACAAGTCTCCTTTTATTAAATCCTGAGCCTTTAGCAAATAGTCTTGGCTAATTTTGTCAGCCATCAGTGAATTAACATCAACTGTATAGTAAACTTGTAGCTTGTGATTGCTGGCATTCAAAAAACCTGAAATATTGTTCAAGAAATTATTTTCTGATTAAATTCAACATAAAATCAATCTTTATTATTACACAAATTACAATATTGGCGATAGTTGAGTCATCATAGATGAATGGGTCCACAAACTTTAGAATGAAAAGAAGAAAAAAGGAGAAGGAGGATGAAAAGGAGGAGGAGGGAAAGGATGAGGAAGAGGAGAATGAGAAGGAGGAGGAGGAGAGTAGGATGAGGAGTAGGAGGAGGAGCAGCAGCAGCAGGAAGTACAGGAGGAGAAGAAAAAAGTTGAAAGGTAGAATAAATAAAGAACGAGATGAAGAAAAAGAAGGTGGAAGAGGATGAGGAGGAGGCGATGGAAATGAAAGCTGAGAAGAAGAGATGGATGAGGAGATGAAGAAATGGAAGTTGAAAGGAAATGAGAAGAAGAAAAAGAAAATGTGGAGAAGAAGAAGAAGAGGAAATAAGGAGGAAAAGTAGGACTATGAACAACAAACTAAAAGAGAAAGAAATATAAGAAGAGAGGAAAAAGAAGATAAAAAGAAAAGAAGGCAGAGAAGAAAGAAGAAGAAGGAGGGGTTAGGGAGAAGAATGATAATAACGAAAGGCATGAGAGAAAGGAGTAGATGAAGATGAAGAAGACGAAAAAATAAAAAGGAACAAGAAGAAGACTGTAGGATAGATAGATAGGAGGCGAAGAAGACGGTTGCGGGTAGAGAAGGGTGGAAATGCGGTTAAAAAAGAAGGAGGATATGACAATAACAAGGGTGAGAAGACAAGGAGAATCATGCATGAAGAGAGAGAGAGAGAGAGAGAGAGAGAGAGAAGAAAGAAAATGGTAAAAAGAGAAAATAAGAGAGAGAAAGCAGAACTACAAGAAAGACAAAGATGTAAGAAGAGAAAGTGATGGAAGAATAAGTGAGAGGAGAAAGTAGAAAACTGTGTAGAAAAGAGGAAGAAATACAAGAAAAGAAGAAGAAGAAAATAAGTAAAAATAAAAGAAAGAGAAGAAGAATATGAAAAGAAGAAGATGGAGAAGAAGAAAAGGAGTAGTGGAAGAAGAAAAAGAAGAATATGAAAGAGAAGAAGAGGAAGAAGAAAAAGAAGAAGTGGAAGAAGAATCGGAAAAAGAAGAGGAAGAAGAATAAGAAAAAGAAGAAGAAATGAGAAAAAAGAAGTAAAAATAAAAGACAGAGAAGATGAATATGAAAATAAGAAGATGGAGAAGAAGAATAAGAAAAATAAATAAATAGAAGAGGAAAAATAAGAAAAAGATGAACAAGAATAAAAAAATAAGTAGAAGAAGAATTAGAAAAATAAGAAGAAGAAAAAGAAGTAGAAGAAGAAGAAAAAGATGGAGAAGGCAGAAGAATAAGCATTATGAAGAAAAGGAAAAAGAAGAAAAATAAGTAGAAGAAGAAAAAGAAGAAGACAGAATATGCATTATGAAGATATAGAAAAAGTAGAAGCTGGAAGATGTTTGTAGGATTAGTAGTAAAAAATACCAGTATTTCTATACTAACCAACTCACCTTTAAGATGCAGTAGCCTATCAAGCTCAGTCAACCTTTCGACAACGTCCTTATAATTATCGAAATCTTCGACTGATTTCGGCAGAGCCAGCTCCAAACAATGTTCAACTAAATGATCACAGAACACATCTCCAATTTCCTTCCCCAATTCAGTGATGAAAGTTGTTTGACTACCTTCTGCACCAATTCTAACATCCAAAACATCGTGGATAAATGTGAATGCGCAAATCAGTTCATTCAGCACATCAATGCAGGGCTTCAACTTTTCTATTGATTTCAATTGTTTCAATGTAGATATCCTCAGCATATCTCCACTAGATGTTACTAATATCTTACATTTTACATCAATAACTGGTAGCAGAACGTGGTTTAACAAATTCTGAGAAAACTTTTCAATCTCCACCGACAGCAATCCAAAGTTATGCAGTGCATTGATTAGTTGTTCTTTATTTGTGTTACGATTAATTTTTAGACCGATTTCACTTTTTTGTTTAGTTACATCCAAATCAATCACCGACCAACTGATAACTGGTGCCCATTCTTCTAATGCATGGAAAGCGGATCGTGAATATACACGTTCCAGTTCTCGACATAAATTTTGGTAATTTATGTATGACTTCAAGTTAGCTTCATTGAGGATTTGGTGGTTTAGTTGTTGGAAGATTCTACTGCATTCCAGATGGAGAGAGTTTCTTTCATTACGTTTAGCTTCTATCAAATTTTTATGAAATGATAACAGATTGTCAATGTAGTTGAGGTCTAGGTGTTGGTCATCCAGTGCTTGTTTCAGTCTCGGTAAATCACTGTTGGAGTTGGATGCATCACGGTTTATCTAAAAAAAGAAAATAACGATCTTAGCGTTGTTAATATCAACTTTTTGTTGTAAATTTAACGACTTGCAGTCAGTTTTATATTGTGAATATATAATAGACTAGCTCTTGTACCCGTCCTTCGTACGGATTATGTTTAGAAATAAGACTAAAAATATGTTTCGGCTTCTTTGATAGCAACGTTCATGAAGTTGTTAGCAGCTCAGTAAACAACTTAAAACGTAAACAATTCAGTGACAGTTATCAGACAGAATATTTGAGTACAGCTTATTGATATATCATGATAAATTACGTGATTTGTTCTTATGTGGTAATAAAACAAAGAAGAAATGTATACAAAATCCCACAATATTTGTTTTTAAACGTTTATTATTCTGTTAGAAAAAAAGTTAATTTAGTTTTTTTATATCTAAAGACATTGTCAAAAAGGTTTTCAATACTGATAAATAACTTTAATCCCGATCGATTCTCTAGTTTTTCAGGAGAAGTCCGCGTAAAATGTATCCAAAATCGCACAATACTTGGTTTTTAAACGTTTATTATTCTGTTAAAAAAATGTTAATGAAGTTTTTTATAGCTAAAGACATTAGTTCTCAATACTGTTCAATAACTAAAAACTCGATCGATGTTCTCGTTTTCCAGGAGAAGGCCGCGTAAAATGCCTTCGGGGCCGTGACAGACAGAAATTGAGATAAGACTTGTTTCGGCTTCTTTAATGTATAAAACGTAAAAATAACCAAAAAATATATAATTTTGATAAATGTACATACACTACTATAATTTTATTTATATAGATAGATAGATAGATGTACAATATTAGGGATGATGCAATATATCTATAATAAAATATGTTTATCTCTTCATACAAAAGTTAGACATTACAATACAGTGATTAAACCAGCAATTTTATATGCCAGCGAGACCCTGTCCCTGAATAGGAAAATCTAAAGAAGGAAGAAAGGAAAATAGTTAGGAAAATCCTTGGACCAAGGCGTACCGAAAACTGATATAGATTACAGAGAACGTCCAAAGTTGAAGAATATTCTAATATAGAGACAGATATTAAATTTTATGGTCACATACAGAAATGGACTAACAAATGGGCTTCCAGACAATGGACTAACAAAAATAATTGTAAACTATGTAGCATCACTTGTCAATGGAGGAGAATGGATACGAAATGTTAAAAAAGACCTAGTACTGGCCAAAATAACCAACAAAGAAATTTACATTAGAAAAAACTTCAGAGTAAAACTTTATAAATGGAAGGTTATACCAGAGACAAAACCTCAAAGAGTTGGAACAAAATGGAGTGAAAAGAGAAAAGCTGAATTCGCACAAAAAAAAAGCTGGTGGGCAAACAAGAAGAACAAGTCCAAAAAATGAACCATCTTTACTCAGCGTCTTCCACTTTGGGAGTTTTATGTCTTATAATAATAATAAATGTACTCACATTCAGCTGAACGTTTTCGAGGTATTGAATCTCATCTTCAAAGCAGCCTTGAAGATGAGATTACCTCGAATATGTTCAGCCGAATGTGAGTACATTTATTTTATGTTTATTCACAATATAAAACAGACTGCATATCGTTAAATTTTACAACAAAAAGTTAAAATTAAGACTTTGCACTATTTACCTATAGAGGTATTACAAAGTGCAGGGGGCATTACGTATATCACCCATTTAAAAAAAAAGAGTAACCAGAAAGTTTGGTTTATACTTTTGTTTTTGACAAGAAAATGTTTTACAAATTGATCTTAATTTGATAAGACAGGCAAGCCTCGCACAAATAACAGGTCAAACAGTGGCCTCTTGATATCTCACGCTGAAAAGTTCCTTTCTCAGACAAAATAAAAATTACAAATCTTTATATTATAATATGCACACATCCAATCAGCCTAACACACACTTCATAATCTCAAATGTAAATGATATATCTATTTGAAAAAACAAATCAATCTATTTTACCCAAACAAACTTCTGGGCAATTGTATGAGAATTCGTATTTCTTTTCAAAATTACACAGAACATTTTACAATAGATCTTTCTACGCTCGATCTTTCTACAATAAATCTTTCTATGCTCGAACAATGTACAGAATAAACACGAAAATTCACAAGTAAATCTATACACAATAGAATGGCCATTCATAAAATCACAAAAATTCTAATAAACGTTGTTTAAAAAATAAGTGCTCATTTCCTTTAACCAGTAAGGAAGCACGCACAAGTGGCATGGAAGTGTAGCTGGTACCATACGCGGCTAGTTCACTACAAATTTCAACTTTTTATGGTAACTCAACGATTTGCAGTCAATTTTTAATTAAGAATAAATAATAATTTCACTTACATAGGCCAAACGTTGGCAAGTGATAGCCGTGAGCCGTAGCAGGTATCTGTTCAATTAGATAGAGACAAGCTGCGTTCTCCCGGGCACTCTTTGTAAGGGTGACCGATTAGATTGGCCAGCAAAAAAGTCACTGTTCTCTGCTGCAAAATCACTTTCCGGTGGTTCAGAACCCACCTAAAACTGTAGGTCCAGCTCATCAATCACCATCACTAACTCATTACCCACGCACAGGTCTAAGACCTATGTAGGCTTCATCCTCAAAAAAAAAGTTTTCGAATCGTAGAGATTCATCTTCAAATGCCTTTGAACAAAGCACTTGTCATTATTCTTTATTGAAATATTAAAAAACTATTATTGTTTCTTTCAAACATATATGCTATTCTTATGAATGATAACTTAATTCATATGAAAGCTGAACTAGATGATTAATTTAATTGGTTTGAATTAGAATTTCATTGAATTTGGTCCACATGTATTACGAGCCGACTTACAAGAACGCCCCTCTGTAGTAAATAGCACTACCTTCTAGACCCACGATCATTTGGTCGAGAAGAAAGTCGTCCATGCTTCTACAGTAAGGCCATTCTTTCTTTTCAAACACAGACAAATGCAAAACGGTCGACTTGAAACAGAGACTTCTCGCCGTTCGATCAATTTATATGGATTTGGGTCTTTTGCACTATAACCCCGCATTTCTTATAAAGTGTCTTTGAACAGTAGATGCCTAACCTAACCTAAACATCATTTCCTAACCGGGTCTTAGGTTAGGTTAGGAATTTAGATAAAAATCCATGGGTCTTTTGAACTATAACCCCGCATTTCTTAAAAAGTGTCATTGAACAGTAGATTCCTAACCTAGTATAAACATCATTTCCTAACATTTCCTTAGGTTAGGTTGGGAATCTACTGTTCAATGACAATTTTTAAGAAATGCGAGGTTATAGTGCAAAAGACCCATGGATTTTTATCAAAATTGTTATCTTAAAATGAAAAGAACCTACCTGGATTTCCACTCTATTGAGCAAATTGGTCAAATCTTGGCCTAAATGTTCAGCTTTATTGAGCATTTCCAAGTTATCAATCAAAACTGGTCTAAATGTAACGTAGTGTCCTTCTATAACACTTAAAACGTCCAATTTCAAACTTGATATCGACTCAGTAAACTCCTGGACTCGGTAGTTGAGATCTTCAAGCTCTGCAGCATCTGAAAATGATCAAAATATAAAAATTAAGACAGATTTTAAGCTTCTAATTAAGGTAAACATACCAATTATCGGCCGGTTAAGGACAGATATGTCTAAAACATTATCCAAGGTTTTTTAAGAGTGTTATCAACTTATTTACACCATTTGCAACAAAGAAATCAGAAATTTTATATTTTTATTACTTAACTTATATTATTAGAAAAACCAGATTTATTTGTATTTAAATTAAGGGTTAAGTGTAACAGAGGACCTGCGAGTCCTAACTTCGCCCAAATAAATACATGTTATCTCTATCTATTCAATTCGACACCTGCCTGGAGCCTTATGAAGTTTTCCCCCATCTCACAAAAAAATATATTTATACAGTAGTTTTTTGAGGAACTGAAAAATGTAAGTTATTAGGCCTACTTATTTTAACAACTCAAGTCCATAATTATGAACTTTCTAATATCGGCCCCTAATATCCTAGTAACGGACATTCGCTCAAAAAACAGAATCCTTTTCAAGGAAAATAGGTACATAAATTGTCTGCATTAAGGGCGGAATCATATTTGTCTTTATTAGGACTCAAGGCCCTCTCTTACACTTAACCCAAAATAAGTGTAAGGAGGCCGATATTTGGTAGGTTTGTTTACATTATACACCATAGGGAGCTCATGCAACTAATCACTCTCGCTAGACTATTATCTAGCTATCTAAATTCATATATTTATTGTCTAGATTGGGTAATTCTGAAGCAAATATGGATCACTTTCGATTTTCTTGAAATTTGAGAGCGCTGTAAAACAATAATGAAGTTCACTTAAATCAGTCGACTTTCTATAGTAATCATGTCTGATCCTGAAAGTATGTTGTTTGGAAGTAAAAACCTACACAAATCCAGATTTCATAGTAAGCAGTATCCCAGAAATTTTTCAAATAATTATTTGTCTTGTAAAAAATCTAGAAATAAAGAATTCTGAATTAAAAGATTGAAGAACTACAATAAAGTAGAAGATAACCTATGGTTATTTACAGTTACCTGCTGTAGCCAATATATCAGCCAGGAAATTCATGGTCTGGGGCAAAATTGATCAATAGAATAAATTGTTATTCAATCAATCTCTTATAGAGATTTACTAAACAATTATAATTATAAATACTGAAAATTAACCTTTCATTGTTTGAATATTTGAAATGCAAAACGCGGGAATTTGTGAAGTGAACTACTCATAGCTGACAAAAAATTATTTGAAATGGTAAATGAAACGGAACGTTCGATTTTAGCTTGCTATATCAAATCAGCTGTGGAACCTCCATACAAATTTATATGAATTTGTAATAACTATTTATGGTTTTCCACATCACTATCATTTTCACAATTTTTAATACAATTGAAGAAGAAATTAATTATTTTCATCATAGTATTTGCCTATAATGCACATACTTTTGTCGCGATGCATCGACTAACTAATCAAGTATCAAATAAAAAGGTCGATGTTATATTGATCGATATTATTCAATTGATCAAAACAATCATAATCATAATAGATAATACAAAAATGGAGTATTTTGGTTGGGGTATTATTTTGATTGATTCACAACAAATGCAATAAAGAAACTATTAAAATTCTGTGACACCTTATTAAGAAAATCATAAGGTCAGTATAAAACATGTTTTTGAATAGTAAAATAGGAGGGGTAAGTGAATTGAGCGAAGTTTTTCATGACATCTTACATCCGTGTACTCCAATCTTTGGAAATTTTGTTTAATATACCGAAGATGGAAGTTTATAATCGAATTTAGCATGACTTTAGCAAAACTTAATAAATTCATAATTCTATTATTATTGTCATACTTGGATTTGTGCCATAAGTTCCATTATATCACTGTAATCAGTAGGCTAGTTTTACAAATTGTTCAGATGTTTTTATGAAACTGGGATGCGGTAGATATCATTATTCATCTAAAATGTATTTTCAATCCATTTGTTATGTCACGAACCTTTTCTGATGATGAAAATGTAATAACATTGGTCTAGGAACAGTTTCTTTCAAGTGAACTAACCTAACTTTTATTGTGTATCTTTACAGCTGCTTGAAATCAGTGACAATAATATTGTAATAAATTTTATTATAGTTGTGGCAACAATATCCGTATACTATTAGGTTCTCCGATTCAATTGAATCTGGATATCAAAAGAACCTGACATGACCTATTTACAAGTTTAATCTTGTTTTACATTTATTATCTCTTTCCTACCTTCTTCGCCACTACTTTTTCTTTGTCTTCTTCAAATTCGTCTTCTCCTTTTACTGCAATTATTATTTATTTCCGTCTTCTGCTCCTCCTTGTACTTCTTATTCTCTTCTATTTTCTTTTACAATTCCTCTCTTCTTTTTTGTCGGTTACTTCCTCTCCTTCTATCCCTTATCCTCCAGCGTTAGAGTTTTTGTCGATAAAGGACAGAATCAAGACTGCTACCGTATTGTATTAGATAGGATGTGTATTCAATATAAATTCGCCGTCCTCAATACAATGTCAATAAAACTAGCCTAACCAAATTTCGGAAAATAAAACAATAAATTACTGTTCTGCTTTTTTTTAGAAAGGGTCGTTTTATAATGGAGGAAGACGAAAGCATACCAGGAAATGATGCTGAATTTAATGCCGATCTAGATGTTAACATGGCTGAATTATTGGAACCTAATTGTGTCATACAGGCAAGTTAGTTTTTATTCCTAAGTAAGAAGGCTTGGTATATGTTCAATTAGATTTCATTTTCATTGATGTTTCAATGTCGCCTTCACAGTGGAGATACTGCCTGGTTATATTTGTAGGAAATTCTACAACAAGCTACCGCAGTTTTTAAGGAGTCTTGAAAATATTGAAATATTAAAAAAACAATTGAAAAAATATTTAGTTCAAACTTTTTATAGTGTGCAAGAGTTCCTTTCACATCAAAATTAAGCCTAACCTCAACTAATTGATATTGTAATTATGGTAACTAGTGTATAAGATTGTATACTTCTTGATGTGACTTGTCTTATACTCCTTCAAGACGTAACAAAAAAAGATTTGGTACTGGATTGAAGATTGATAAGCGACTGCATTTGGTCATTGCGTAGCGCTCACTGCTCCAGTCTGTATTACTCCATTGCACAGCATGTGTTTGATTTTGCAGCTATGCTCTTGACTCTACTATCGAAGTTTCACTGTGAAAGTATCACTACCTTATCTAAATTGAGAAAAATATTACAGCCGAGAATAAGGGTGCTTGCACAGTGGAGCGTCCAATACTCAATGATAATCAACATCGCAAAATTAAACACATGATGTGGAATGCCGGTATTCACGCTGCTTCAATCTTCATACACCATTATACAGCATGTGTTTGATTCCGAGATGATGATTATAATAAAATATTGGATGCTCCACTGTGCAAGTACTCTAATATATTAATTAAAAATATAATTTTCTCCATTATTACCTGTAAAGACAATTCCCTAGTGGGGGCCAGAATTAGTCCAATTGGTCCGTCATCGAGTATTTGGCACTGTACAAGCACCCTAAAACACTACTAATTTAAAATCAATAATTTGGTGTGCAGCCTTATACAATCGTTCGCTTATATAGCTGAAGGATTGCTATAAATAATAGGTATGTTTCATTAAATTATTTAAAGGTATTGAGTGATTAATGTGTAATTAATTAGGGAAGTGATAGTCGCGGGCCATGGCAGGTATCTATTCAGTCGAATAAGATGAGTCACGAACTCCTGGGCCCTCTGTATAAGACTCTGGGCCAGCAAATAAGACTCTCTTCTCTCCTGTATAATCACTTCCTGGTGGTTTGGAATCCAATTAAAACTGTAGGTCCAACTCATTACCCACGTACAGATCTGACCTATGTGGGGTTCATCCTCAGAAAAGAAATGTATTGGAAATCTCATATATTTGTGCAGTTGCAAGGAGTGCAGGCAAT
Organism: Conomelus anceps; assembly: GCA_948455865.1. Lineage (NCBI taxonomy): Eukaryota > Metazoa > Arthropoda > Insecta > Hemiptera > Delphacidae > Conomelus > Conomelus anceps. The sequence goes on from OX418222.1 coordinate 10,850,447, forward strand.
TTCTTTATTCACAGTACAGCCATATAAGTCCAATATATCAGGTTTTTCATTTCAGCAACTACTATTTAATATCAAAACTGACACTGTATTTCTATTTAAGTTTCTATTAAGTGATATAAGGTATAAATCATAATTTAAATAGAATTTTTTTGAGGGATGAAGCCCACATAGGTCTAAGACGTGTGCGTTGGTAATGAATTAATAATAATATCTTCATTGCCAAAAAAATTTGACATATAACAGTACAGATATCAAACAAAATATAAAACAATGGGTGAAAAAGATTTGGTTAGGTACCCCATTAGAAATGTCTGTATTGGGGTTACCTTCACACAATTCAATTTGAACTTAAATAAAATCTGCAGATGCTGAAAAACAATAAATTAGAAAATTAAAAGAATTGAATGATGGTAATTGATAAGTAGAGCCTACAATTTTAGGTGGGTTTCGAACCACCGGGAAGTGATTTTACAGCAGAGAACAGAGTCTTCTTTGCTAGCCAATCTATCGGTCACCTTTACATAGAGGGCCCAGGATCGGTCACCCATACACCCCTTGTACAATAATAATTTATATTTATCTTTATTGTTTTATTTTATATTTTTAAATTAATTTTATCACATTGCTAAACATATTCATTTCTATAATCATTTTAATGCTATAAATCATAACAAAGACCACTCCTGTGGACACTTTTTTTTCGGTGTATGAAGCCCACATAGGTCTGAGACCTGCGCGTTGGTAATGAATTAGATGATGGTGATTGATGAGTTGGACCTACAATTTTAGGTGGGTTTCGAACCACCGGGAAGTGATTTTACAGCAGAGAACAGAGTATTTTTTGCTGGCCAATCCAAACGGTCACCCTTACAGAGAGGGCCCAGGGGAGCGTAGGTTATCTAATCTGATTGAATAGACACCTACTACGGCTTACGGCTATCATTTCCCGCAGTATCGTAAAATACAGTGTGTTTTGATATTAGATTGTTCATCAAGTATTTCGTCGTGGAAAACATCACAGAATTGCTATTTTTTTACAATTCTCTATAAAAACTGGCACTATATTTCTCGAAAGTGGTAGCATCTTACCCATGTCCTGAATCCATTTGAATTGAACGCTTATGTTCCAAGACCCAAGATAACTCTCTTGAAAAAATTCTGCACATACCTTGCACCCAAATTTTGTAATAGCCTTCCTAATAACATAAGTCATACAGAGGGAAACCACTTTTTTGAAAACGTTAAAATCATACCTCCTTTCACTTGACATTGTTAATGTATTTAATTTATTGTTTTCCTCTTTAATTACATTGAGAATTATAACATGTAACCGTGAATCATTTAGTAGAGGATCTATTGTAAATATCCTGAATTGTTTTCGAGATAGTGTCTTTATGTTTGTTTATATTATCGTCTATCTCTTTCTTATACATTTATTATTTCCTGTTGACCGGACCGTCCTTCAGCCGTTCTAGAGCTTATACTATTTTATTATAATATGTTGCCTCGGGATGCAAAGTTTTTATTGGCTGTAAGAGATTTCTTATTATGTAAGAAATGTTTTGTACAGTACTTTTGACTCATAAAAATTATTGAATGGGTGAGTGTAATATTATGTGGACATAAACATTACGGTTATTTCTAAATTTTTCATCTTGCTAAAGAGGTGTGTCAGGTTTTAGTCCTGTTTGTGTGAAATGAAACTTTATTCATTCATTAATTTTCTTCTCTAAAGAGGATCTTCATGAGGTTTTTTTTTCATCTATTATCTAGGATTTTCATCACGTTTTCCTCATTTTTTAGGAAGGAGTATCGGGTAAGGTGATCGTTGAAGAAAATTATGAGGATCGTGTGGATGTGAGTTTGGTAAAAACAGAACGCCTAGATGACGATTTTGAACCTTCCTATACATCACAGGTAAGCTTATACTTTAAAGGATTATTTAAAAATATTGAGTTCAGGCTTTCGACGGTGAGGAGACCCATAGGGCGTTTTACACTTGTGCGATTTTACCGTATTTTCTGTCACTACACTAATGCCGACTTGATTGGATTGTCAGTCTTTATTTCTCATTCATCATGACTAAAATACAACAAATATGACGGCGCAATTGGTTATTGCTCAAAACTGTTTCTCCATAAATTTTCAACTAGAGTCCAAATCTTAGGTTTTTTTTGAGGATGAAGCCCATATAGGTCTGAGACCTGTGCGTGGGTAATGAATTGGATGATAGTGATTATAGTGGATGATAGTTGAGTCTGTAACACTGGAAATGTCACTTTGGAGCACAATTACTCATTCTATTGGAGAGTATTAATTTGGGAATTCACTTTAAACGAAAAGCTAAAACAGTCCAAAGAATTAGTTATTATTTTTAATTTTGTCCAAGACTATTGAGTCGAAAATGAAGAACTAAGTTGAATCTTGTGCTATATATTCCCCCACTATATATATACTTATTTATTGCGGATGATGCCCACATGAGTCTGGAGACTTGTAAGTGGATATTGAAGTGAATGGGTGAATGATGAGGATCATCCATGGCTGAATGAGATTCGGACCCAAGGCTGCAGGAAACGAAGCCAGCCAGAGCCTTATCTTACCACAGACAAGTGCTCCAACCAACTGCCCTACCAGAGCCGCCGGCTCTGTAATTTATACTACTGTATATACTTTATTCTACCAAATTTACATCCCCACCATATATTCCTATATATTCATCTATTTACTATATGTTCCCCACCATTAACTGTGATGCTAATCTCAAATGTAGAAGATTTTTCAAATGTTCGGCCTAACTGCTCTGTGTTAGAGTGAGATTTTAGGGGCGCTTGGGCGATGAAGGGGCGGAAACAAGCGTCTCTATTCCACTAATGTTTCTTAACAGTTATTTGTCATACATGAAAATCGTACCATCTTTGATATGTGTTTATCAAAAATTAAAAGGTGATTTCATGGCTCGAGTAAGTTTAAGACTATTTTTATTTACAATTTAAAACCATTTCCCAAAGTCATACTTTTAAAATGGCGTCCAAAACTGTGGAAAACGAAGCGGGTGCTATTGTCATTTTCCAAATTTATTTAAATGGTTGTGATAATTTAATCAAATCAAATTTATTTGTCAAGATACAACATAATAAAATGTTTTACCAGAAAAAAGAATACAGAAATAGCAATTGAGTAAAACACTCCAGCACACAAGTAGTATCTTGTAGACCACTGGAGGGAATAGAAATTTAACACAAACTTAACAAAGATAACTTACTATGGCAACTTAGTGAAAATCTTAGAATTGGATATTTTAAAGATTATGAATTACCAACATTATTATAACTAACAACTATTGCAATTTTAATAGAAAAATAAATAGATAAGATACAGCATAGAAGGTTTAGGCAATAGATATACGGAAAGAGAAGAAGAGAAATTAATATTAAGCAGTACTTAGTTGTGTGGAAAAGTATAAGAAACAAAGAGAGAAGATGTGGAAAGAGAAAGATCGGATTAAGGTAAAGAGTTAAATAATTATTGTTATCAAGGATATACTATTATTGTTATGAGGAGATTAAGTTGATGGAATAATCATCATTGTTACTAAGGATAATATAAGTTATAATGTTATTAATTCTGGGCTCATACTTTAATCTTAATCGTAATTTGTTATACCTTTATCTAAATAAAAATATAGTTGTTTCTTAATAATAATAATAATAATATCGTTGGACCTGGCTGGCTCAGGTTTGGTGTCAGATTTATCAAGTCGCATCTGAATAAGTTCAGAGACTCTGGCGTGACTTAGCGACTGTTTGTTTGTTACAAGTTGGTTTTGAAGGAGATGATAATAGCGCCTTGAGAAATTTTAAATTATAAATTATGTTTGTTTTTACTGTTATTCAGATATCATTTGTTACAAGATAAAAGGATGATTTTTTTTGGAGGATGAGACCTGTGCGTGGGTAATGAATTGGATGATGGTGATTTGGACCAACAGTTTTTTTAGTGGGTTCCGAACCACCGGATAAAATAGTTGATTTGATTGTTTCTTATTTCAGACCAATGAGGATGATAGTCCAACTAGTGATGCTGCTGAAAACAGTTATTGGTTCCAATATTCTCATAAAAATAGAGGTAAGTGAGGATTCAGCTATATTTTAATCTATTTATTTTAAACCAAAATTAGTCTCAGACTCATGTGAGCATCATCCGATTAAAAATATATAAAAAAGAGTTATTGAAATCGTGTAATTGTCTATACATCCGTCTAAGTCTAGGCAATATCCATCGAACGGAAAATTGGAGTCTTGAAACTTTGTTTACAGCTTCCTAATAATCCAAGTAAAAGCCTAATTGATTTTGGGATTTAGAATTCAAATTGAAAATAATAATTATGGTGAGACATATATGGTCTCTATTGCATCTAGGTTAGTTTAGTCTAGCTTTATTGAAAATCATAAGAACATATCAAAATCTTTTTTTTAATAACTTGATAAATTAATACAGAATGTTAATATATATCATCTACGAGATAGTCAATTTCAATTAAATGTAACAAAAGTTGGAATGCTGTTCAAGAGCTCAAATATTTTATTTTTTTATTTTATTTTGTTGTACGTGGCGAAGTTTAAACCAAATAGGCCACTCTTCCACTTGACCATGTCCAAAAATACAAACCAAATACAAAATTAATAGCAATTAAAAATAACAATATGGTAACTAGATGAAAATAATACTTTCAAGTTAGTTTCCAAGAGTTTCCATTGTCACTTCCCTATGTGGGCTCTCTTACTTCCTCTTCTTTGCATGCCCTTTGGTGGGAGAAGCTGGGTTGACTTAGTTGGCTTGTTGGCTAGTAAACAAGCCTAATTCAAACGAGGCTTACTGAGCTTGACTTTCGACCAGTTTGTCATTGTTTGAATTTCTGCAGCAGCAAGATTTTTTGTCAATAATTTTTCACTTCAACCATTTTTTCTTCATTTTTGTGTCGTTTTATAACAGTTTTTATGCTGGGTTCTTTAATACTCCATTAAATCGGTCCATTTTGACAGAAATGAAGCCTGCTTACAAATAAAATAGCCTTGAAAATACAGATTGTTATTCCTACAGCATATGTATTCCCTTCTTCTTCTTCTTTTTTCTTATTTTTATTCTTCTTCTACTTCGTCTTCTTCTTCTTTTTCTTCTTCTGCTCAGTGGCGTAACTAGAGTTGACTCATGGTGAGGGGGGGGGGGGGTTTACCCCCCTCGGTCATCCACTCTTACTTATTAATCCCTTCAAAAAAATTCTCTGAATATAGATTTAATATATATTATACAATATTCATGTAGGGTAAAGTAACCAGTAGCTGACACATCTTTTTCTTATTAATTAAGGCCATAGTAGTTTTGAAATTCAAACCATTGAGAATTAAACTGAATAAACGGAAGTTGTTCTTGGGTCAAATGATGAAAATAAATTAGTTAAAATTTTTGTTCAAAAAAGATTATAATCTATTATAATTATAATTATATATAATCTTTATAAATTATAAAGATTATAATTTATTAGGTTGGATATTAAAATTAGTGAAAATCATGAACATGGAGATATTTGTGGTATAAAGAAATACAATAAAATGTAATTTTAATTTGACATATTAATGTTTTAATCAAACTAATTTCTCCATTAACTGTATTTTTTAATTTACCGTAAATTGGTTTAAGAGACCATTACTTAACTCAGTCACTTAATGGAGGGCAATGGTCAATTTCCAAAATGACCATACAGTATTTGTGTCTTTCATGGGAGGTGAGGACCTTCTTTATGTAATAAACCATTCCACCCACGAAATATATATTGTTTTAGTTGATATACCCCGAAAACAATGTTTTGGTCCAACCCATATTGTACTCAATAAGACACAAAGTTTGTTTATAAGCCAAAATTGTGATGAAAAAAAAAACAAATTTGAAAAACAACACAAATATGGGGAAATATTCTAAGTTCTCTTAGATGCTGACGATTTGCTAGCTTTCTTAACATACAGCACAATTATAAAAAAATTTAAATTCAATTTATAAAAGAATACCCAAGCGTGAAACAATACATTAGAGGAAATGGTTCACAATAAGACAAAAATCACAATTATATTTTTTGCCTAATTTTTTCAGATCATCAAATAATTTTTATATAAAAATGTACATCATACTACTGAGACTTGCCATTTTCTGCACATTTTACATAATTTTCCAATACCTTTCAAATTAGACGACTATTATGTTATTTTTCTAAAACGCTAGCAAGTTTCAAATTGTGGCTCTGTTAACAGGCTATAACGATATTCAGCTTATTCAAGCTTAAGTTGTTTTTTTTTGGAGGATAACGCCCACATAGGTCTGAGACCTGCGTGGGTAATGAGTTGGATTATGGTGGTTGATGAGGTGGACCTCCAATTTTAGGTACCGAACCACCGGGAAGTAATTTTACATCAGAGAACAGATTCGATTTTTCTGGCCAATCCAATCAGTCATCCTTACAAAGAGGGCCCAGGAGTTCGTAGCTTATCTTTATCTGACTGAACAGATACCTGCTATGACTCACGGCTATCACTTCCCTGTCGGGGCTTACTGATAGATCACATGGTGTAATACAGATGAAACATTCCAAATATTCAAATTTATATAATACTAGCTGGCCCAACGCGCGTTGCTGCATTCTCATAAAAATTCTCCTTGATTTTATTATTCACCACCTCCCGCTGAGGTTACATTTCAAATTAGGAAAGAAGTTAGTCCTAGGGCTCTTCCAGCTGATCATAGAGGCTTCGTTGTTTTCTTAATCACCACCTCTGAATGAAGAAACATTTCAAATTTAAACCTCCTATGACTATAAGGGTAGAAGCTAGGTTTTTTATTTTATTATTCGCCACCTCCCGCTGAGGCTGCATTGGTTAACAGATGTCATCAACCTGGCATAATTACATTTCATCATACCCAGTCGTATGTTTCCTACATATTGCAAGGCTCCGACTTCACGGTAGCCTACATGCAAAGTCTTTTGCTGTTCAAAGACAGTGTAAATAACGCCACTAAGGCGCCTGCCATATGATTATGAAACTATTGACTTATATCAGCTGTTCCTTTAAGCTGTTTGGCTGGCAAGTTCAGTAGGTTAGGTCTATAAAATGGTTTAATTAATAATAATTATTAGCTCCCCTATTAAAATTTATGGCCAGAAACCATCCCCAATATTCACACAACATATTCCCAAAGTTTCATGCCGATCTGTCAAGTAGTTTTGGAGTCTATAGGGAACATACATACATACATACATACATACATACAGACAGACAGACATTCATTTTTATATATATAGATGAAAACTGACACTGTATTCCTATTAAAATTATGATCTTTACTCACTTATATTAGAGGGATACATTCCACTTCTAAATAGAAGCTTTATCAGCCTGATAAGGCAGCTTCTCTCTAAAGAATGATTGTTTCTTCAATGCGGGGTTTGAACAAGTAGGCTATATGTATCACAAGAATCACTAGTTAATTTTAATCTGTGATGTTCTTCATGGCGAAATACTTGATGAAGAATCTAATATCAATACTGACACTGAATTTGTATTTAATTATGACTTTTACTCACTTATACTGGTGGGATACATTTCACTTCTAAAGAAAAGCTTCATCAGCCTGTTAAGGCAGCTTCTATATAAGTGAAATGTATCCCTCCAGTAATAAGTGAGTAAAAATCATATTTAAATACAAATTCAGTGTCAGTATTGATATTAGATTGTTCATCAAGTATTTCTTCACGGAACACATCACAGATTGAAATTAACTAGCGATTCTTAACATTCTTTAAACCTCCAACCATTAAAGACACACAGTGTTAGAGTAATCACATCTTTTAATTTGAGATCCGAAGCATGTCATAAGACTGATACATATTAATTTTTCAACTCCATTCATAAACAAGGTGTGGAACATTGGGCTTAGGCTCAGATGTACTTTTAAAGCCTGGGTTTAGATTTTGAACTTTTTAGTTCGAAGTTACTGACAATTGAACAAACTGACAAATTTACTTAAACAGAATTTATAAATTCTGATAGCAATTAAAGGAATTCGAAATTAATAAATTCTGTTTGAACTTTTCTTCGTGGCAGTCCTGCGACGTCTCTTGTTTGACGTTCTTGTTGATCGACTGCTTCTTGAACGTTTTCTTCTGGTCTTCCTCACTGACCGGCATCCTCTGCTCCTAGATCGAGATTGAGATCCAGATCTACGCCGCCTCTTACCATTCCTTTTCTTCACAGTCCTACGTTGACAACATCTTCTCGCCAATTGCTGGAGCAATAATCCTGTAATTTCGTACAGATCTGCTTCACTTGTCTCCAAAGCATATTGGCCCCTGACTTTCTTCAATGTTCCACTTTTTTCAGCTCTTTTCAATATTGTTGTTACTATTTTTTTGAGCTGACTGCAATTTATGTTTCCTTCAAGATTCTCAGCAATATAGTCAGCAATTTCTTGCGACAAAGCACTTATATAATTTGGAGAGGACATTTTGATGCCTATTTAATAAATTTAATCCACTGAAAATTTAGAACTCTTTAAAAACAAACTATGAACTCCCAAGCAATGAAAAGATTGTTTGAGAGCTTCGTATTCACTTGAATAATTTATTTAACAGATGTTTCTTGTTTTTGAAAAATTTTCTTATTGAAACATTGACTCCATATTACTAAGGCACTATTAAGACCAGGTATACACACCTGTCATTTTGGTTCCAATCGTTCTAATAAAATGCTGAATCATCATAATCCAGCTGATCAATAGAGACAGTGTGGCCGGTCATTGGACGTCTCGCTTCTGATTGGCTAATTGGTCAATCCACCAGTATCCAAATTAAGGCCGATTCAGACTCATCAGTTACAGCGCGTCACAGTCACAGTTCCGTCACGGTAACAATCAGTCACCTGAAGGGTCGTCGCCTGACGAGTGTAGACAGCGTAAACCGGAAACTCAGATAAGAATATATTTTATAACTGTGACGAGACGGATAGCTCGGAACTGAGACGCGCCGTGACTGATATGTGTGAATCGACCTTTAAGTGTCGGCTACAGTGACTGAGATCTATCTCTTTACAGTCAATGTAGTATGTACTAGCTATTGTACCCGTCCTTCGTACGGATTATGTTTACAAATAAGACTAAATAAGGGAAGTGATAGCCGCGAGCCGTAGCAGGTATCTGTTCAATCAGAGAGATAAGCTGCATTCTCGTAGGTCCTGTTTGTAACGGTGACCGATTAGATTGGCCAGCAAAAAAGACACTGTTTTCTGCTGTAAAATCACTTCCCGGTGGTTCGGAACCCACCTAAAACTGTAGGTCCAACTCATCAATCACCATCATCCAACTCATTACCCACGCACAGGTCTCAGACCTATGTGGGCTTCATCCTCCCAAAACAAAAAAAAAAACAAAAAAATATATATATGTTTCAGCTTCTTTGATAGCAACGTTCATGAAGCTGTTAGCAACTTAATAAACAGCTTAGAACGTAAACAATTCAGTGACAGTTATCAGAGAGAATATTTGAGAACAGCTTATTGATATATCATGCTAAATTACGTGATTTGTTCTTATGTGGTAATAAAACAAAGAAGAAATGTATCCAAAATCGCACAATACTTGGTTTTTAAACGTTTATTATTCTGTTAAAAAAAAGTTAATTTAGTTTTTTATAGCTAAAGACATTGTCAAAATAGTTTTCAATACTGTCATATAACTTAAATCCCGATCGATGTTCTTGCTTTTACGCGGCCAGACAGACCGCGTTTTGTTTTTAAGACTTGTTTCGGCTTCTTTAATGTATAAAACGTAAAAATAACCAAAAAATATATAATTCTGATAAATGTACAGACAAAACTAATTTTATTTATATAGATTATACCATATGATATTCTATTGTATCTAGGCTAGGCTGGTGAGATAAACTGATACCATTGAATCATGTGCTGGGCATCATTTTTGACGGGGAAAAATACTTTGAGAACAAGCTGTCAGACAGTCTACAAGAATCCTTTATTTCTAGGTGGAATTCTTTAGGAAATATCGAAGTAGCCTAAGAGTGTTTGACATTTCGAAGTGCTGTCAAAAAAATCATTATTCAAAATCAACTAATGAGTAGGAAGCTTTAATATATATTATACCCAGAGTTCACTTATAAGGGGATGATTTTCATATTTTATGTTAATTGGGGGATGCCAATCTATTGGGTATATTTTTCAACACATTCACCAGTAGCAGACATGGTATGTCAGCCACTGGGGACCATGTCTGAAATTTTGTTTGGGCTAGATTCAGACATGATGACACATATAAAGCGAAATTTAATACGCCTATTCATTTCAAGGCTCTCAATAAACTCTATCCAGTATATGACACTCCATGTCAGCTTATGGATTGTACCATGTCAGGTATAGTATTCTTTCTTTACACTCAAAAGTACTTCTCACTGCAAGATTCATCGAAAAATTCATTTGTGCATATTCTAGGTCACAATGAATGAATTGCATTCTAAACTGCAAGATTTTAGCAGTTAATGATAATAATTTCATAACTGAACTACAGAACTTGTAAGCCGGCCTTCCACTGCAAGCAGAACGGAATCTTCTGTGGCCAAACTACACATACTCGTACACATATTTAGTGTTCTCAGCTGTTGATAGTGCATAAAATGGCACTTTGTTTTTTTTAGTTTGGTTCCTTTACACCAAATCTTTCAAATTGTTATTTTTTTAATTTCTTCAAGCAATTGCCTGCTATTTACTTCTTCTCTTAATTCTACTTCTTAATTTTCTTCTTCTCCTTTTACTACTACTACTACTCTTTCTACTTCTATTCCTCCTTCTTCTCCTGCTTCGTATTCTACTTCTCCACACATCTCCCATGCCTCTCATTGTCAGCTACCAATTTCTCACTCTTTTTCCAGACACTCCAATACCTGCTACCAAACCATCGACAGCTGTCACTGGCCGCCATGTAATGGATTCAAACCAACCTACTCCCGAAACTTCGGACAGTACATCAGTCATACTCCAGCCATCGTTGAAAGCTAGAGAAAAATGGCAGAAAGGTCGGCCATTGAACAAGAATTTGAACGAAGTTACCGAAAAAATCATGGAATTAAATGAGAAGTACGCTTGTGAAATATGTGATTTCCGATCTCCCGTACTATCGAAACTTAGGTGTCATATGAGAGTTCATACCTGTGAGAAACTACGCTACTGTCCGTATTGTGATTATAATAGCATGCATGCTAATACAATGAAAGCCCATATTCGGACTCATACGGGTGAAAGGCCTTTCCATTGTAAATTTTGTGACTATAGTACGACTTATTCGACTACGCTTAAAACACATATGAGGGTCCACACTGGAGAAAAGCCGTACAAATGTGAGATATGTGGGTACAGTGCTGCACAATCTACGAACTTACGTACACATATGAGGATTCATAGTGGGGAAAAACCGTACGAGTGTACAGTATGTGAGTATAGTTGTTCAGATTCGTCGACGCTTCTGAAACATGTAAGGAGTCACACAGGGGAACGCCCATTCAAATGTCATATTTGTAGTTTTAAGTGTACGAGGTCTTCAGATCGTATACAGCATATGAGGAGTCATTCTGGGGAGAAGCCTTTCACATGTGATGTTTGTGACTACGCGTGCGCGCATTCAGCTACTTTACGTGTGCATAAAAGAAGTCACACAGGGGAACGACCCTACAAATGCCCCATGTGTGAATATAGCTGTACACATTCAACTACATATAAAAATCATGTTAGGAGTCATACAGGTGATAAACCATTCGCGTGTAAGATTTGTAGTTTTAAGACAACGCATTCGTCGCATTTAACGCGTCATATGAGAAGTCACACCGGGGAAAAGCCGTATGGGTGTCCTGAGTGTAGTAGTAGTTTCACACAGTCGTCACATCTAAAAAAACATATGCTGACGCAGCATCCTAGTGAGGGTAGCGAGTAATACAGTGGCTTTATATTGAATGTGGTCATTAACTCCAGCCGCCATAATATTCTCTCCAATTTGTATTTGATTGTATATCTATATAGACTAAATTATTAGATGTTATTAGATATACATTGGTAGTTCTGTGAACAGTAGACCTCATGTCCAAGAATAAAAGGGTGCTTGCACAGAGGAACATACTCCACGTACTCAATGACAATCACCATCACAAAATTAAACACAATCATCACACCCAACCCTTGATACCATTTTCGTAGTCTATTTCATGTCTGTTTTTCGCAAAAGGTCACTCTGTATCACATCACCAAGGTAGCATTTCTATTTTCCAACTGATTGATCAGATTTTACATTTCTGGTGAATGATAATTTACGAAATAATATTAATGAAGTTTGTCCAATTACTTAGTAATCCCTTGTACTAATCCTATTATACTTTATAAAAATATTAGAAATGATTTTTTTCATTACAAATATGTAATTCATGAATGATAACTTAATTCATATGAATAAGGATCAACCAGATGAATCTGGAAGCCCAAGGGCTATCTATGAATCCAATTCCAATTGCATAATATGTATTATGATTAAGAAGCTTATTTTAAAAATCATATGCCCCTATAGAAGTAGGCCTAATAGCCTTACTTTTTTCCTTCTAAATATCCTTTAAATTCAACCAAATTTAAAAAACCTTATACATAAATCGCTGGGTATTCCTTAAAGGAAGATCCTTGCAAAGTTTCATTGAATTTGGTTCACGCGTTCAGCCGTAAATGCGTTACAGACAGACAGACAGACAGACAAATGCAAAACGGTCGACTTGAAACAGAGACCTCTCCTCGTTCAGTCAATAAGTTGTGCTGACACGCTCAAACATTAGCTTATACAAGGCTGTAGCACACGAACATATTCCTCGTTTCTTTGGGCTCTCTGCTTGTCATCAATATAAATTAAATGTATTAATTCCGAATTCCTCAAAGTGCTATCAAATTATACTGAAGACTTCCGTAATGGCGGATATTGACAACAGCATTGAATATAGCTGATGGAAATCGATGAACGCTACTGCCCAAAAATATTTAGTCACCGCCGGGAATCGAACCACGGACCCTCAATTGCCGGTCAGGCATCTTAACCACTAGAGAGGTCCGTGGTTGGGTTCTCAGCGATGAGTAAATGTTTTGTGCAGTAGCTTCCATCGATTTTCTTCAGCTATTCAGTACTGTTGTCAATATCCGCCATTGGGGAAGTCTTAGTAGTAGTTCTGTGAACAGTAGACCTCACGCCCAAGAATAAGGGTGCTTGCACAGAGGAACATAATCGTTGTACTAAATGATAATCACAATGGTAAAATTAAACACAGTCATCAGACCTAATCCTTGATTCAATTTGCGTAGTCTACTTTAGCTCTCACTGAACGAAGTACATAGGGGGAGAGCATGGGCAGGCTCTGTCCGTCCGTACGCAGGAGGTAGTAGGCACCTCATAATAAGAAACCATAAGTTTATATGACTACTTGACATTAAAATTTAAGTTTTCCAGTGGTACTATTTTTCTTAGACCGAAGATCACATATCCATGTTTCAAAAGCCGCTGTGTCAAAAATTGTGACGTTCTTCAAGTGTGAGAATCAGCTGACTGACTAATAAATAACTCTTGTTTGGGGCACGGCTTTGAGGCATGCCTTTTCTCAGTTCTAGTGAATTGGAAAATTTGTATTGATCTGTATCAGCTGTTTCACAATTGGGACAGTGAGAGCGCCCCCTTTGAATTTACCGTAATTCATTCCACTTTTTTTCATGTATGGTTTTCACAAAATTATTCCATATGATGGAGCTCATTTAAAAATCATATGTTCCTTGCTTGATTGCCTTTCTTTTTTTTCGAAATTTCGAAAATCCTTACATATACATCGCTGCGCATTACTAAAAGGAACATTCATGCCAAATTTCAAAGAAATCGGTTCACGCGTTCAGCCGTAAATGCGTTACAAACAGACAAATGCAAAACGGTCGTCTTGAAACAGAGGCCTCTCTTCGTTCGGTCAATAATTTAATAGCACTGAAGAATTCAAAATTGTTAAATTATGTTCTGTGTATTTGGCAGTTTGCAAATTGTCAGTTCCTTGAAATCCACGATCGCTGTAGACTGCGCTTGGGTAGGTGAACGGCTGCTATAACAACGTTATCTGCTTTATTATCACTTACATGGTGTTTCGGAACCCACCTAAAACTAGTGGACCTATAGTTTTCATTGTATTCATAGTATTCATTGTACCAGCATTCACCTCATTATCAACGAATCATCTAGGAATCATTTTATCTAATCATTCCATCTCATTAACCACGTCTAGGCATGTATTATTTAAATAAATATGTATATAGAACAATTTATAACTATAATAGCTAAATGTTTTGAATTACATTCAACAATAAATAATTAGGTACAATAAATAATTATTGTATATAATTAGACTGTATAAATTTATTTATTGAATGTCAATGTAACACAATGCAATTTGTAATATTATTATATTAATTACAAATTTAATGAGATTTATTAAGTTGTGAAAATACTTTATTTAGGATAGGCGATTATATATTTATGTATATATTAGAATATTAATTACTGTTGTAAATACTTACAGAAAATATATGAGAGAATATATAATAATAGAGAATATATACATAATTTTTTAATGGAAAATGTATTTTCCTTCAGTGATCTAACAAAGCAGCTATTTATGCACTCATTATAATATGCAAAAGCTGCTTCTTGCACTCTTACTTTGCTGCACAAGCTTTACTTTGTTGCACTCCAGGTGCGACAACTGTAGGAAAAATTTAATGTGTAACTTGTGTTGCTACAGTTGCCTAACAAAGCGGCTACTTATGCACTCATTATAGTACACAACACAGCTGATTCCAGCACTATTTGACTTTGCTGCACTTATTTTACCATGCCACACTCCAGGCGTGCCAACTGTAGGAAAAATTTAATGTGTAACTCATGTTAAAAATATCTTTGCTACTATTTCCACTCGCCTTCAGCTCATGCATAATGCATTACTCTTGTGCAGCTAAGAGCAACTTTGCACACTACTTGCACAAACAACTATTTCCTACTGTTACCTAACAAAGCGGCTATTTATGCACTATTTACTATAGTACACAAAACAGCTGATTCCTGCACTATTTTACTTTGTCGCACTCCAGCTGACTTAGTTGCTCTCACTTTACTGTGACACTCCATATATGGCAACTGTAGGACAAATTGAATGTGTAACTGAAAGTATGTAAGCATGCTGAAAGTATCTTTGCTGCACTCAAGAAACTATTCCGCACTGCAGCTCGTGTGTAATGCATTTTTCTCGTCCAGCTAAGTACTACTTTATGCACTAGTTAGTCACACTATTATTCAACGTTTACCAGCATAGCGAAGTCTTCTATCAAAGGGTGTAATGTGGTAATCCATCCTTATGGTGCTAGCACAGTGTATCATCTAATACTCAATGATAACCACCATCACAAAAACAAACACATGCTATAGAATGATGGTATGGACGCTGCTTCAATCTGTGACACACCATTTGTTTGATTTTGGGATGGTAATAATCATCGAGTATTAGATGCTCCAATCTTATATAGACTTTATTGATATTATTTCTATATTCTTGCTTGATGAAATCAAGCACATGCTGTGGAATTCATATGTCACACACCATTCCACACAGCATGTGTTCGATTTTGCCGTGGTGATTATCACCAAGTATTGGTTGCTCCACTCTGCAAGCACCCATAGTCGAGAATCAAGAAGGAAATAGGTGAATAGCAGCCCCATAAATAAGAAATAAAAGTGTTTATTTGCAGTTTTTGAAGCGAATCCCATAAGAGTTTACAACAGATTTGCTTTAAAAACGGCAAGTAAAAGGGTTTACTTCAAGCTGTTCATAAAGCAGACGTTATACGTTGATAGGATTGGCCCAAAGTTATTAAAAACAGGTTAATGATCCAGTTATTAAACAAGGTTAATGTCAATCCAATGCGTTTTTACAAACTCCGTACTGTCTCAACTGATGGAGTTTCAGCGCTTTCAGAGCCATACTGACAGAACTACTTCATCATGCTAAACCTCCATCAGCTGAGACAGTATGGGGTTTGTAAAAACGCATTGGATTGACATTAATATTAATACAATTGTATAACTTCTGCATCAATTAGTATTCAATTTTGTATATTTCAGATGTATTTTTTATGTTTCTGATGTTGATGTGTTTCTTTGTTATGAAAGATGAATAAAATTTGAATGAATTTGAATTTGAACTGAACTTTCATTGTGCAAGAGACTTATCAAACATAGCCATTTAAGTCGCTCGCGACTTTTATGCCTAAATTACACCAGCTGAGCGTTTGACCGAGCTCAACAATGTCAACGTATACAAAGTCATACACGTGTTTAGAGCCCTCGGATCAGAAACAGTTGATTTTTCAATTAAATTTAAACGAACAGTTTAATTTAGCCAAAAAAGTCGTGCGTGACATCGACTAAAGTGGCTCTTTATAATAAGGCTCTTAGATGGGGCGCACGTTGAGCAGTGCGTCATAGGCTCGCGGGGCAGAGCAGAGCAGGGCAGAAACGTGTCGCACAGTTTAAAGCGCATGTTGGGAGGCAGTTTCATTCTACAGTGCGACGCAGGTGGATGTGCTTTTTGAGATGTATTGTGTTTGTAAACATTTTTTCAAGATTTCTTGATCAGAGTCAGATTCGGACGCGGAGTTCGATTCATTGCTATTGCTGTACATAATAATAATTATAATAATAATAAGAAGAATAATAATAATTTTTTATTCAACCAATCAAAATGCACAATACATTTTCATATGACACAAATACATTCCAAGGTGCAAAAAACATAAGTATACAATAAAATAAATAAACTAATTTTTTAAATAAGCAAATAAAAAAATAAAATAAAATCTTTGAATATTCAAGATAAAATAAATATAGGATATTAAACTAAAAATGATTTAAGAATGAAAAAAAAAAGATTGTTCACCCCTCTCTAAGCCAAGCTTGGGCTGAGGGGTGAGTCGCTTAACCAAATAACTTTACCCTGTACTGAAAATATATTTCAACAAACTAAAATATAACTCTCAATAAACTAAAAATAAACAAAATATCTCCTTATTCACATTTGTTACCGTATAGGCCTATTCAATGCTTTTCAATATTATAACAAACTTTTACTTCACTGTGGATTAATAAGATTAAAAAAAAAGTATCATCCATCTTGATTGAAACATGAGTTCAAGAGGGGACAAAGCGAGGGAAAAGTGACTGCTTGAAAAAACGGAATACGCAGGGGCATTCGCAATGAAAAAAGAACTATCATCAGAACAGTTTAAAAATTTTAGTCTTCTTAATCGAGAAGAGTTTGAAGAAGTACACCAGATGATTAAACCTTTAATTGTCTCAGAGGGCTGTAACGCCCAAAGGCCTGTAGGAACTGAAGAAAAACTCGATCAATTGTTCTTCCATATTGACAGATTTTAGTACACCAACAAAATAACGTAGTGACGAGTGCACGAGCGGCGCAGTTTCTGTGTCTCTGTCACAAGTGCGACACAGACCAATGCTGCTCTGCCCTGCTCTGCCCTGCCCTGCGCGGCAACGTGCGCGTGTTTTCTAGCTTTCCTACAGCGGAGCATAGTATAAACACATGGGACACTGAAACTGTGCTGCTCTGTTCTGCGCCACCTGCGTCTCAACGTGCGCCTGGCCGTAGGCCCTTATTAGACAGAGCCACTGCAGTCGCATTGATTCAATCATTTAACAATACTGAAAATGAAAGTATTATTTTTCTAAATTGCTACAGTAAAAATATTGTTCTATTTTGTTTTTGATTTAAAAGCAGAAGTTCAATAAATAAAAAAGACAATCAGTTCTTACAAATCTATTCACTATTGTGGCAGCTTGTAGCATATTCGCAAATCATTCTTTTGATCCATACGTATTACGGGCAGCAACTGAATCTTTATTTACAACTCGTCCATCTGATAATCTGAAACCAGTGTCTAAGAACCAATTTCTTATCAGTTTTAAAACATTGGGTGCATGGGTAAAAAAGAAGATTCTATTCTCTTCATCGCACGGAATGGTAAAGTAACTATTTTCAGTGGAGATGCTTAAATTTCTCCTTAAACCTACATTACCTCCTCCCATGTCGCTTACACACGCTTTAACAATAGTCTTTCAACTTAGAGATGACATTAGTTAGAATTTCCTCAATAACCTAAGTATCGAAGTTTATGTAAAGTGGTTGTTTCCATAGCAAAATACATAGTATTTAATCTTCTCTCTCAGTATTTTTGTTTCATCACTGATAGGATCGATTTCCTTTTTCTCATCAATATTAAAATCTCCCTCCATGCAACCTGCAGTTTGGTTTAGGTCATTAACAAGTTCCTCCACAATTTTTTTTGCTCCCTTTCTTTCACACGTTTTTGTCTCTTCGCTATTGTGTTAAGATTGATTCTTAGTGCTCCAGCCACTAACTGTTCTGTAGAAAGTTCCTTTTCCACCCTTCGTCGTGTGAAGAGCTACCTGAGTTCCACAACTAGCCACGACAGCTTGACATTACTAGCCCTTCTTGCCATCGAGGGGAGACTAACTCAATTTCCTATGACAACAGCATAGACAAATTTGCTCAAAAGAAAGCAAGAAGGAAGGCTTTATAAGGCATTAGCCTATAAATATTTTTATTGTTCATTTTATTATATAGGCTAGTTGTAGTTTTTATTTCTAACTGAAATTTTTTGTTCACTTGGCTCAAAGAATTATTATTTTCATTTGATTGGACATGAATTCGATTGATGTTCTTGTAATATTAAATATCAGGCTACTTATTTTTTTCAATTCTGTCTTGTGTTAACACTAAGTGGCGAAACGAGTAGTGCTAACACAAAAACAAAATAGAAGGTAATTAATATTTAATATTATAAATAATCAAAGAATTATCTTTGAATAAATGATTAGTTTGCTGTTAACAAGTATTCATTTGATCATAGTGCAAAATAAGATATATATTAACTATTAAAAAATTTTATTTGTGACAACAAAATCCTTCATTCTTTCAGTGTATGATGGGGGGAGGGGCGCCAAATTTATTCGGGCCTAGGGGCGCTGTAATGGTAAATCCGGCCCTGACTAGACACTGTAATTAAAAATAATCCTGAAAAGCAACAGACGTACGAGTGAACTTGGTATACTACTGTATGAATCATAAGTGTGCACATGCAGATCCACTTGTCTATTTTTAGCAAGCCTGATGAATCATCATGATAGTAAATACGAAGGAAGTACTGTAATTGCATTGTTGTCTATGATAAGAAGCCATTCCATAAAGAAGAAATCCAGAGCGCCGCATAATATCATTTTCAACTTACACAAACGATTGTAAACCAAATATCTATCAAATTTTGGATCTAGGTAGACCAAAATAAAATTTGGGGTTTTCTCTTTAATTTGACGTTAAGGTTTTTAAAATCGGTCGTCAAAAAAATAGTGATCAGCCTTACTGAAAAAATCATGTCAGTTTTTTACGGATTAAATCAAATACGTAAGATTTTTTCCTTTTTTAATTCTCACAAGAAAGTAATATTATTAAGATACATATTGTTGGAAAGCCAGTTTCTTCCTGAATAGAAATATTGAGCCATATTAATGATCACCATAGCGGCTTTTGTGTTTGAGTTGATATATGACGCGGTGTTTTTTGAAATAGATGCATGGATCCCAGTTCACCTATCCACAGGTCGGAGGGTGACGTCACAGATGCCAGCTCGTGCGCGTATGACAGTCGGATCGAGGCAACCTCCTGTATACTAACCTTGGGGTGAATGTACATAATATGTGCATATATGTTCACATATTATGTGAACGGTTCCAATTGTTATGTTGTTGGCGACTACATGTCGTCGTCGTGTAAACTACCAGTCATGCAAGTGTGAAACAAGCCTTAAAGTATGGCAAGCGATGGCAACTAAAGTGACTCTTTATAACAAGGCTCTCAAGTCTGCTTTAGGCTCATTCCATCTGATAATAGCCTATAGCATTTGGCAGTAACAATAATTGAGATACCAAGATTATGATAAAAGAGTAAAGAAAAATTTGATTCTTAAAAACATTTTATTGACTCAGCTCTTACATTATTAAGAAATAAATAACATTTATAGATAGAACAAATTGAATTAATTTATATGAGTACATTATATTTTATACAATTTTAGAACTGAATAATATTGCAGGTATATCACTACACCACTGGTGAATTGAACATTTTAGTAAAACTAAATTATTCACGAATTTACATATTACTGGTACCAACTATATCAAATCATGAAACAATTCAACTGTTTAGTAGTTCTGTTTATCCTCTGATATGCACTTATTTACATATCATACACTAATTTACATGTTACTGGTACCAACTATACCAAATCAATCGTTACTGCAATGTTACTGCATCAAAGCAATCTAACTGTTTAGTACAATATTTGTCT
Source organism: Conomelus anceps (assembly GCA_948455865.1). Taxonomy (NCBI): domain Eukaryota; kingdom Metazoa; phylum Arthropoda; class Insecta; order Hemiptera; family Delphacidae; genus Conomelus; species Conomelus anceps. Next base: position 10,871,047 of record OX418222.1, read on the forward strand.
AACTTCTGTTTATCTAATACTTATTACTAGAGCCCGGATGTTAGGCAAAATGCCTTCATTTTAGGCATAATGCCTACTTTGCCAGTTTTTGCCTATTCTACTATAAGTTGCCTTTCTCTGCCTAAAACGCTTGTTTTAAAGGAAAAACAAATCATTAATTTGTTAATTTGCAAGTCGTTAAGTTCACATAAAAGTTAATGTTAAGAAAAACAAATAGCTTGAAAGACTGTACATAAAAATTAATTATTTTTAACAAATAAGAAAGATAGTATAATAATGAAGATTGAGGGGTTTCAACTACATAGCATAGATTAGGCACATAAATTCAGCTATCATGATGCATCGCTGCACTTCTCGAAGATGTTACTGCTTCTATTCGATTAGTCAATAAATTGTTAAATAGAATTAGTGTCCGCAACAATTTATCCTTTATTCAAATGCATCATTCTACATTGCCTAAAAAGATAACAAAACTTGAAAAGATAGGGGAGACTCTTATTGCTTCAGTAAATCTAGTGAATGAAATGGTAAATAATATTGAAGCTATTTCTGGTGGGGTGGGATGTGCGAATAAAGAAAGGTGAAAACGAGTGTTATCTTCAAACTCAGGTTAGGACAAAATAAAACCAATTTGTAAAATAATTGAAGGTGACACATCTATTGAACTTGAAATGAGGCCAAATTTAGTAGCATGCCACATCAGTCGATGTGGAAATATCGTTTTCAATTATGATGAAAAATATCTTGTCGGACAGAAAACAAAGTTCAACTCAAGAGAACTTGAAGAAATATATTGTAATTATGCGCAACCAGTAAAATATAAGTTATCCAATTATTATATTTGTATTTTTACAATGTTTATAAAATGCATATTTTTCATTTTTGCCTACCTATTTTCGTGTGTTTTTTTACTGCCTAGCATTTAGCCTCTACGTATTACTTGTCACACTTGTTGAATGTTATACACTTATTTATATGTTACTGGTATATACTATTTTAGAGTTAACCGAAACGTATATTATATCTAAGTTATTTAAAGCGCGATGTTAATGGGCACGTACTGCATGTGTGTATTTCAAATGTGCAGAGATCTAATTTCGTTATTGAATTGTAACACGATTCGAAACTTTTTTCTATAGCTGCTTGCACAGTGTAACATCCGATACTCAATAACAATCACCATCACAAAATCAAACACATGCTGTTGAATGGTGCTGTTCACACTGATACAATCTGTCACACACCATTCCGCAACATGTGTTTGATTTTGCAATGGTGATTGTTATCGATTATTGTTGGATGTTTCTTAGTACAAGTACATTTCAGACAGTAAAATGATTTAGAAGTAATCATATTTCATTTTGTTTTCTCTTTTTAATGTGGAATTAAGAATTTTTCTCGAGAAATTTATTTCATTGATATCAAATGATAAATTTCAATCAAAACTATGCCACTCCAATTCCTCAAATGGGTTTCAATTATAAAAATTTATCTGAAGTTTTTTTTGGAGGATGAAGTTCACATAGGTCTAAGACCTGTGCGTGGGTAATGAATGAGTTGGATGATTGTGATTGATGAGCTGGACGTACAGTTTTATGTGGGTTCCGAACGATGGGGAAGTGATTCTACAGCAGAGTACAGAGTCGTTTATGCTGGCCAATCTAATCGGTCACCCTTACAAAGAGTGCCTAGGAGAACGCACTCTATCTGATTGAACCAGCTACGGCTCACGGCAGCCACTTCAATATTATGGTAGGGATGACTAAGACATAGAAAAAATGAATATTCCAATAATTACATTCTAGTGCCAGATATTATATGTTTCATGTCAGAAATATTTTGAAGAATTGTGTTCTCACAGCAATAAATTATTGGTAACAATTCAATAACTTGGCAGTTGCCAATCTCCCAAAAAATTGCCAATAATTTGGTCTAAATATTTACAATTAACTTTTATGATAAATCCACTTATTTATTTTACAGAAATGAGATTTTTAAAAATCATATGGTTCTATCTGTTCAAAGTATAATATGGTAACTGTATATACCGTATAACTGTAGGATGAATATAACCGACTTTTTCCATTGAGTTATAAAAAAAGGTTAAATATTTTTCAAAACACTTTGTATACAGTTACCAGCAATGTGCTTTGTTTTAATGTGATGTGTGAGACTTGATCTATCGCTGCATTTATATTGGCACAGTGTGCATTGATAGGGTTTCTCTCCAGTATGCAGTCTCATATGGGTTTGCAAATTGCTATTAGTTGAAAACTTATAATTGCATTCACTGCACTCGAAAAGACGCAGCTTTAAATGAACTGTCTTTATATGGGTTTGCAAATTACTATTCAATGAACACTTGTAATTACACTCAACACATTGAAATGGACGCAGTTTCCTATGCACGGCTTTTATATGCCTCTGCAAATGACCATTCTCTGAGCATTTGTAATCACACTCAGTACATTGAAATAAAAGCAGTTTCTTATGCACGGCCTTTATATGCCTCTGCAAATTACTATTCAATGAACACTTGTAATTACACTCAACACATTGAAATGAACGCAGTTTCTTATGCACGGCTTTTATATGCCTTTGTAAACTACTATTCGCTGAACTCTTATAATTGCATTCACTACATTTAAACTGTCTTATATCCAAATGCACGCCATTAATATGAATTTGCAAGTCAGCATTTTTAGTACTTTTGTATTGGCACATATTGCATTTGAACAGTTTCACCTTCAAATGAACACCATTCATATGCTTTTTAAGGTCAGATCTCTTGACAAAAGCCTTATCACAAACATCACACTTATATGGTCTATCATTCTCATGTATACCTCTAATATGATATCGAAGACTATGCTTTGATCTAAATTGAGCATTGCACAACTCACATTTCCAACCCTGTCCATCACGAATTGTTTCAGTTTGTTGGTTAATGACATCACTAGCAACCTGCTTGCTAGAACAATCTACATCTACTTTGTTAATAGCTGAAGACTGCTGATTTTGAGCGGCATTATTCAAAGAACGCACTCTTTCATTGTGGGCGATATTGGTCAGAGCAGGCAGCGTTCGGCTCTTATTGGCACGCAATCCAAGCAGACACGCCATCTTGTGCTGTTCCAAGTACAGTGGTGAAGTGAACACAGAGTTACATTCTGCACAGTAGAAACTCACATCTGCAATAAAATATTATTTAATTTAAAAACTCAAATTAAAAAATAATTATAAATATACAGTGGCGAGGCGTCCGGTCATCGTTTGATCCGGTGATGGACTAATAATATTGAAATAATCTCAACTCTTAAATAATGGACATTTGTAGGCTTCAAAGCCCAGAAATATGTTCAAAACTGTGAAAATTGTATAAAAAACCAATAAGAATATAACGAGTAGACGCTCAATATATGTATAATGAAGCGCAAAAGGCTTGCGAATCATACCAGTCCCCTCCCGCGCCTGGCTCGATTCCCCCTGCCATCAGTTTTTAAACCATTCGAATAATGCTTGTGATACATCGCAACCGGCTGCGATGAATAAGGCTTCGTGCGTTCTCGGCCACTCTCGTGGGTTTTCGGTAGCTGCCTCCTCATGCTTGCTCCTCCCCAGTCCACACTCAGCTTCAGTTACAGCGTTGTGGAAGCAACGGGAATTTCGCGTATGCTAAATTATTCAACTTTTACAATAGGCTTATTATTGTTTTGCAATTTAGTTAATCTTTTTTATAGTGTAATCTATTATTATACCATTTATTATTCATTAGATGGTTGAATTTATTCTAATAATGATCGAGTGAGTGCATCATATCAGAGCTTATTATTTCGGCTGTTTTTGCGTTTTTTCCTATATTATCCATCGTCGGTCTATGGTAGTGGGGAAGATATATATTACGCAAGAGGTGCAATTGGATAAAATACTTTTTAGTTCTCTGCCTTTTGAATTGGGTCTTTGCCTTTTGTTAGGCCTATTCAGAGGAGAGATTTCAGATGCTCAAAAGCTTCAAAGGTCACCAATTTGCCTCGAATTTTTAAACATTTTCCTGGGGAGGGCCCTTGGACCCCTTTTGGCGTTGGTGGGAGAACCCCCCTGCGATGACTGGTGAAGGATTCCACGCCTCGCCACTGTAAATATAACAAAAAACAAAACAAATATTATTAGTGAACAATATAAATTGATATAACCGCATTCGACTTAAAAACTCCATTAAACTCAAGTTGATTTAGATACATTGTAAAACTTCTCATTTGAACAAGTTCAACAAACACAATTTCCTACAAAAAGGGTTTAGTGCTTAGAATTTATTATAAATAAGATAGCCAATAGGCTCGCTACGCTCACCTTGAAAATCTAGTCAGGGGGCTCCGCCCCTTTGATCCCCAGACAGAGAAATTTATATAATCGTGGTGGCAGGCAATCTTTGCTCGCCCAATATTCTATAGGGGACTCCACTCCTTGGTACCTCACAGAGAGAGGTTTACTCTAGGGAAGAAGGAAATCTCATATAAGCCAGCAGGCATGTTCCACTCTCCTTGACTGTCTAGCCGGGGGGCTCCGCCCCCTTGAGAGAAGAAATTTGTATAATTAAGCTAGCAGGCTTTCTTTGCTCCAACTGGACCCGGTGATGGGAGGGATATTTGATATTTATTTAATACATCTTACGTTGCCAGGTCTAGTGAGACCTACGACAAACACTAAAAAATATAACCAAATATATAAAATATTACATTACATTAAGTAATTATAGTTGAAATAAACTAAAAACATTAATTAAAAGAAAAAACAAGATTTGCTAATTATAAAACATAACCCATGTAATTTATATGGAAAATCTAATATGGAATTTGAGCGTGCTGTTGCCATATTTTCGTTTCAAACTATGAGGTCTGTTGTACAAGATGAAGAAGAAACAAAACTTTTTTTCAAGAACTGCCGATGTGTAATTTTTGTGAATTGGGAAGCATATGATGTTTATAGAAACCGAAGCAGTTGAATGGCAAGGCTAGTAGAGAGGTTAGTATGCACCTTGGTTGAATGGTGCATATGCCTATCAGCGCAATTATTGATAATGATTATTATTTAATTCGTCGAGTCTTTGGATACTCCGTTGTATAGGTATATTTTTGTTTAGAAATAGCGCAGTACTAAGTCGCACTTACTGTGCGTTTGATTTAGGGAGTAGGACTCCAACTTGGCGCGGAGTCTCTCTCTCTCCACTAGAGACTTTTGCGCCCACTCTTCGTCGGTGAAGTATTTTTCAATGTCAAGCCACACACTCAGACAAGATGGCGGCTCAACAGCTGGATTTGAGGCGCTAGTACTCGCACCTTCGTTAATTTTGAAGACTTTTTTGGGTGTAGCCGGTGTTTGAGGTCGGAAGCCTGTAAAAATAAGAATTATAATTATTCTAAAAGCAAAACAAACGTATATTAGATTATATTGTATTAATAATAATATGCGTTAACTTTACTATTGGTGAGGAAACCCTTATGGGGAGTTCCACCTCACTGTTTGAGCCATGTTAAGAGTAATATGATAGGGGTGAGACCTATATGTGGTGAACGAATTGGATGATGGTGATTGATGAGTTGGACCTACAGTTTAAGGTAGGTTCAGAACCACCAGTAAGTGATTTTACAGCAGAGAATAGAGTATTTTTGCTGGTCAATCCAATTGGTAACCCTTAGAAAGAGGGGCTAGGAGTTTGTAGCTTACCTTATCTGACTGAACAGATACCTGCAACTATCACCTTCTCTAGCAGTCTTGTAGTATGTAAATACAATCTTGTAGTAAGAGGTATTTTTAAATACAAGCTTCAATTTGATTTCAAAACCACAACCAATCATCAACAAGCAAGCATTCTAGGTTATATAGTATGAGTAAGTAATCCAAGTGATGTACCATGTGTAAAATTAAGTTCTTGGATTTCTTGTTCCATAACGATCTGCGTTGTTAATATTAACTTTTTGTTGTAAATTTAACGACTTGCAGTAATTTTAGATTGTGAATGTATAATAAATGTACTCACACTTGGCCAAGTGTTTTTTTTATTAAGTGTATTTATATATTCACAATCTAAAACTGACTGCAAGTCGTTAAATTTACAACAAAAAATTAAAATTAAGTTATTAATAGTAGCAGATATAATAGTGTATGCAACAATATTGTATTTCGATTTCAAGTCATTTGTGATATATTTAGAACACTCGCTTCGCTTGTAAACTAACTTACATTTCACTTACGGGTTAAAGGAATTCATAATACAATCTTTGCATAATAGTAGTTTATGCAACGGTTGTATTATAACTACCCTTAAGCAATGAGTGAGATGTGAATTAGGACAACAGGGAGCAAGTGTTCAAACCATTTCATGAGTGACTTGGAGCAAAATACAATCGTTGCATACAATATTTCATATCCGACTACCAATAAATTATATCAATCTAACTTACCAATAAATCCAATAACTTGCCCAAAATATAACATAACCTACAATGCATAATTATTGTCGACAATTCTGATTTGAAATATATTTCTATATATTCTAAATATAGAAGTGATAGCCGTGAGCCATAGCAGGCATCTCTTCAATCAGATTAGATGAGCAACGCTCTCCTGAGTCCTCTATCTAAGGTTGACCAATTGAATTAACACTCTGCTCTCTGCTGTAAAATCACTTCCCGGTGGTTCGGAACCCACCTAAAATTGTAGGTCCACCATGTTCCCCATAACATGGCTCAAGCGGCGAGGTGGAACTACCCGTAAGGGTCTCCCCACCAATAAAATACATTCGCATTCAATGTAATATAATATAAATTGATTTCAAAATGTCTAAATTAGCTGATGTGACTATTGTATAACATTCATTTCGACACAGTTTTGAAGAAATCTTGTTTTTTTTGGAGGATGAAGCCCACATAGGTCTGAGACCTGTACGTGGGTAATAAGTTGGATGATGGTGATTGATGAGCTGGACCTACACATTTAGGTGGGTTCTGAACTACCGGAAAGTGATTTTACAACAGAGAACAGTGTCTTTTTTGGTGGCCAATCCAATCGGTCACCCTTACAAATATAGCCCAGGAGAACGCAGATTATCTCTATCTGATTGAACAGATACCTGCTACGGCTCACGGCTATTACTTCCCAGTTCTTATTGTTCTAGATTCCTGTACTGGAAAGTGACAGTAGTGTTGAAATAGCTTCAATATGCAGCTAGTTTGATAAGGTGTGGAATAAAGTAAGCTGTATTGACATCACTTCTAACCTCTCATGTCTTCTTTATAACGTAGCAGTAGATATTTATTTATTTCGACACTGTTTTAAAGAAATCCTGAGTTCTGATTGGTCTGCACTCATGTACTGGAAAGTGACAGTAGTGTTAAAATAGATTAATATGTAGCTAGTTGTATTGACATCACTTTCTAACCTATTATATCTACTTTATAACGTAGTCCTAGATGAATTAACATTAGAAGAGCTTGAAAATTAAAAAAAAAATTGAAGAGTTATCCTACCTGAGCTAGTACTGGCTCCTTCATTAACCTTGTAGACCTTAGCAGGTGGTAGTGCTTTAATCGGTCTCTCTTTTTCTTCTTCTCTTTTATTATATTCTTTTAAAAAATCTGGTTCTTGATGTCGAACGCCTGCAAAAAATAAAACTTTATAATTAAACTAGATCAAAAATGACGTTGTAGTGAAAATAGACACTCACTTTTTGGTGTGATGGCCGTTTCGCTCTGATATTTGAGCATCTTTAGCCACTGCTGAAAGGCAACATAAAACTAGAATGGGCATTAAAGCAAATAAATCGTCGTCATTTTCTGAGTTATAAGCATCATCAGCACTAGAAAAATATATTTCCCATAGTTTATCAACATAGAAACAAACGTTCTTCATAGTTTTGTTCCATGGACATTTAAATTTATGATATCCATAATGAATAATAAGACGAAGTTGTCGCAACCACATTTATTTAAAAAAAAAGTTAGATTCTAGTTTCGGATGCTACTCCAGTATGAATCTCAAACAAACGAGTTTGAGATTGATAATGGTGTAACATCCGAAACTAGTAACTCTCGTCTTTTTTTAACGAATGTGGTTGCGACAACTTAGTCTTATTATTCATTATGGATATCTTCCACAATATCAACTTCACCACTACAAAGAAAATTATGATAGATATATTGTATTTCTTCAAAACAAACGCCATTGTTCTAATATCAAAACTGACACTATTTCTATTTCATATATGATTTTCACTCACTTATACTGGAGATATTGTTCATAAAAGACAGTGAACATGAAATTACAATAAGTATTAGAGCAAAAGGAACTTAATTTGCTGGATTATGATTTTATTTTCATAGCAAAAAACACATTTCCCAAGATAAATCAAAATTACTTAAAAAGACAGAAAAATAATTAAAAATAGCTTTTGAACTGTTCTACAATATTATAAATCGAAAACAAAGGCATCTATTGACAAACGGTTTATGCCATTTTTTTCTCTTGAAATTTCACACTAAAATGATGTGTCATATGACTACCATCCCATTTAAAAAAAAATAAAATAAAGTTGAATCCAATATGGCGGACAAAAATGTCAAACCCAACAAAAGGTTGGATTTTTCAAATCAAAATCAAAATTCTTTATTTATTCCCAAAAACAGAACAGTAAAATAAAAGTAAAAGAAAATTGACACAGCAGGAATATCCCTACTAAGACTATACGTCTGTGTGTAGGGGTGAGTTCTGCGAATGCCTTACATATTGTATTTCTACTTCAAGACTTAAAACTACATATACCAGTTTCATGCTACACCATACTTCACAATATTTTCAAATACATTTTGTTAATGTAATTGAGTAGAATTGAAAATAATAGATGATCTACAGCTCAGTTAATAGAGGTAACTAGAGACATACGTCTAGTACATACATTATTAGAAATTTTATCACAGAAGAGGAATTTAAATTATTATGCTAAATGAGTAACGGTGACATGCGGACCCAACAGGCACTTACATTCTTATGTTGATTCTGACAAAAAGAGACATAAAAACTACCAGTTGAAAAAGTTAATGACTTTGAAAAGAAATTGAAATTTTGAAAAGAAATTGAAATTTTAAAAAGAAATTGAAATTTTGAAAAGAAATTGAAATTTTGAAAGGAAAATGGAAAAGTTAATGCCAATAGGTCGACCGAAGCAGGCTCTCCGACGATTCCCAGCCAAGGCGATAGAGCCACCCCCCCCCCCCCCACCCCACGCTTAAACACGCCATCACTACATCCATCCCAATCCCTCATCTCAACGGGCAGATTCCTGTATACTATTTGAGCCAAATAATATGGAGTTCTCAACTCCGATCCATGAACCACCTGAGGTGTCTCATATCCGTAGTTCACTCTATATCTAGTGGGGTAGGTATGTTGAATCTCAGGTGAAAACTATGCAGATTTTAAAACTATGCAGATCCGCTTAAGCTTCTTTCACCAAGAACGCCTCAGTTACGCAATATAAAGCCGTTTCCATACCTAAAAATTAGCTTGTATATATATAAGTTGTACATATATACATTACAGAAAGTCGCAAAGAAAATCAACTTATTGGTTGCAGTACATCTTCATTCAATTAGAAAGGTTCGACTTACAGTCTATACAATCATTCTTACGAATGCGGGTTTGGTTGCTATACATGTTTACATTAATACAAAGAATTATAATGCACATTATGCACACTAGGGCTTGAAACCTTCACCAAAATGCCATCTTACCATTCCCATAAACAAAAACAAATACACAATTAATTCTGGACAGCCCTTGTGTTTTAAAAGTCACTCTTCAAAGCCCAAAATGATTAAAAATGAGAATTGAAACTAACCAAAATCTCATCTTACTATTAATATGGATGAAAACCAAGTACAGAATACATTTTGGACAGCACTTGTTTTAAAAATCACTTTACAGACACAGAATTTAGAACTAAAACCTAAAATTGTAACCAATGGCTTTGTAAGAATAGAAACTATAGTAGCTTGAAAATTAAAAAAAAAATCCAATGAGATGGTAGGTTAAATAATTGTCTGTACTCCAGGCCATGAAATTAGGCGGCTCATAGGAAATATGGCACAGAAAAAACAACTGACTGCAGTGAAAAACCATATGACCACTAGCCTTGTCAGATTGTAGACTAGGCAACACGGTACAAGTCGTGTTGTCAATTCATGCATTAAGGTTGGTGATCCTCTACTATCAGCTGCCGGCATGGTCCCATATCTGGCAACACCGCAATCTTTTAGAATTTAGATCCACCTAATTTGGTGGCATGAACTACTGTCTGTAAACTCATTATAGCCAGTGCGCAGAAACACACATTGTTTTATCCTACTGCACACCCCTGGTAATTCAGAGTTCCAAGCGGCTATACTGCGAACTTGTCTTTCTATATATTATGATCAAGGATGTGAGAGCCATAAGAATGTGGTGGAAGCGAAACATATACCACCAAATTTGAAAAAGTGTAGCTAGAAAGAAGCAAGCCAGGCTCTACTGCATGGGATCTGACACCATTCGCAGTTATAGCACCACGAATTTCAAACTAAGTAGTTTAGTTTTACAAGATTTCACTTTCATGTTAGATCAAATGTTTGAACCACCCTTATCATATCTGTGGAAAACAAGTTACTTCTCAAAATGATTTCTTAAATATATTTATCAATATAAACTTAATAAAACAACTTTTGAAGGGAAATTAACTCACGTTATGGCGTGACGGCCGTTTCGCTCTGTTGTCTAGAGCAACCTTAAGGTCAGTGTACTGTGGGTCGTCTGACGATGCTCTAGACAACAGAGCGAAACGGCCGTCACGCCATAACGTGAGTTAATTTCCATTCAAAAGTTGTTTTATTAAGTTTATATTACATATTAGTGGAAACAAGATGGATCTTCAACATCATATTTATATCAAGATTTAGCAGCCGAGTTGATCACTTTATCGCTAATTAATTATGGTTTTAACCTACAACAAAGTGTAGAGTGATGGCCATCTTTAAAGATAACCATGGTAGAGTAAGTTTACCTAAATACAGGAAAAAAATGTCAATCCCATTTGCTTACAAAAGATGGTAGACATTGCCACCATATGTATTCTAGTTCTAATTTACTAGGTTAGGTTAGGTTAGAGCCGCCATGTTGTCAACAAATGGGGTTGACAAATTTTTCCTGTCTAAGAAGACTAGTAGAGTTCATAGATGTATTTATAACAACTACAACAACATTGGAGTATATCTTTAGTGGATTATAGCCACCAATAGCTGCTTGAGATGGCATCAGCTAGACTTTTCTGACTTTATGTCCCTCCAATTTCCTATACCTCCATGCTGAAAACAATTGTAAGCCTTCTAGTAGCATATAGAAGTAGTAGAGAGCTGACATGCGCAAGGAAAATTCATACAACTGCCAAGAATAGGTAGACAAGCTATGTGTACAATTAGGTAGTCTTTTGGTAGTGTAGTCCAACTAATTTACTCCATGTAGTAAAAACAAATCAATTTCAAGCAGTGCAACATGCATCTAGGAAATATATTCAAGAATGTTTTTATACACAGTTCTAATAATAGTATACATTTTGGTTTGATGTTGAACAGTGTCATATGCTACACATAAGCATGCCAGTGAATGCAGATACATTTGATAGTTCCAGCCCAACAGAAACAGATCACAATATATCCTACAATTATACATACAGCTGCTTCTCTGACATTAATCTCATAATGGAGAAGATGGATGGCTAAGATGAATCATCCAAAAACCCTTAGTAATTCAAAGGCCTCATGGAAGCAAGGTCTCATGGTGGTCGTCTATAGACAGCCATGGTTGAAAACACCTTTTGCTAAGAATAATAAATACACAACATATTATTTTTCACAATTGCCATGATTATGGTATAGTATAAGGCATGACAGTATATGCCAGATATTTCAAATGTATATTGAAGGTCCCTCACAAAATTGAATACCTGTGTTGAAAAAATACTCTTCAGCCTACTTATTGTACATATATGGAATCCAGAAAGATCAATTGATGTATGCATGAACGTTACATCAGTGTCTCTTGACTACTTGAGAGACTCTTGAAAAGTATTACATTTACATACAGCCATTTCAAGAGTTCCTTGAATCAAGAGACGTGGAAGGAAGGTTCATAAATAGGCTATGAACTAAGACAGCCAGTAATATTTGGATAATTAAAATTGAAAACATTGTATTTCACATGAAAATGGTTAAATGTACTGAAGAAACACAAGATGACTGCATAATGAATTAGTCTGAAGTAGTAATAAATATATGCCGCATTGGTAAACATACCGATTATCAGCCCCCTTCAATTCTAACTTTAAAAATCTGCAATTTTTCAATGATTTTCAAACTGGATGTGTCAATTTAGACAAAAAACTAATTTTTCATCTCATCTCATTATCAGCCCCCTTCAATTCTAACTTTAAGTCACGCACATATTGAGGAAGTCTATTGAAGATTTTTAGTGTGTGAATGGGATAACTGCTATTTAATGAACCATCTGTTGAAAACTTGAAGCAGAAGCTTATTTTTGAGGTTGGAAATGTAGTGGCCGATAATTATTATTGTTTGCTTACCAAAGTGAATAACCGGAGATGAGGAACTAGAAACTAGAAATGAAGTTATTGACTAAATATTCACAATTTTCAGACTAATTATTACTAAAATATCAAATATAAAATACTAATTATCTAAATACTATTTTCTAAAAAAAAAAAAAATGGAAATTGTTCGCCTAATTCTGATCACAATTAAATCGGACCTTGTCTGGAACAGAACATGGTTCGTCTCATAGTACACCAATGCTGTGAATTGAACTGGCATAATTTTGCCAGAATCACGATATATGAAAGCTATATAGACAATATAGTATTTTCAATATTGATGAACAAAACTCACCAAATGATTTCATGGTTACGTGATTTTCCAATATATTTCGAAATCTGGTTCTTTCGAAGCCTGACATTTCCGACCATTCGATAGGAAGAAAATACATTCCGATATCGATGTCATCATCCTCTTTTGACGTCATGGTCCTTGACACTATAACCGATGCTTTTTAAATTAATTTCTATTGAATAAGAACAGTTTAATTAATACCAAACTGCATATTACGCACTTCACAATGACAATTCCTTGAGTAATTCCCGAATTTGCGAAAAAGATGGCCGATTGCCGCCTATGATGATCGTCACATAAAAGTAGAGTTACCAACTTTACGGAAACATTTTGTTTACTTGTAATAAATATTGTTAATTCTGAAATTGGTCACCGTAACAGAATATTTTATAGATACTTTCGCAATAATTAAAAAGATATTACTATTTTGTTTACAATTTCCGGCCTGATTTAGAGCTCAATTATATGAATTATAACAAAACAGATCTGAACTAGGATTGTTATTGCCACATTGTTTGTAACATTACTGAAATTTCCCAAAAATTTTTGGCATAGTTAAATGATGTAGAATATTCTTATCTATCATTCGATCATCCTATTATTTTCAAAAATTCTAATAATCATAATATATTACTTTATTTGGATTGCCAACGATTCGTCTGACGAGACTTCTATTATATCTACTAGTTCATTCTAAATTCATATTTCATCATTCGCTTCCAAAATGGCGATTGCTTGTCATTGTTCTTATTTATTATGAGTTTTATAGTTGTTTACTTTCTTGAAAATTTATTCTAGATTAAATTATTTTAGTTTACATTTGAGTATTTGGAAGCATAATTATCTGCCCAGAAATGTTTTTGGTGTTAGTGGTTTCACCCCTATTTTAAATTCGATAGAATTACGAGTTTGACAGTTGATAGGACATTTCACAATAATTCTTATCTTTTGTTGCATACTGTAAGTAGCATTTTAATAGATTTATCATAACAACTAGTTGAAGTTTTAAATTTGTAATTGAAATTAGTTTTATATCTGTTTTAGAATATGTTTTGCTTTTTCAATTTAGAACTATAGGTTACTTAGTTTTCGAGAATCTGGGAAGATTCGAGAATTATTCAAGAAAAAGAGGATTTTTAGAATCTGGAGAATTGAAGATCAGCTGAAAATTGCTGCCTAGGTGGGCCAATCTTTCTTGATCCTTGGCATCTGGGTAAACAGTAATCAAATGTTTCCTTGCCAGATCTTTGAAGACGTTTTTACCTTTTTAAATCTCGATTGTCCAGATTATTAATCTGGTAAGCCTACAAATCATCAACCCCTTGAGGACAAATTTGACTATCTTCCAATTTCTCTATTTTGAAATATTTCTAAGACATTATCTAACTTTATTGAAGTGAATGTCAAATTTTTCTTAACTTATTCTCATGTAAGTGAATGATCATCATTATTTTCTTATAAAATGACTGCAATTTCGTAAACTTTTCTAAAAAACTAATTAATACGTACAGTTTTAAGTAGAAGAAGAAAATCAACAATTATTCTCCGATCAATTGTAACGAAGAAAGCCTTCAAAAAGGTGTAGTCTGTATTATATGAGTTGAGCGCTGAGCAAAAAAGCCTCGCCAAATTGGGTTAATTTTCGATTTCCACTCATGTAATTAAATTTCCGAATTGATGTACATGATACAAAAAAATATATTATCAGTCATTTTTTAAACTCATGCCCATAATGATGAAGTTCTTGATCTCGGCCCCCGGTATCTTTGTTACGGCGAATCTTTCAAAAACTAAAATCCTTGAAAAACGACAAAATTGCATACGCGCCAGGAGAACACAGCTTAATAAATCCGTAATTTCTCATTGATTTTTAAACATGGTATGTTTTTAAAAAGACGAGAAATCAATGCACAGTTAGAAATGTTAGCTGTTGAAAACTTGAAGCAGGCGCTTATATTTTAGGAAGTGTAAGTGGCTGATATATTTTGCAGTTGACCTATAGTAGGTTTACTAAAGTTACAATATTTATTTTTAGATGGATATAATCAAAGTTTATGTACCAAAAGTCTTAGTAAAAGACCTTCAAAATTTAATAAACAATATCATTACGTTGATTCTCATTGTGGCTAACTTAAATAAATTGACATTCTATTTTAAGTTAACTGAATTTTGTTTCAGAATTTCACATATTTCACTACAATGTAACCAAGAAGTAACTCACTGAAAACAGCCGTCTGCAGTATTCTTCACTGAGATCTCTGAATTACAGTCTCTTGGGATTGTTATTTTTTGGAGAGTTTTTTTGAAAAGACAATTTTCAAAATGGTGCAAATGTCTCGTTGCTACGGTTATGACCTGTGGCTGGGTAATATACCCGAGACAGTGGAGCTGAGCTGTTTGATGCCCAATGGAGTTATTATTCCACTAGAAGTCAGTCGAAACGCTACATTACATGAAATTAAAGAGGTGAGTAGGCTAGTTGCAATGCTAATTACATGAAGTAATAGTGCTAATTACAGGGAAGTGATAGTCGTGAGCTGTAGCAGATATCTGTTCAATCAGATAGAGATAAGCTGCGTTCTCCTAGGTACTCTTTGTAAGGGTGACCGATTAGATTGGCCAGCAAAAAAGACTGTTCTCTGCTGTAAAATCACTTCCCGGTGGTTCGGAACCCACCTAAAATTGTAGGTCCAGCTCATCAATCACCATCATCCAATTCATTACCCACGCACAGGTCTCAGACCTATGTGGGCTTCATCCTCCAAAAAAATGAAAGAGGTGAGTGGACTAGTTTCAATGCTAATTACATGTAATTGAAGAGTGGAATAACAACTGTCATTTATAAGTGTTTACATAACGGTACTGTATTATCATAAATTGAATTGTAAATTGTGCGATGGAATATGTATATACGTGAAAGAAAGTATACATGTGAATATTGAATCATGTGTAATATTGAATCATGTGTAATAAGCGAAGCTAACTCAATTAGTGTCACTCTTGAGTTAGAACAAAATAAATATCTGAAATTAATTGCTGTATACAGATCACCGAATAGTAATATAACAAAATTTTTAGAGGGCCTTGATGCGTATATGAATCACTTACCGAACGACATAAGTACATGCTTTACAGGGGATATCAACTTGAATTTAAGAGCAAACAGTACATGTATACAGGAATACATCAATATTTTGAATAGTAGAGGTTTCAAGTCATACATAAATGGAGAGACGAGAGTTTCAAGTACATCTGCTTCATGTTTGGACCATATCTTTTTCAAAAACTCAAATAATAATAATAATATTAGGACGTTAAATGGTAATATATTAGGAACTAGCATTACTGATCACTATGCAGTGACACTCCACCTAGGATGTACCGTAGAATCAAAGTTCAAAAATAATAAAAAAGCTAATGATGCTCATGTTATTAAAAAACTTAATTACAGTTTGTTAAAAGATACTCTAAAACAAATAGACTGGAACATTGAAAATAGTGGTAGTGCGGTAGATGTTGATGATTTAGTAGAAAGATTCGTACGCAAACTACAACAATCGATTGAAATAGCTACACAATTGATCACCATAACTCATAAGAAAAGACCTTTGAAACCTTGGATAACACCTGGTCTAATTACAGCAATCAACACTAGAGATAAAATGCATAAGATACTAAGCAAGGAACCTTTCAATATATCATTGAGAAATAAATATAAAAAATACAGGAATCTAATTAATGAGTTAATTATCTTCTCTAAAAATGAATATTATAAGATGAAAATCAACGAGAATAAAAATAATGTAAAGAAGATGTGGGGATTCATTAACAAAATAATAGATGATAAAAAAGGGAAAAAGGAGATAAATTAATTAAAGATTGATGCAGGTGAACTCAACAAATACTTTACTAATGTAGGGATAAAACATGCTCAGAAAATAACCAACAATATCGATGAGAGCCTTGAGTATACAAATGTTAGAAGCTTCGTGAACTCCTTCCGCCTCCATCCAATATGTTCTCTATATGTAATAAGCGAAATAAACAAACTAAAAAGTAATGCGAGTCCAGGCCATGACAACATTAGTAGTACAACGCTAAAGCAGATAGCCCCTTTGATTGCTGATCCACTGGCATATATTATTAACAAGTGTTTTGAAACGGGGAAATTCCCAAAACTATTTAAACTTGCCAAAATAAAACCTATTCACAAACAAGGAGATACAAACAACCCAAGTAATTATAGACCAATTAGCCTTCTATCTAATCTATCAAAAATAATCGAAAAATTAATCAAATCACAGTTAACCTCATACATAGCTAAAAATAATATAATAGATCATAATCAATTCGGTTTTCAGTCAGGTAAGAGTACAGAGGATGCACTAACGTATATGGTGAATGAAGTCACCAATAATCTAAATAACAAGAAAAAAACGTTGGCAATATTCCTGGACCTATCTAAAGCGTTCGATACTGTCCCTCACCATAAGCTCTTCCCAAAACTTGAAAAATATGGAATAAGAGGACTGCCTCTAGATCTAATAAAAAGCTATTTATCTAATAGATCTCAAATATTGGGGGATAGTTTTGAAAATTTAACACCATTTGGTTTACCGCAAGGAACAGTACTGTCTCCAATCTTGTTCATTCTATTTGTTAATGATCTTCTAAAATTAAAACTACAAAACAGTAAACTCATATCCTTCGCTGATGACACAGCAGTGATCTTTTCGGGGAACTGCTGGAGACAAACGCACAATATTGCAGAAGTTGGCATATGTAAGATTAAAAATTGGTTGGACAAGAATACACTAAGTCTGAACATTGAAAAAACAAAATATGTCTGCTTTTCAGCAAATATAGCTGGTAAACCAAACTGTGAGTATGAATTAAGAATACATTCCAACAGTAGGTGTATGGCAGGAAATAACTGTAATTGCCCATCCATAAAAAGAGAAAATAACATAAAATGTCTAGGAGTAATGATTGATGAATGTCTCAAATGGGATGCTCATATAAATTTTATTTGTAAAAAGTTAAAATATGTCTCCTATAAATTTTACAGGATAAATAAAATTCTAGACATTAGAGCCATTAGAATGGTGTACTTTGCATTTGTTGAATCTGTATTGAAATATGGAATAGTGGTGTGGGGTGGTGCATTTGATTCGCATATGAATAACATGTTTGTGGTGCAGAAATTAATAATTAAAACGATTTTACGAAAATCGAGATTGTATAATAGTGTGGACTTGTTCAAAGAATTCAGTGTGAAAACAGTGAGGCAATTGTATATAAAAGAACTAATCAAATATATAGGACAAAACAGTAGCAAGTTCATAAAAAATGACAAACCCTTCAATTTTAGAAATAGTACCACAAATAAATATAAAATTTATGTAACCGACTTGACTTGTATTAGAAGACAGTTGAATTACATCAGTGCTAAATTGACAAACATGTTTCCAGAGGAATATCTGGATCAAACTTTGAACTTCACTAAAAGGAATATGAGCATTCAAAACTGGATAAAGAGTAATTTTTTCTTTGAAATTGAATTTTTGGAAAGGGAGGTATGACATATTTTGATTCTGGATAAATAGTTGGAAATAATGAAGAACAGAAAAAAAAATATTTGAAATAGTCTGAATTGTAACTGGCTTCAGCGGACAAGTTTAACTTATGCTGAAGTCAACCAAATTATGTATTTAAAAATAGAAATATTGTATATTTATGATAGATAAGTACTCTAAATAGCTTCTTCTTTTTTTTGCGTTGCATAATTGTACTGTCATTGTCATGATTTGCATTCTTTTGTGTTTTGGTTTTTTTTTAAATAAATTGAATTGAAAATAAGACAACTGATATGTGGTAGGAATACTGTAATTCAGTGGCTATTTCAAGTAACTTAGGCAATGGTTGAGTACATGGGAGTCTTCCCATTGGCCGTTAAATGTTATACCGGTGGCGTTTGGTTGGTTCACTCAAATTTATAGGAGAAAAAATTTGAATAGACCAATCAGACGCCACCGGTAAGGCTCCCATGAACTCAACCACTCACAAGATGTAATGGATGAATGAGGACAAAAATTACAATTGTCTAACCATATCCTAGTAAGTGGTTTATAATCAGATTTCTATAGATACGGTATAATTTTGTTCAGGATATTAATTCAAACATATTTAATAGTAAACTGTATACGATAAATCAACGGTATTATTATTATTATTATTAGCGTATGGCTTTTTTGTGGCAACTTCCACCTCGCCCTTTAGCCCTTTCAAATCAACGGTTTCCGAGTAGAGCAAATTTGAAAATAATATACAGCCGCCATTTTCAAAAATAATGAATTTTGAGAATCAAACTATTTCAAATTGTACATCACATCATGAATTTCAGTATACATACCAAATTGCAATCCATGAGTTACGTTGGATTTTTGAGAAAAAACAATATGTTGACTGCGCAGTTATAGGTGAATTGGGCGATGAAAATATTTTTTAACCGACTTCCAAAAAGAACAAGGTTAGGCTACTATATTCGACCTGTTTTTTTTAATGTTTGTACATCAATCATTCGAACACTATTGAACCGATTTCGATGAATTTTTTTTTAATGAAAGAGCATCGCTCAGCGGTGGTTCCATCCAAGTTTCGCAAGGATCGGCAAAAAATACTTAGCCCAATATTAAAAAAAAAGGAGCATTCTTTAATGTCTTAATTTCAATCAAGTTTGAAAAGGATAGTGCCACACATAACCGCCAATCGGATAACCGGTGTCGTTTACCAGGCTGATGTTATGGAGTCGTAGGAATAAGGTTATTTAGTTTCAATCATGAGTTGGAGTGTAAAATGGTTTTGAAATCGTTAATTTCAAAAAAATAATTGAACAATATTCTTCAAAGCTATTAATTGTTCGTAATAATCGCCAATTTACAGAGAATTTAAAAAAAACAGCTGATCTTAGAAGTATTTTTAGTTTCACAGCTGTGATTGATTTTGAGGTTATGTTTGATGATGCTTGTTGTACTAGCTCAAAGTCTATGTTTTTTTTTATATTTTAGACTAACTTAGTATCACGAAATATATCGTACGTAACTTGTCCGGGAAGATGTTTACGGTACTCGTATGATAATAGCGCACTCGACTTTGTCTCATGCGTTATCATACAGTAAACACAATTTTCCGCACTTGTAACGTAATATAGGCCTACTATTTCAGTGTAGGTACTGTATATTCTGAAAGGGACCACATCAAAATGAATCAAAAGCCATTTCACTTTTAAGAAGCATTTCGCTATTATAATTTTCCTAAATACAATATTCCACATTAAATAAAGCGTTGTAGAATTTTCCTTAGTTTATCTATCCTTATAGGTGGATTTTTAGTTACCGTACTTAAGTTTGGATGCTATATTGGCTTGCTAATTTGATAAATATTTTATAACGTAGGCTTTAAAGAATTTCTCATGTTTTCAAAATTTGAAAATTCAACTAAAAAGCTTAAAATAAAACAAAATTTAAAACAAAAAAAGAAACCGACTTCAATGGAATGATACTCAAATATTATAAATAATACTCACGTACTAAAAAGGTTAAAATTCTAAAAAGTTTTATTACTTTAAACTGAGAAAATTTTAAATTTCATACAAGTAATCTTTTGAAGTCGGCGCCAAATATTTTATGAAGTTGATAAGAAATTCTATCTAATATCAAAACTAACACTGTATTTTTTTGGAGGATGAAGCCCACATAGGTCTGAGACCTTTGCGTGGGTAATGAATTGGATGATGGAGATTGATTAGTTGGACTTACAGTTTTAGGTGGGTTCTGAACCACCGGATTTACACTCACTTTTACTGAAATACAGTGTCAGTTTTGATATTAGATTGTTCAAGTATTTTGTCATGGAAAACATCACAGAGGAATTATGTTATATTTTAGAAGTTTATAGGAAATTTGGCGCCGACTTCAAAAGATTACTTGTATGAAATTTAAAATTGTCTCAGTTTAAAGTAAATAATCTATTTTAACCTTTTTAGTACGTGAGTATTATTTATAATGTTTGAATATCATTTCATTGAAGTCGGTTTCTTTTTTTGTTTTAAAATTTGTTTTATTTTGCAACATCAGCTGAAAGTATTCTCAGGGTGCTTACATAGTGGAGCATCAATATTCGATGGTTTTCAGTTATCACCATTGAAAAATCAATCACATACTGTGGAATGACAGGTTGGATCAGCGTAAATACCGCCATTCCACAGCATGTGTTTGATTTTCCAATGGTGATTGCGCATAGGCTTGGCCTCTCCGGATAGCCTCCTCATTGTATTAAATTTCACTGTTTTATATTTTTATTATGTTTTTTTTTTATATTGTAAAATAATTATTTTCTTGTATTTCTTTAAAAATGAATAAATTATTTTCTAAATCAAATCAAAAATTTATTAATCAAAAACATAATCACAAAATCCTTGTAGTTTAACTTAATAAATACAGAATATTTTATATCAATAATTCTCCGTTAGAAATCCTATTATAAATACTATGTGTTGGTATATTATAATCGAGTATTTGATGCTCCACTGTGCAAACACCCTTAAATACGTTTTTTCAAAGACAAATTTTTTCAACCCATAAAGGATTGTCCTTTGTAGGTATTAATGATATTAATTTCCGAAACTATTTATTATATATGCATTTCTGTGTAATATGTGAAAAGCGAGCCGTAGCAGGTATCTGTTCAATCAGATAGATAAGCTGCGTTCTCGTAGGTCCTGTTTGTAACGGTGACCGATTAGATTGGCCAGCAAAAAAGACACTGTTCTCTGCTGAAAATCACTTCCCGGTGGTTCGGAACCCACCTAAAACTGTAGGTCCAACTCATCAATCACCATCATCCAACTCATTACCCACGCACAGGTCTCAGACCTATGTGGGCTTCATCCTAAAAAAATAAAAATAAAAGCTAAATATTTGTTTAGTTTCATTGATTCAGGATTTATTTGATGAGCCTTCCAAATATCCACGAAATGGAACTGTTATTTCAATATTGAGTAGAGGATGCTCCACTGAGCAAACACCCTCAAACATTTTTTCAAAGACTAATTTTTTCAACCCATAACCGATTTTTCCATTGTGGGTATTAATCGTATTAATTTCCAAAACTTTAGACAAATTAACTATTTAAACAAAATATTTAACTAACTAGTGAAACTATCTAAACAATCTATTTATACAAATTATCACACAAAATATTGACGTACACGATTTTAATACAAAAAGCTGAGAAGATGTTCGCTTGGTGAGTCACAATAGTAGCTTATTCGAACAAAAACCTAGTTATATTGGTAGGAGCAGTGGTACTGTGCATACGTTGTCAGAACAGGCTCTGCGAATTTTGAAGAATAGAATATAAATTCGAACGGATAAGTAGTATTTTTGTTTATTATTATTATTAGTATTTATAATATCTTAATAATTTACATCATTAATTTGTCTAATATAAATTAAAGTATTTAAATAAAAAGTCAAATTCTATTTTCAAGGTTAGGTGTACCGATATTGATAAATTTTCTTGTAATTAAATAGTCTCGAGTTGACAATTATAATAAATTAAGTAATACTTCATTAAACATTTAACGTAAATCAATTGAAAACAATTTTTAGCTAAGAAAATGAGTCCAAACAAATCATCTAAATCTAATTGTTTAACTAAACCTCAGGTAACTACGCGTTCTCAAGTATTACTAAAAAAATCTCCTTCAGCTCTTAAAGCTACTGTAGATGTAGAAGAAAAGGTTGCTAAACTAATGAGTGATCACACCGAATTAAAAACAAAATTAGAATCGTCACTAAAAAATTCTGAGGATGAACGGATAGGGTTGGTGGATCACATAAAATCTCTGGAAGTTATTGTAAAATTGCAGCAGGAAGAACATAAAACTAAAATACTAAATCTCACGAGTCAATGTAAGTCTATGTCAGAGGAAATCGAAATATTAAAATCAAAAATAAACTTGGCTAATGTATGATCTGAACCTCTGATCAATACAAAAAAAGTAGAACCTAAATCAAATGGGGAAAAAATTAATAGAAATGGTCAAACAAAAACGTATAGTCAGTTTTTGCAAACAGCAACCAAAACTAAAGTAAGGGCAAATAACGATAGGAAAGGTAGAGTACTGCTCTTGACATCCAGTCATGGACGAGACTGTAGTGACCTGCTAAATAAAAGATTAAAAAATAAGTATGAAGTTCAGAGCTTTTTCAAACCAAGTGCCCCTATAAACGCAATCGTAGAGTCAGCACAGGAACAAACTAAAGTTGGGGATTTGTTTTCTAAATGAAAGGCTGAAAAAACAAAACTTCACTAATCATGGTCTACATCTAAATCAATCTGGCAAAGTAATATTTTGTAATAGGCTAGCAGAGCTGATTGAAAGTCGTTTGCAATCTACTGTCAATAATTCTCCTAAACAATCATCTAACAAACCTTTTTTAGTAAAGTGGCTCAAAACCTGGAAGGGAATTTAGTTTCAAATGATAAATTCATATCTTCAATTGTATTAAAAGACGTTAATCGATCAAAAAATCAGGATAGCATTAGTGGAAGGAACTCTTGTAGCAATCTGATAGGCTCTCAAGATTCTAAGAGATTAAGTAAATCTACTTCAATATGCAAAAGCAACGATGAAGTAATAAGGGATGATAGGGAAGTACCGGTACTCACTGTGTTCCATCAGAATATTCAATACATTCGTAGCAAAATAGATAGAATCGAAGTATTTTTTAAAGAAGAGGCTCCTGATATAGCTATTTTCACAGAGCATGGTTTAAAAGAAGATGAATTGTCACAACTTAATATTCCAAACTATTCATTGAAAACGTCGTATTGCAGGACATCTCATCGAAGTGGGGGAGTAGCTATCTTCACTAAAAATGCTAAGAATATGAAAACATTTAATTTAGAATATGTAGAGAAATTTGCTGTGGAAATGGATTTAGAAGTTTCTGGGTTAAGAGTAAAAATCGACGATAATTTCGAAGTAGCGGTGTTAGGTATTTATAGGTCACCAAATGGGGAATGGAACAATTTTTGTGAACTATTCAATAGGATTTTAGAGATTACTACTACTCGTTTTACAAACGTTATTGTAGCGGGAGATTTCAATACAGACTTTGCAACACAGAATAAAATGACAGAAGATTTAAGGGATATTATATACATGAATAACTTGGAAATAAAAGTTCATGAATATACCAGAGTCACAAGAACATCACAAACAATAATTGATAACATCCTTACTAATATAGATTACTCTAAAACAAGATTAGGCGGCTCGGAACTATCTGATCATGACTATCAAATCTTAGAGGTGCGGTTGCAAGGTCATAAATCAATTAAAAAGAGTAGAGTAATGAAAGAAATTCAACAATGTGAACAGGGGAATATCGATTGTTTGAAGCAGAATCTGCTTCGAGAAAACTGGAGTAGGGTTTACAATAGCGATAGTTTAAATAACAAATATGATAGTTTCATTAATATTTTAAGGTTTCATATTACTATGAGTTGTCCAGTTAAAAAAGTCCCTGTAAAGAACAAATTAGACAAGATTGAAGAGTGGATAACTGATGATATCCTTGCAGAAAGAAATAGGGTTGAAGATGCATATGATGAATTCAAACTATCTAGAAATATGTTAAGTGAAGATAATTACAAAGCTCTAAAGAAAAACTATACAAAAGAAGTGAAAAAAGCGAAATGTAAGAAAACAGCTGAAATTTTGAATAGTAGTGTGTACTTTAACACAGCAGTGTGGGATGTAATAAACAAAAATAGGCAAGTAGCTCATGTAGATGCTTATACTAGTGTCCCCAGAATAATTAACGAAAATAACAAATATATTGATGATAGTGTAGACATTTGTAATTTCTTTAACATATATTATCAACTGGTTGCTAAGAATCTTCAAAAATCTCTTAATACAGGTATTAGTGATGCAAACATGTGGAATACTGACGGGATTCAGAAAAAATTAAAATTCCACCCAGTATCGCAAGATGAGTTGTCAAATATCATTGATAGTTTGAATAATAAAAAAACTGTAGGAATGGATGGGGTATCCAGTAAAATTCTAAAAGAATGTAAAGATCAATTGTTAGACCCTTTGATTCATCTGATCAATCATTCATTAGAACAAGGTGTTTTCCAGATAATTTGAAAGAGGGGAAGATCTTGCCAATCTTCAAAAGTGGTGATAGAGAAAAGGTGGAAAACTATAGGCTCATTAGTATTTTATATGTAATAAGTAACATTTTTGAAAGAGTAGTTCTAAATAGGTTACTTCTGCACCTTCAAGAAGCTAACTTTATCTGTGATGAACAGCATGGCTTCCAGAAAGGGAGATCAACAAAGACAGCCATAGTTTCTCTAGTTGATAAACTAATAGATATAATAGATTCAGGTGATAAAGCTACTGCAATCTTCTTAGATCTATCAAAGGCATTTGATTGTGTTAATCATAGAAATTTATTGGAAATACTGCAAAATGTAGGCGTAAATGCGGTTGAACTGAAATGGTTTGAATCATATCTTATTGGGAGAAAACAATGTGTAGAACTAACTGCAGTAGTTGGGAATAGTATAGTAAAGAATAAATCTAATAAATTAGAGGTCCAAGCTGGAGTGCCCCAGGGTGTCAATACTAGGTCCATTGCTTTTCTTGTTATATGTCAACCGTTTACCTAAAGAATTAATTAGTGGTAGAGCCCTCTTAATTGCAGACGATACATCACTCATTTTCAGCAATTCCATTCTAGATAATTTAGAAATAAGTGCCCATATAGGTGTGCAGTCCATTGTCCAATTCTTAAATCAGTTGAAATTAACAATAAATAGTAAAAATGCCAATACCTTCAATTCAAAAACAAACATAATTCAAATGAAGGTAGGGCTATAAACGTGTTTGTAAATAATAATCAACTAGACCAGGAAGGAAACATTGCATTTCTAGGAGTTTTGTTGGATAGAAGATTGACCTAGGCACCATACATTGAGAAAATATGTTGTAAAATTTCATCTGGGGTATTTGTCCTGTGACAGCTCGCTAGATTGAATGACAAAAAGTTACTTTTTACAGCTTTTACCATGGGCTCCTACTGTCACATATTAGGTATGCTATCTTAGTATGAGGTAATTCATCAAAAAAAAATCTTGATAGGGTGTTTAAGATTCAAAAGAAAGCAGTTAGGTGTATAGAAAGAGTAAATAGATTGGATTCATGTAGGCCGTTGTTCAAGAGACTTGGTCTCCTAACTGTACCCTGCTTATATGTGTATGAAGCTACTTTATATGTAAAAACGAATGATATTAACCAAAATCTTGACGTACATGATTATAATACAAGAAGCCGAGGAGATTATCACTTGGTGTCACAATAGTAGCTTATTCAAACAAAAACCTAGTTATATTGGTAGGAAATTCTACAATAAGCTACCGCAGTTTTTAAAGAGTCTTGAAAATATAGAAATATTTAAAAAACAATTGAAAAAATATTTAGTTGATAAAGCTTTTTATAGTGTACAAGAGTTCCTTTCACATCAAAATTAAGCCTCACCTCAACTAATTGATTTAGTAATTAATTATGGTAAAAAAAAACAAAGGAAACTCTGCTACAAGCTACTGCAGTTTTTAAAGGGTGTTGAAAATATAGAAATAATTAAAAAAGAAACAGTTGAAAATATATTTAGTTGATAAAGCTTTTTATAGTGTACAAGAGTTCCTTTCACATCAAAAATTAAGTCTCACCTCAACTAATTAATGTAGTAATTATGGTAACTAGTGTAAAAGATTGTATAATTGTTGATCTGGCTTGTCTTGTACTCCTCAACTGGAGTCTCCAAGACGTAATCTACAAAAAAAAGTCAGCCCATACTAAGATAGCCTACCTAATGTGGCAGTAACGGCTGGTCGCACAAAAACCAATTAAATAAGGAATTTAATGTTCTAACTGTCATAAGTGTAACGGGTTTATTTCTGTTGCACAAAGATCCATTGGTTATTTTTCGTTAACCAAACAGGCACAATCTGGCAACCCTAATTTGATAAACAGCTGATTCTGAAGTTGAGAATAAAGATGAATTAGAATCATTTCATTGTGAATTATTTGAATCATTATTCAACTATCTCAATATTATTATATTCTTAATAGATTTTATTCATTTTGAAGGGTTTTTAACACCTACAACCTGATTTGCAGTTCCATGTTCTGGTACAATAAACATAACCTATAAATTGTAAATTAATGGGCCTTAGTGAGATTTAATCCTTGGTGAGTGGGTGGTTAAACATCTCTTACGCCGGTTAGCTTAATCATCGTAATCTTGTAATTCGTGCTTTGTGCAACCAAATTGTCTCCATTAAATTTAATCTCCGTAGAATGACGTCATTCTACAGGGATTAAATTTAATTGGCTTTCGTGCAACTGGCAGTTTATCTGAAAAAAAAATGCATACAGGATTCTTCTTTGTGGTTATTATAGTGGAATTGATTACAAAATAGGACTGGCAGAGGAGCTGGCTCGGTAGTGGTAGGGGTAGCGAGGTTGCCACATTGTTCTCAGCTGTCGTACCTCAGAGGACATCCCATCAACTCAACTACACAGGACTCAAAACACACAGGTCGGCTGTCGGCTAGTGACTGAGCACGTAGCGACAACTTGGCAACACTGTGCCGTTTTCTGAGATATGATTGGACACCACTTACTGACGCCCACGCTCACCACCTGACTCGAACCGGTTTCAGTCCTATTTTGTTATCAATTCCACTATAATCTCCGATATCCGAGGAGGATTTGCGGTATGATGTACGCTATTGTGTGTCACATTTGAAAAAGAAGGTAATATTCATTTGGTTTCATTAAATTCAGGATTTATTCGATGAGGCTTCCAAGTACCCACTGCATGGGACTCTCCATGATGCATCGTCGTATGTGTTCTCGTGCATCAATAGCATGGCAGAAACTGAAGAATTGCTGGATGAAAACAGACGCCTCTGTGATGTTAAACCTTTTGTGGCCGTGCTGAGGCTGGTGGAGCGTAAGGGAGACAAGGCTGAAAGAGTGCTCAATGTTCAAATCAGTCATCTGATAGGGAAAGGTGAGTGTAAGAAAAAATATTCTCTATCCTTGTTTAAAGGAAGGACTTTGCCGGAATAAGGGCACATAAAAAGAATTTCAATTTTTGGGAAATGATGTTTGAAAAATCAATTCACTTTCAAATAGGTTTGCATTTATCAAATAATATGGAAAAATATTATTTATAAAATTCAGTCTCAGTAGATTCCTACATTGGAAACTATGAAAAGAAATATTGTAGTTTCATTGAAATAAAATTAAAATAAACAAGCATGTTATGTGCCCTTCAAACAATCAAATATTCAACGCTACAGATGTTCAATATAAACACAGTTAAGTAATTATTTACTCAATTCATATTATTTTCCACATATAATATTCTCCAGCCAGTTTTGGTCACTAAGACTGAGATGTTTCATCAAGCTTCTTACATCATTGACCTTTACCTCTGATACTTTAGGGTAAGGAACAGTGCTTGGTTTTAGTATATTACGTTGCAAGTGCGGGAAATGGTGTTTACCGTATGTGTATGATAAGTTAACGCATGAGACGTAGTCGAGTGGGTTATTATCATACAAGTATGGTAAACATCTTCCCGGACGAGTTACATGCGATATTTTTCGTCATACTAGTCTAAAATATAAAAAATAAACTTTGGAACAAAAATTGAACTACTGTATAAAGTCATGTTAAAGATGAAATTGAACGATTGGACAAAAACATCAACGATTTGGAACCCTAAATTTGGCACAAAGCTTCCTCCAAACTCTATTCAGTGCACCATAAGGCATAATTTCTTATTTTCTTTCTACATTTTTCAAAATTAATGTTCAAATCTCACTTATGGACACTATTACTGTTTTAAAATGTGAATAGGTGCAAGAAGCTCATAGAGCACCTGATACATGATACGTCACTATGATAAGTCACAAGCCAAAGCAACACATTTGTTCCCTATCAATATTGTAGCTCCTAATTCCGTTTTTGGAATTGTAATGGCGGTTTAAATCCCTTATATCAAAAGTTTAATTGTTAAAATATATGGTACCTTAAATCCCGTTGCATAGCACAGGCAAACTACTAGTAGGTAAAAAAGGCCCTACTTCATAACTTTCAACACCAGACCTGAGCCAGCCTGGTCACACGATATTATCATTATTGAGGCATGGGCAAACTACTCTTTTCGTGTACTAGTCTTTCAGCTGTTTTCCTGTGTCAATAAATTTATTTACAGTACATACTTACTTTTCATATTTTTTCAGGTCTCCACGAGTTTGATTCGTTGAAAAACTCGGAAGTGAACTATTTTCGAGGTAAAATGAAGAGTTTGGCTGACGAGATGGCCCATGGTCGCCAGAATAAAAGCTGGCAACAGAGACTTTACTATCAGTTCCCTCCTCGGATCTCAGATTCTACAAAAACGATGCCCAAAGCGATATTTTCAAGACTGAAGGACGGCCATTTTGTTTTGAACGTCAAGTTTGAGAACTCAGAGGTGAGGCTGTGTTTTAAAAATTGAATTTTATTGCTCAAAAATGAGCATAAAATACGTTTATCTATGACCACGTTATAAAGAAGTTATTATAGGTTAGAAAGTAATGTCAAAACAGCTGACTTTATTCACGCCTGATCAAATCAATAATAAAGTCACTATAACACTGCTTTCGCATTTTGATACACGTTCTAGAATCTAGACCAATAAAAAGCTTAGGATTTCTTTAAACAGTGTTGAAATTAATACAGGCGCATCCGCTGATTTAAACTTTACAAAATCAAATTGTGTTTCAATTTGATTTCAAACCATGGAGGTGCAAAAAAGTGGACGAAGCAAATCGTGAAACGCCTATGTTGAAAAAGTGAAGCTAAAATGAAAGAATGAATAATAAGACGAAGTTGTTACAACCACATTTAAAAAATATTGTCATAACCACATAAATGTGGTTGTGATAACTTCGTCTTATTATTCATTATGGATATTTTTCACAATATGACTTTCACCACTACAAAGAAAGCTAAAATGAAAGCTTAGATATATATATAACAGTGTACAACCCCGAAATTAGAAAACTTGGAGGAAATAGTTAGCGCTCAACTCATCCATACACCCCTATTGCATGCAAGCTAACAGGATTTTTACAGGAGTGATGTTATTGACGTTGGTTATTGTTAAAAAAAAAAAAACAGGGAAATGATAGCTGTGAGCCATAGCAGGTATCTGTTCAATCAGATAAAGATAACCTGTGTTCTCCTAGGCACTCTTTCTTAGGGTGACCGATTAGATTGGCCAGCAAAAAAAACTGTTCTGCTGTAAAATCACTTGCGGGTGGATCAGAACCCACCTAAAACACTGTAGGTCTTCATCAATCACCATCATTACCCACGCACAGGTCTCAGACCTATGTGGGCTTCATCCTCCCAAAAAAATTCACTGAATCTGCCTATATCTATAAAAATATTAGAGTTTTGTCTGTACATTTATCAGAATTATATATTTTTTGGTTATTTTTACGTTTTATACATTAAAGAAGCCGAGACAAGTCTTATCTCAATTTCTGTCTGTCTGTCACGGCCCCGAAGGCATTTTACGCGGCCTTCTTCTGAAAAATGAGAGCATCGATCGGGATTAAGTTATTTAACAGTATTGAAAACTATTTTGACAATGTCTAGCTATAAAAAACTAAATTAACTTTTTTTTTAACAGAATAAACATTTAAAAACAAGTATTGTGCGATTTTGGATACATTTCTTCTAAGTTTTATTACCACGTTTTTTTACCGAGAGCATCGATCAGGATTTAAGTTATTTAACAGTATTGAAATTTTCAGGCATAATGTAGAATAGTCCCAAGATGGTTCCTGTGAAGGTTGGGAGTTCAAAAGTCCTCACTGAAGGACACAAAAAGGAGAAATCTATCCTTAAAGGAACAGCTGATAGAAATCAACTGTTTTTAATCATATGGTGGGCCCTTAGCGGCGTTATTTACGCTGTCTGCAGACTTGACTACACAAGTCTGCAGACAGCATAAATAAGCATTGCAGTCATGTATTATGTTATTATGTTATTAAGGGACGGATTCAAAGATCCAGAAGATTCAAAGATCCTCACACGTCAACCGAAGCTTATTGTGTGTCCCTAGTACGTTAGTTAGGCAAACCAATACCTGTGCCCTTTACAAGATCCAGGAGTTTTTTCCCTATGCTAACGTCCCATTCATCACCTGGTTGCTTAAAGCCAAACAGAGCCATTCTCCTTGCCCCGAGTCTCTCGCAATCCAGTATGATATGCTTGGCAGTCTCTTCAGACTGATTGCAAAGCCTACACATCTGATTTTCATTTCTGAGTCCGATTGTGTGGAGATGTTTCCTGAAGTGGCCATGTCCAGTTATCAGAGCAATCAGCTGCTTAACCTGACCTCTACCCAGCCTCACCAGCCAGTTGGTGAAGTAGGAGCTTGTGTCTGCTAGCAGCCTTTTGCCAAGTGCTTGGCCTGAGTGACCTTGCCATTGCTGGTGATGTAAGTCCCTGGACCATTTGTTTATTGTGTGGAAGGCAGTAGTTTTGCTTATGCCACAGCTTGGCTCTGGGCCAAAGAATGACCTACTAGAACCTTGCTTAGCAAGCCCATCTGCACACTCGTTGCCACCTATGCCTACATGGCCAGGTACCCAACCAAGATGCACAGAGTTGTGTGTTGCGAGCTTGCTGAGTGTTTTGTGACACTCCCACACCAATTTTGACTTGATTTCATTAGAGTCAAGAGCCTTGAGGGCTGCCTGACAATCTGACAAGATTACTATATGCTTGTCGCAATAGCGTCTGGCAATGCCTATATTGGCACAAGCCATGATGCCCCAAATTTCTGCTTGAAAGATAGTACAGTATTGTCCCAGACTTGCACAGATTTCTGTTCTGGGTGATTCACTGTACACCCCATAGCCAGATTTCCCTTCAATAAGAGAGCCGTCTGTGTACCAGACAAGGCTACCTCTCCTGATATAGGGCCCTTCCTCAGACCTCCACTCCTCTCTAGAGCAGAATTTAACAGAAAAAGGTTTAGTGAAAACCATCTCCATACTCATGACATCTGAAGTCATTTCAAGCACAGGGCTATGAGCAACAGCTTTGGTGATTGTACAATGGCCTGTTCCAGACAGGCCTTCCCTCCATTGGCCTGTGACTTTCAATCAATAGGCTGATTTTCGTGCTTCTGCCTTGATAAAAATATCCAAGGGCAGCAAGCCAAGAGCAACTTCAAGAGTTGCTGATGGGCTGCTCCTGAAAGCTCCAGTGACTAGGAGTGTGCCCATCCTTTGTAAACTTGTGAGTTTGGCTGTAGCTGTAATCTGGTTCACCTTTGTCCACCAGACTAGTGATCCATATGTGACTTGAGGCCTTATTACTGCCTTGTACAGCCACAGCCGCAGCATGTGAGGCTTGATCCCCCACATGGAGCCTGCAAATCTCCTGGATGTCATAAGCGCCCATTTTGCTTTGTGCAGTATATTATTCAAATGATTGTTCCAAGTCAGCTTGGAGTCGATAGTCAGCCCTAGGTATTTGACTATACCTGATACTTTGAGCTGTGTTGGTCCAAGTTTCAACCGGGAGAGAGACTCCAGGTTCTTTTTCCTTGTAAATGGAACAACTACAGTCTTTGAGGGATTTATACTTAGTCCCTCTCCAAGACACCAGTCATTAACAAATTGAAGGTTGACGTTCATGACATCAGCAACAATATTTGTGAACCTTCCCTGTACCATGAGGACTATGTCATCTGCATAGCCCTGGACAAAGACGCCTCTACTAGTGAGTTCACAGAGGAGACCATCCACCACAAGGTTCCACAGAAGAGGAGAAAGCACACCTCCCTGTGGACAACCTTTTGCAGGTATGATCACCATCGATTTGTCTTGAAGATCAGCCCTGATCCGCCTGGAGCAGAGCATGGCCTCAATCCACCTACATATAGCAGACTCAAGACCACGCCCATGCACTGCCCGAACCATGGCCGTGTAAGTAACATTGTCAAAAGCACCCTCAATGTCCATGAAGGTGCATAGAGCAATCTCCTTGGCAGCAAGGCTGTCCTCCACCCTGCTCACAAGTTGATGCAGGGCTGTTTCACAGGACTTACCAGGCTGATAGGCATGCTGATTCCGATGAAGAGGAGTACCTGAAAGCACTCCCTTTCTTAGATGTCTCTCCACCAGTCTCTCCAGTGTCTTCAAGAGAAACGATGTAAGATTGATGGGACGAAATGATTTTGCAGTTGAGTAGTCTGCTCTTCCTCTCTTGGGAATGAAGACCACCCTACTGAGGCGCCAGGCTTGAGGGATGTACCCATAAGCCAGACTTGCTCTGAAGAGTTCGCACAGGAGGACCAAGAGAGCTTCTGGTCCTTGCTGCAACATAGCCGGTATGATACCATCCCCCCCAGGAGATTTGAATGGGCCAAACTTGGAGAGATGGCCCATTTAACTTTGGAAAGTGTGACAATACGTCTGGCTAAAGTCCAGCTTCCACGATCAGCTCTTGGCCGTGAGCCCATTTCGCTGTTGCCGGACATGCCTGAGCAAGCACCCTCAAAAACACAGTCTGGAAAGTGAGTCTCAAGGAGAAGTTTGAGACTTCCACCAGTTCCAGTGGTATATTGTCCCCCTGGTGACCTCAGAGTTCCCAGGAGGCCAATTGGGCTTGAAGCTAAGACACGCTGCAGTCTTGCTGCTGCCCTAAGACTATTTACCTCCTGTGTAAACAGTCTCCAAGAGTTCTCTTTGGCTTTCTTGATTGCAAGGCTGTATTCTGTGAGTGCCCTGTGGTATGGTTCCCAGTTATGGCTCCGTTTGCAATGGTTATGAAGCTTCCTGACAACCGCCCTTCTGCGGTCGAGGTCAGCAGTCCACCACTTAGTATTAGTACGACTCTTTCCCCGCCACAGTGGACAATTGTCCTGAAAGCAGCTTATGATTGCATTCTGAAGATCGGAAGCAATCTGATCAATGTCTGCAAAGCAGGCGACCCTCTTGCCTAATGATCCAAGTTGAGACAGGAGGTCAGACTTATAGAGTGACCAATCTGTTCTCCTCGGATCTCGATAGCAGGATGAGCTGCCTTCACTTTGCAGGTTAAAACAGATGTACCTGTGATCAGACAAAGAGGCCTCATGACTTACATGCCAATTGTCGATGGCACTAAGGAGTCCTGAGCAAAGTGTAATGTCAATAACCTCACTTCGATTTCGTGTAACGAACGTCGGACGGTTTCCAACATTACAGACATAAAGATTCTTTGATATGAGAAACTGAAGGAGAGCCTCACCTCTTGGATTAGTGTCAGAGCTTCCCCATCCGATTGTGTGATGAGCATTGGCGTCACAACCTAAAAGGAGTTGTTGTCTGCCAGCGCAAGATGACTCCACCAGAAGTTCAAGTTCTCTTGATGGAGGAAGGTCCCCAGAGTCATAGGGCAAGTAAACCGAGCCTGCAATTGTGCTCCATTCCTTGCCTTCATTGCTCCAGGTTATAGACACCGCAGTGAGATCTCTAGAACAGAATTCAGTGAGTGTTAGGCAGTCCATACCTCTCTTCACAAGTATGCAGGTTCTGACATTTTTGAGAGAGGCACAGTAAATTAACCTGCCCTTGGTATCGCCCAGGCCTGCAACCCTTCCTCGGTGAAGCCATGGTTCTTGGATCAGCGCCAGGTCAAATCCCTCTCTGAGGAAGAACTGGCAGAAAGCAGCCGAGGCTGCTTTACTGTGATGTAGATTGATCTGAAGGACCCTGGGCATTGTCCTTGACTGTTGATTCAAATACAGGAACCTGCCCTGATGGGGCAGATCCTGATGGGTTTGAGGGCAAGGCAACTTCTGGAGTTGCCTTGGGGTTTGGTTCTGGTTCGTTTGTATTTTGGAAATTCATGTGGTTCCCACGAGCAGCTAGGGAAGTGGAGTCAACCCGGACAGAGCCCCGCATGCCCGGGTAAGGCTACATACTGCAGGAGGTCGCCTGGTGTCCTGCAGGCACCGTTAGAGACACCGTACAAAAGGCCCAGTGCCATCCACCCATCAGCACGGTTCACATCACACCTTGGGTTGGCCTGTAACAGATAGAGGAAAGGGTGGAGGAAGGGGCTGGGATGAAGAGCAGGATAAAGGATAGGTTTCTAGGATAATGAGGTCAACGGACAGTTGCCCTTTTAGTCGCCTCTTACGACAAGCAGGGATACTGTGGGTGCAATTCTACTACCCCCACCCACTGGGGGGTGCAGTCATGTAGGAAACATATGACTGGTGAATCAAAGCTCAGCTTATGTTTCATCCATTATTTCTTTGGTGAAAAAAAAACACATTTTTTATCCAAACAAAAATTAACATTTTAGGAAGGTGCGGTTTGTGGTAGGCTGTTGGGAATTCGCCAGGTAGCACTATTATATCTAAGATACAGTTGCAACGCACGGTTGAACCGTTAGTCGATACTAAACGCGAATAGAACTGGCGGGTGATGACGGCACCATCTGTTGGTGGTATTGGTAGATTTCAAGCAGTAAAAAGTTCGATCGAACTATTTTGCTTTGTGATTTGTTTCCTTTTGAAATGTCGTCATAACTAAGAGAAATGAAAGTGAATTACAATAAAATAATTATATAAAAATTGAATATTTATCAAAAATAAGGAATAAAGACGAGTAGAGCTAATTCAAGCCTTTGCTGAATTCTTGTAATTGGTCAAGTAACGAGTATTTGTTTTTTCTCTAACGCGTAAATAAAACCTGATTTTAAAGTCATATGATTGACACATCTCCAATATTTAGAATAAAATTGTGCAATTTACAGCTTGATCTCACCAACACCACCACCATCACCCGCCAGTTCTATTTGCGTTTACTTTAGTATTGAAGTTGTACACACTTTTATGAGTTAAAGTTTCCATTTCGAATCGTTACCTTCCACTCTGTTTGCAGACTAAATTCACATTCAACGTAGACCATATGATCACACCCTGTCAACTGTTGATGCTGATACTGAACAAGCGGTCGATTATGACCAAGAATCAGAAAAACGAGACTGTGCGAGATTTCGTGCTCAAGGCAAGCGGAAGGGAGGAGTACTTAGTTGGGGATTTTCCCATCATTTCATTTGTCTACATACAGGAGGCGCTTTCGAGAGATATGATACCAGTGGTGGTTACAGTATCTGTTCATAGTGTACCAGGTAAGACTATAAATCACTTCCCTTTGGTTCGGAACCCACCTAAAACTGTAGGTCCAATTCATCAATCACCATCATCCAATTCATTACCCACACACAGGTCTCAGACCCATGTGGGCTTCATCCTCCGAAAAAAATTCTTTATTTTCTTCTTTTCCTCTTGTACTCTTTTTCATTTTCTTCCTTCTTATTTTCATCTTCTTTTACTACTGTATTCTTTTTCTATTGTATCCTTATTTTTTTCTTCTCTTCTACTGCTGTCTTCTTCTCCAAATTTTTTCCCTCTTCTTTTTCTATTGTCTTACCATTTTTCTCTTCTTCTTGTCAATATTTTTCTTCCCTGTCTTCTATTTCGTCTTCATCATCGTCTTCTACTCCTCCACCACCACCTCCACGTCCTCCTCCTCACCCACCTCTACCTCCTCCTCCTCCTCCCACCTTTCCTCCTCCTACTCATCAACCTTCTCCTCCTCCTCTTCCACTTGAATTCGTCTTCTTCTCCTACTCCTTTCTTCTTCTTCTTTTATTCTCTTACTTTTATTTTTGTCTTCTTCTTTTTCTATTGTCTTTCCCTTTTTTCTTTTCTATTTCTTGTACACATTCTTCTTTCACTGTCTTGTTTGCGTCTTTGTCTTCTATAATAATATGAAGAAGAGAAAACAAGATGAAGACTCCTCCTCCTCCTCCTCTTGTCTTCGTCTTTTTCTCTTTCTCCTGTCTTCATCTTGTTTTCTCTTCTTCATATTATTTTCTTCTTCTTTTTCTCTTCTCTTTCATGTCCACATTTAATTTAATTTATAAACAAACACATATTATTTTTAGATATTTTAAAGAGAATCTCTACTCAGTAAACTGTTATAAAATGTATTTTTTCAATTATGATACCCCACTATAATACTATGTGTCGGGGTGATCACAAAATATCTATAAATCTTCCTCCCCTGCCTTCTACTCCTCCTCCTTTCTTCGTCTTTTTCTCTTTCTCCTGTCTTCATCTTGTTTTCTCTTCTTCATGTATTTGTTTCTTCTTCTGGTTCTTCTTCTGTTCTCTTTCTTGTCTACATTCTTCTTCCTAACTTCTTCTCCTTCTCTTTCTCCTGCATCCTATTAGCTAATTTACTAAACTGTGAGGTGGATGTCCCCTCGATTTCCAACTACACGGATTCGGACATATGTACAGCGGACAGGACAGGAATACACTATAATTTATGCTTTTGGTATAGGAACCTATATTGAAAGCATCAGTTGTAGTGTATTTCTCCCCTGTCCGCTGTCCAAATGTCCGAATCCGCGTAATTGCAAATCAAATCAAATTCATTTATTGCCGAAGACAAATAATTTACAATTTGTATAAGCCATGTCCGAAAAATTACTTAATAATACATAAATATTACATATAAAACATATCACAAGAAATCATCACATTCATATTTAAAAATTGTCCGTATTATTTATTTATTGTGACAAATTTACAACGAATGTGAAGGTGCAAGAGACTCAAGTCCAAAACTGCTCCCTTCACAAATTTTAAATAAATGTTACATTGTCCAAAACATTGAGGTTAACAGAGACTAAAAATTAAGGATTTGCTAAAAACCTCCACTCAAAAATAACAAGATGAATCTTCTCACTTAACCACTATTAATTTGAAAGTTCACTTGAAACGAAACACTAAAAACAGTTAGAAATAGTTTATAATATTAAATTTAAACTTAAATATTCATTATAATTATAAAACAGTTTTTTATTAGAAAAACCTTGATTCTAGTTTTGTACTCCGTAACAGATAAACTTCTTATATGTAGTGGTAACTGATTCCTAGTACTAAGGGTCTTCGAATCAACAGAAGCCATACGTTTATTATCTCATGTTCCATTTTTTTCAATCGTTCAATTAATTCAAACGGTTTCCGCTTTTCCAGTTCACCCGGAAAATGTCTACGAAAACCCGGACACTATTGACGAGTTGAATCGAACTAGAAGCTCGTTTTCTACACTAACGTTAAGGAAAAAAGGCAAATACATTTCGGCGTGGACTATCGAGGAAAAATTTCAGTTTAGAGTGACTGCACTCTGTAAGCTCAACTGTGATCCAAACCGGTCTGTAGAAGTAAGCTTTTTTACAATATTATTCATATTTTACACATTAGAATTATTTATTAAGAAAAATTAAAAAATCCAACATGCCATCCACTGTCAATAAAACTATTTTCTTTTTTTTTTACTGCGGATGATGCCCACATGAGTCTGGAGACTTGTGCGTGGGTAATGAGGTGAATGGGTGAATAATGAGAAATATCCATGGCTGAATGAGATTCGAACCCAAGGCTGCAGGAAACGAAGCCAGCCAGAGCCTTATCTTATCACAGACAAACGCTCCAACAAACTGCGTTACCAGAGCCGCCTCTAGCGCTCCTTATGAGAAGAAATGGAACTAGATGCATCAATGGAGTACTGTATAATGATAAATACAGTACCGGTATTTAATACGATTTTTTTTTTTTAAAGGAGAAGATGGTTAGAGAGGAGGAGTTATTTGACCACATTAACGCTGCTGTTTGATTCTAGTAATGTTTGAAAATGTGTTTAGATGCAGGAAGCTCATAGAACAGCTAACATGATACGTCACTATGGCGATAATATAGATTATATGCCGATGTGTCTTGAGCCAATGCAACAGATTGCCTCTGTATCAATATTACAGCTGCTAATTACCCTGCGTCATTCGAGCTTACTTTTTTTTGAGGTTGAAGCCTACATAGGTCTTAGACCTGTGCGTGGGTAATGGGTTGGATGATGGTGATTGATGAGTTGGATCTACAGTTTTAGGTGGGTTCCAAACCACTGGGAAGTGATTTTACAGCTGAGATCAGTGTCTTTTGCTGGCCAATCTAATCGGTCACCGTTACAAACAGGTCCTACGAGAACGCAGCTTATCTCTATCTGATTGAACAGATACCTGCTACGGCTCGCGGCTATCACTTCTCTTATATTATTCCCTTATTGTGTATATTGAGCTTTTACTGTAAAAATTAATGTAAAGAAGTAAACCCAGAACTAGGAAGGTGGGTAGAGCTGCAAAGTGGCCAAAAGTTAGTTTATAAAGGTAGTTTATTTTGCTTTTATAGCCGCATTGGACCACTTCAGTCAATCATGTCTTGTCTTCCTCCGTAAGTTTTCTTTCCGAGCCGCCTGGTAGTGTCGCATTCGTTTTGATCTCCTTTGTGTTTCCTCGTCAGTGAAAATCCTTTGTATTGTCCGTCGTTTATCTACTTTCGGTTTGAATTTTATATATATTTCGTGTTTCATTTTTCTAATCGTCCAGTGTTGTTCCTAGTTCATTCATATCCTCTCTAATTTCCTTAATCCATCCCACTTGCTGCTTCATATTCCATAGTTTCTCTATGGTTTTCTTTGATAGCCTAGAGTCTGTTGTCCTTATTATGTTACCAAAAAAAGATATTTTTTTCTCATTGAATGGACACAATTTTCTCATTGTTCCTGTGTAAAGAAGACGAAATTTGTGAGAAACATTTCGTTGAAACCCATCAAAGATTACCTTCAGGCCGCTATTCTGTATCACTACCTTTCAAAGATGATGCCTCCAATCTTGGAGATTCACTACCTATTTGTGAAAGACGTTTTTTATCTCTGGAAAAACGGCTTGAAGCTAATAACGGATTGAAATTAGAATACTATTCAATTTTGAAAGATTATATTGACCAAGGTCACATATCGCTTTCATCTTTCACAAGCGATAGCTATTATTTGCCACATCATTGTGTAGTGAAGCCTGACAGTACAACCACGCGCGTTCGGGATGTTTTTTACGCTAAAGTGCTAAAGCTTCAAATAATCGCTCGTTAAATGACTCATTTTTCACTGGTCCTAAATTACATTGTGATTTGATAGCAATACTCTTGAGATTCCACTTATTTTCAACCGCTATCACTGCTGATGTGAAACAAATGTATCGTCAAATTGAAGTCAATAATGACGATAAAAAATATCAGAAAATTCTATGGAGATTTTCTCCAAATGAAAAACTCCAATGCTGGTCGCTTAATACTGCAACATTTGGCGTTAAATCAGCACCATTCCTTGCAATTCGTGTCACTCGACAATTGGGTGCAGATGAAAAATCAAAATTTCCTGATGCTGTTTCTGTAATAGAAAATTCAATTTATATGGATGATTTTGTTTGTAGTGTGAAAAATATTCAAGAAGCGGAAAATCTGTGTAGCCAATTACGAAATTTGTTTAAAGCTGGAAAATTTGAAATGGTCAAGTAGTTCATCTCATCTTTTATCATCGATATCCACCGAAGATCAATTAAACAATTCAAAGAATTTTCAAAACGATGATGCAATGAAAATACTAGGCCTACGTTGGGCTACATCTGACGATTATTTCATCTTTAATATTCGCTCTGAAAACAAAAACTGTGCAAAACGCAATATTTTTTCAGCAATAGCTAGAATATTTGATCCGTTGGGACTCTTAGCTCCTGTGACAATTTTCGCAAAATGTATTATGAAAAAATTATTTATTTTAAAAATAGATTGGGATGATATTCCCCCAGATAATATTGTGACCGCATGGAAAGAATTTCATTCACAACTAGCAGATCTTATTGGATTCTGTGATGCATCAGAAACTGGATTGGGAGCTGTTGTTTATGTGAGAGCTCAACAACTGGACGGAACATATAAAATTAATGTTCTATGCGCTAAATCGCGAGTCGCACCTATGAAAATTAATAAAAATTCACGCTTGGAAATATGCGCAGCCGTCATGCTTGCTTGTTTAATCGAATTTGTTTCAAAAGAGTATCAAGGTCATTTCAACTTCAAAAATATGTTCGCATTCTCAGATTCTATGATAGTGCTTCAATGGATCAATAATCCTACATCCCGCTGGAAAACGTTCGTCGTTAATCGTGTTGTCTTTATAAAGAAAGAATTTCTCCATCATTTTGGTTTCATATTAATGGAGACCAAAATCCTGCGGATTGCCTCTCTCGCGGTTTATTACCAAAAGATATTGTTGAGAACAAACTTTGGTTCAATGGTCCTGATTGGTTAAATGAAAACTACGATCA
This sequence comes from Conomelus anceps, assembly GCA_948455865.1. Taxonomy (NCBI): domain Eukaryota; kingdom Metazoa; phylum Arthropoda; class Insecta; order Hemiptera; family Delphacidae; genus Conomelus; species Conomelus anceps. The sequence goes on from OX418222.1 coordinate 10,912,480, forward strand.
CTGGTTGAGAAATCCAATTAATTCAACAATTGAAAATTAGGTAGAGCGACGTAGTCTAGTTACAACTGAGAAAGTTAGTTATCCGCTTAGAGAATTGATAGAGCGATGCTCATCTTATAATAAAATATTGAGAAGTACAGTCTATGTTCTGAGATTCATGAAAAAACTACCGCGTAATTCGCTAATTCAAGCCTCCGATTTATCTGCTGCAGAACTGTTTCTAGTTGGAGAAGTACAAAGAGAAAACTTCATTTCAGAAAACTCGTCGCTTAATAAAAATATTAGATGTCGCTCAGAAGTTCAGATGCTTAATCCATTTTTAGATGGAAAAGTCATACGGGTAGGTGGACGATTAGTCCATTCAGAAATATCTTATGAGCAAAACATCCATTACTCCTTCCAAAGAGAGATAATTTCACAAATCGCTTAATCGTTCATTATCATCAAAGAAATTTGCACACAGGACTGTCACTTGTGCTTGCGCTAATTCGACAAAATTTTTGGATATTAGGGGGTAGAAATGCTGTACGAAACGTAATAAGATCTTGTAATATTTGTTTTAAATGTAATCCAAAACCCTCCTTTCCTCTGATGGGGAATCTTCCGGCTGCAAGAGTGAATCAGTGCCGAGCATTTCGTCATACAGGAGTTGATTATGCAGGTCCATTTTGGGTGTCCTGGTCTAGACGAAGAGGAGTGCGACCTCAAAAGGCTTACCTGTGTCTGTTTGTGTGTCTAACAGTCAAGGCCGTCCATCTGGAATTGGCATCGGATTTATCAACTAAATCATTTCTTTTCGCATTTAAAAGATTTCTATCACGCTGTGGACCCTGTGAGTATTTGTATTCAGACTGTGGAACAAATTTTATTGGAGCAAAAACTGAATTAAAAGAGGTGTATCAACTAATACAATCCGATGATTATGTACAAGTATTCGGTTCAGAATTGGCTAACAACCAGATACAATGGAAATTCAATCCACCCTCTGCTCCGCATTTTGGTGGCCTGTGGGAGGCCAATGTAAAATCAGTGAAAACGCATCTTTATAAATTGATTGGATCTCAGATTCTAACGTACGAAGAATTGTCTACTGTATTGTGTCAGATTGAGGCAACTCTAAATTCTCGCCCGCTGTGTTGTTTGAGTTCAGATCCAAGTGAACCTTCAGCTTTGACACCCGCACATTTTTTATTACAACAACCGCTACATGGATTACCCACTGGTAATATGTTGAACAAAGAATCAAATCATCTGACTAGATATCAATTACTTGATCGATTAATTCAAGAATTCTGGAAAAGATGGAATTTGGAATATCTACATAACATGCGGACCAGACAAAAATGGAGTACTCCTACAAACCCAATAACAGTTGGTTCAGTTGTCATAATTAAGACTGACAACAGTCCTCCGCTTCATTGGCCCCTTGGAGTGATACAAGAAGTCATACCTGGTGCAGATGGCACCGTACGCATGATGAAAGTGCGCACACGAACAGGAGTGTTCACTAGACCAGTGGCAAAAGTTTGTCCACTACCGTCACAATAGGTTGTTACATTTATTATATTTGCAGCTTGCTTATTTTTATTTTTTTCTTCCGCTTATTATTATAACGTCAAGTCGACCTAATTCCACAATCAAGTGAAATTGTGAATCTTTATTATTTATTACGTTTCCACTCACATTTATTATAATTTCTGATATTTCGCTATGTTCAATATTTTCGCTCCTTCCATCATATTTCCCTACTGCCGCTCCATCCTTTCATCCATTCTCCTTCCGCGGGCCTCTCTCCGCCAAAGTCTTCAGTGAAAGCCCCCACTGGAGTGAAGACTTCACCTCCTATTTCTACCGTATATTTTTTTTTCTCATGACTTCGCTTTAAATTTTTTCTCCTCATGAGGTTCAGAAACCATCGTTTCAGGGCGGGGGGGTATGTAGAAGCCCCTATTATCTTATCAGGCAAGGCAAGATAAGCTTCCAATCACCCGAATAGCATTTCCCCTGCAATAGTTAGTTACTTGTGAATCTTATGTTCGATGGAAGACAACTCAACGCCCGCACTCGCTTCGCTTCGCTGTCGCATCTCTACTCGCTCATGAACTCGCCTTTCATCTCTTTTATTCCATTCCTATCCATAACCTGCGCAGGTAATCTTTCCCCTTCTTCTTCATCCATCTGGTGAGTCATTTTATTTTCATTACATATATTTAATTTTAAAGAATACAGTCCATTAAAACCATTCATTGGGGCGATGGGGCACCAATGACGGTGAGAGAAAGATGTGGAAAATCATCAAGCTATTCGTCGCTTCGCCGCTGGTCATATCCTGTACAATAACAACACTAGTCTTCTGGAACGAAATATGGTGTTCCTTGAGGGAAGTGATAGCCGAGTGCCGTAGCAGGTATCTGTTCAATCAGAGATAAGCTACGAAACTCCCGGGCCATCTTTGTAACGGTGACCGATTGGATTTGCAAGCAAAAAACCACTCTGTTCTCTACTGTAAAATCACTTCCCGGTGGTTCGGAACCCTCCTAAAACTGTAGGTCCAACTCATCAATCACCACCATCCAATTCATTAATCACGCACAGGTCTCCGACCTATGTGGGCTTCATCCTCCAAACAAAAATATATTTTTTTACGCTATATTTTGTAGTTATATCATCAGTGCAAAAACAGTTTCTTTGTGAACTTCTCTTTTCAAACAGAAACACTGTATGGTATTTCACTCACACTTCCCTTGACGATTGCTATCATCAGTTATTACCAGAAAAGAAAACTTCAAAACTGGATTCCCGGGCAAGACCGGGTAAAATGCTAGTATGAAATAAAATTCGAATTTTCAATGTCTTATCCTTCTTTTATTAATTAATTAATTTTTCCACCAGGTTGGCGTCTACGCTGGTCTGTTTCATGGAGGCAAATCGCTTTGTGAAAGTCAGAAAGCATGCGAGCGTTTAGTGACAAAAGAGGGCGAATGTGTGTGGGAAGAAGATCTCACTTTTGATATAAAAATATGCGACATTCCAAGAATGGCCAGGCTGTGTCTGGTTGTATTCGAACTGTCCAAAAATGCCAAAGCGGTCAGGGCTAGGCGGCTCAAGGACTCCAAGCAGGTCAGTGAATAAAAAAGTAACTTTTATTGGTGGGGAGACTTTTACACTTAATGCGATACTATTGATACTGAATATAATCGATTAGATTCGAGATTAAATCGATATTTATATCTATTCTGGTAGTCATCAATCTATTGATCAATCGTACTTCCAATTCAACATTATGATAATCGATACTAAATATAATCGATCAGATTCGAGGTAAAATAGATATCAATATCTGGTTCGATAGTCATCAATATATTGATCAATCTTACTTCAATTTAATTTATGCTACATAAACATTCACAATAAAATTTTAAAATATATGATAAAGTTCTAAGGTAAAACATAAATAATCTACAATATAACTGGTTCACTTGTAATACATTATGAAATGAAATATATGCTACCATATTATGGTATTCCCATCATAAGCTCTTGCTAATTGATAACTATCACTACACTTACATCTTTAAACATAACAATTCGTATAAATAAAACGTAATTAGCTAGTAAAACGTAATTAGCAATATAACGTACCATTTTAGTTAATTATATGAATTTTTCATAACCTCAACATCAACAATGGCGCATTGTGTATGGAAATGATAATTTCATACAATTTATTACTGAATGGAAATTCAAAACTGCAGTTGTAGGCAAAATGTTGTATGTATTTTGAGTGTAAAGCTTCTTTATCACTCTTGCAAAATTACTGCACTCTGCTATGCGTTGCACAGTAACTGTTTAGCCGAAGTGATAAAAGTCGCTCTTTACGCTCTTAATACATGAATAACTATTGTATTTTCTTATATTAAAAATTATGGTTTTAATATTCCCAAGTAATAACACCAATGTAATCTATACAAGAATTCTTATTCTCAAGAACTATTCTTGATATTTAATTGAAAAGAAAAATAAAACGGGCCTTGTATCTATATACTGCATTAATTTAACGTGTGTATTCTTTTTAGGTTTACTTTAGGTGTAGTTATATACATATAATTGTATTCATATCATGATTACTTGTAGGAATGTCTAGTACTTGTCTAGACTTTGTCTATTGCCAATTTTTCTTAATGGCAATAAACTTTTATTTATTATAATCTACCTAAATATTCCTTTGATATTCCTATATAATAGCTTTATTGATTGTTAGTATTTTTAGTTCGTGAAGTAATAACACCATAAGGCATAGTTTCGGCTTCTAAAAAAGTGTTTTAGTACATATTTTTGTGTAATAAAATAACTTATTATAAATGGGTATTGTTTCCTTCACCCCAAACTAGAGTCCCATACTGCAAGATCGTCTGAGTTAGTGCATAGACCACCATTATAGTCACTGTAGATGTATTATTATAATTTTATTCTGTATCATTTTATTCACTGTATCATTTTTATGCACTATTCTGTATTATCACTGTATTATTCTGTATCCTTTAATTGCAGGACTTGTTTGTCAACCCGATGGGGTGGGTAAATACAACAGTATACGATTTTAAAAATCAACTGAAATGCGGTGCCATGACACTGTACATGTGGACTTATGCCGAGGATACACAAAGCGACGATCTGTTGCATCCACTGGGCACAGTTGTATCAAATCCCAACATCGAACACTCGACTGCGCTAACTATTTCGTTTCCAAAGTGAGTACACTTCAAGTTATTTAGAGAGATGCTACAATTATTATTAAATTGATAAATGCTAACAAGATAAACCGATACTACGGAGTATTCAAGGACCCGACGAATTAAATAATAATAATAATAATTATTATTATTATTATTATTATTATTATTAGACGTAAAACTCCCAAAGTGGAAGACGCTGAGTAAAGATGGTTCATTTTTTGGACTTGTTCTTCTTGTTTGGCCACCAGCTTTACATTTTTTGTGCGAATTCAGCTTTTCTCTCTTCACTCCATTTTGTTCCAACTCTTGGAGGTTTTGTCTCTGGTATAACTTCCCATTTATAAAGCTTATTATTGTTATTATTATTATTATTATTATTATTATTATTATTATCAGTTGTACTGAAAGGCATCTGCTCAACTTAACTTTTTGATTTCTATAAACATCATAATAATTATGCTTCCCAATTCACAAATAAATGCACTTCTATTTATGAATGTCTTCATGATGTTTTCTGTCGACGAAACTCTACACACGATCTGGCTGTATAAGCGAGTGCTTATACTATCCAGCACAATCTGAACTACTTTCTGTGTCCAAGTCATGATTGGACAGACACGTTTGGAAGCGACACAATTGATGAATCTTTGAATCTCCGATTTAAAAAAAAAATGATTCACCTCAAGCCAAGATAAGGCAAAAATATGTCATAATAATTATCATATTCTGTAGATAATTAAACTAAACGCAAATAGAAGTGGCGGGTGATGACGGCACCATCTGTTGGTGGTATTGGTAAATTTCAAGCAGTAAAAAAGTTCGTTCGAACTATTCTGCTTTGTGTTTTGTTTCCATTTGAAATGTCATCATAACTAAGAGAAATGAAAGTGGATTACAATAAAATATATAAAAATTAAATAAGGAATAAATACGAGTAGCACCAATTTAAGTCTTTGCTGAATCCTTGTAATTGGGCAAGTAACGAGTATTTGTTTTTTTCTCTCAAACACGTAAATAAAATCTGATTTTTAACCGACTTCCAAAAACACCAAGGTTACTATATTCGACCTGTTTTTTTTTTTTTTATGTTTGTACATCAATCATTTGAACAATATTGAACCGATTTCGATGAATTTATTTTTAAATGAAAGCATCGCTCAGCGGTGGTCCCATCCAAGTTTCGCAAGGATCGGCCCAATACTTAGCCCAATATTAAACAAAAAGGACTATTCTTCGATGTCTTCATTTCAATCAAGTTTGAATAGGATAGTTCCACACATAACCGCCAATCGGATAACCGGTGTCGTTTACCAGGCTGATCATTGTATCATATGGAGCGCTTTACATCTAGACGGTTTTCGAAATCATATGATGCAATGCAATTATGCCGGGTAAACGACATCGGTTACCCAAAGCTGGTTCAGTGTGAAAGAAGTCTTTAATGTCCCGTTTTGACCAATCACGTGAACTTAATTTGAATCGAGAATAAGAAAAATATAATATTTATGTCCATATGTTCATATGAAAATTGTAAATAATTTAGTTGATGTTATTGAGTCATAGGAATAAGGTTATTTAGTTTCAATCATAAGTTGGAGAATTTGGAAAAACAGCTGATCTCAGAAGTATTTTTAGTTTCCCTGCTGTGATTGATTAAGAATATTTATTCGCCATTATACATGTGCGTACAATAGGCTATTTTGAGGTTATGTTTGATGATGCTTGTTGTACTAGCTCAAAGTTTATGTTTTTTATATTAAAAAAATATATATGACTAATATCACAAAAAATATCGTACATAACTCATCTGGGAAGATGTTTACTATACTCGTATGATAATACCGCACTCAACTTCATCTCCTGCGTTCACTTATCATATTTTCAGTAAGCACAATATTTTCCACATTTGTAACGTAATATAGGCCTACTATTTCAGTGTAGGTATATTCTGAAAGGGACCACATCAAAATGAATCAAAAGCCGTTTCACTTTTAAGAAGCCTTTCGCTATTATAATTTTCCTAAATACAATATTCCACATTAAATAAAACGTTGTAGAATTTTCCTTAGTTTATCTTTTCTTATAAGTGGATTTTTAGTTACTTAAGTTTGTATGTTACAAATTAATTATTGGCTTGCTAATTTGATAAATATTTCATAATGTAAGCTTTAACAAATTTCTCATGTTTTCAAAGTTTGAAAATTCAACTAAAAAGCTTAAAATAAAACATATTTTAAAACAAAAAAAGAAACCGACTTCAGTGAAGTGATAAAATACTCACGTACTAAAAAGTTTAAAATAAAGTATTTACTTTAAACTGAGAAAATTTTAAATTTCATACAAGTAATCTTTTGAAGTCGGCGCCAAATTTCCCATAAACTTCTAAAATATAACAGAATTACTCTGTGATGTTTTCCATGACGAAATAATTGAACAATCTAATATCAAAACTGACACTGTATTTCAGTAAATGTGAGTGTAAATCACATTTAATTGAAATAGAGTGTTAGTTTTGATATTAGATAGAATTTCTTATCAATTACTGTATTTCAGTAAAAGTGAGTGTAAATCACATATTTAATTGAAATACAGTGTTAGTTTTGATATTAGATAGAATTTCTGATCAATCACTTCCAGGTGGTTCGGAACCCACCTAAAACTGTAGGTCCAACTCATCAATCTCCATCATCCAATTCATTACCCATGCAAAGGTCTCAGACCTATGTGGGCTTCATCCTCCAAAAAATTACAGTGTTAGTTTTGATATTATATAGAATTTCTTATCAACTTCATAAAATATTTGGCGCCGACTTCAAAAGATTACTTGTATGAAATTTAAAATTTTCTCAGTTTAAAGTAAATACTTTATTTTAAACTTTTTAGTACGTGAGTATTTTATCATTTCACTGTAGTCGGTTTCTTTTTTTGTTTTAAAATATGTTTTATAAAGTCATATGATTGACACCTCTCCAATATTTAGAATAAACATATGCAATTTAAAGCTTGATCTTACCAACACCACCATCATCACCCGCCAGTTCTATTTGCGTTTACTTTAGCTGTGGTCTATATGTATATTTAGTTTTAGATTTTGATAAGAAATGAAATATTGATAATTTTCTTTTTAATAGGTACCATCCAGAGCACACAATCATCTATCCGTCTATTGAAAAGATGTTGGATTATGCGAAATCTTTGAAAATAGCCGATCTCAAAGACGAAGAAGGTGCAGCCTGTTCCACTGAAGGGGCCAATCTGGGCTCACAAACCAGTTCCGCTTATTTGGAGCAAATCAGGTTAGTCAAATTCAAGATTAATTGAAGTCTACATTGAGCGAGTTTACTAGATAACACACCAGCCAGCAGCAACAGTACAAGCCGACCAAAATTCTCCCCACCAAAGGCCACGAGGCGAGCATTGTTAATCTTGTGGTGTTAAGTATGAGGAGTCTGGCATTTGATGGAATAGCTGGGTCGGCTTGTAGTGTTACAGCTACTTGCTGGCTTGTTAGCTTGTAAACTCGCCGTTAGTTCCAGCTTTCCATTATTTTCGTATTTTTTGTTATGGTATTGAGATCGTCTCATCTAGTTTTATGTGTAGAACTAGCAAAGATTCACCAATCTTCTCTTCATCTTTTACTTCTTCTCCTCCTCCATCTCTTTCTTCTCCATCTTCTTTTTCTTCTTCTTCATCTCCTCCTTTTTACTCCCAACGCTATAGTTTCGTAGACAGAGAACAACATTTAGAGATTTATATGTTAGAAGTACAGTAGAGCCCCGATTAATGATCTTTGTAGTGGCGAGGGTGATATTGTGGAAGGTATTAATCTTCTATATATATAAAAATGAATGTCTGTCTGTATGTATGTATGTATGTATGTTCCCTATGGACTTCAAAACTACTTGACAGATCGGCATGAAACTTTGGGAGTATGTTGTGTGAATATTGGGGATGGTTTCTGACCATAAATTTTAATAGGGGAGCTAATAATTATTATTAATAATTCCATTTTATAGACCTAACCTACTGAACTTGCCGGCCAAACAGCTTAAAGGAACAGCTGATAGAAGTCAACAGTTTTTAATCATATGGCAGGCCCTTAGCGGCTTTATTTACGCTGTCTTTGAACAGCAAAAGACTTTGCACTTTGCATGTAGGCTACCGTACAGTTGGAGCTTTGCAATATGTAGGAAACATATGACTGGGTATGATGAAATGTAATTATGCCAGGTTGATGACATCTGTTGACCAATGCAGCTAGAAATTTGAAATGCAGCCTCAGCGGGAGGTGGGCGAATAATACAATCAAAACTACCCTTATAGTCGTAGGACAACGAAAACAACGAAGGACCGAAAAACTGAAGGAAACTATTATTGGCTGGAAGAGCCCTAGGAATAACTTCTTCCCTTATAGTCCTAGAAGGTTGAAATCCGAAATGTAACCTTAGTGGGAGGTGGCGAATCATAAAATTGAAAACTTAGCTTCCACCCTAACAGTTGTAGAGGTTTAAATTTGAAATGTTTCTTCATTCAGAGGTGGTGATTAAGAAAACAACGAAGCCTCTATCATCAGCTGGAAGAGCCCTAGGACTAACTTCTTTCCTAATTTGAAATGTAACCTCAGCGGGAGGTGGCGAATAATAAAATCAAGGAGAATTTTATGACAACGCAGCAACGCGCGTCGGGCCAGCTAGTAATGAATAAAAAACTTGTCACAACCACAAAAAGTTGTCACAACCACATTTATTGAAACCCGTGAGATACTAGTTTCGGTTGTTGCACACCATTATCTATCTCAAACAAACTAAAACTAAAGTACAGAGTAGCTTGATATAATACTAAACACAGAATGATACTATTGGCTGAGGTTCAAAGTGCCTCTCATAGGCTGACCTTCATTGAAGGTCTGTGACTGGCTGAAGGCCCTAACAAGTCAGGCCCACTGGTGGGAGGAGCAATCAGGAATAATCGGTGTCAAATCAGGAACCAAAAAGTAACAAACAAGAACATTACACAAGTAGGCTAGAATTAAACAACCAAAATAAAATAAAAAAATGAAGCTAAATGAAATGCAGTCAAGGTCAACTTTATTTTTATTCTAGCCTACTTTTTTATTGTTCTTGTCCTTATTGGGCGTTTTCTTTGTCATTGTGTGCTACTTTTCCTTCTTTTTTAGTTTTTTTCTTTGTTTTTTAACATTAGATTTGGGGGCGTAAACTTACTCATTTTATTTTATTTTTATATTACTGTCTCATATTATTCTTGTGGTAATCTTTTTCAATTTGAGTGAGGATATCTTTCTACTGTATAATATAATAATTGTATTTAATATTTTTGCCTCCTTACCAGGCTAGCAGCAGAACGCGACCCCCTCCAGGAGATGCACGAACAGGAGCGGAAGATGATCTGGAGTCTGCGCTACGACCTGATGACCCTGGTGCCGAGCCTGCTGCCCAAACTGTTGGACTGTGTCGAGTGGAACGACCATTGCGAGGTGGCCGAGATGATGTCGCTGCTCACTCTGTGGCCGCAGTTGTCGGCCGAAAAGGCCCTCGAACTGTTAGACTATGCCTATGCCGATCAGGCGGTCCGGTCGTTTGCTGTTAGGTGTTTATTCAATATTAGGTGAGTTTATTAGGGTTTAGAGTACTGTTACACAAATTTTTTTGTCATAGAGTATAGTATTTTTCGGCTTGAATGTTTCCATCAAAACTTGATATTATTTACGATTTTCAGTGTTTCGTTTTGAGTGAACTTCCAAATTCATTGCCTTCTAGTGAAAAAGAATCATTTTATTGTTTTTCGAATGGAGAATTTTGGTAAATCTGTACTTACAGCGTTAAAATTAATCTCAATGTTTTGGGCAATATAGCATTATTCAAAATTTGTGAAGAGAACAGTTTTGTACTTGAGTCTGTTGCTTCTTCACATTAATAATTGTCACAATAAATAAATAACACGTGTTATTCAGTGGTAGACCCCCTGAATAACTTCTTCTTTTCGTCCTCCTCCTCCTACTCCTCTTCTTCCTCCTCCTCCTCCTATTCCTCCTCCTCCCACTATTCCTCCTCCTCCTACTATTCCTCCTCCTACTCTTCCTCCTCCTACTCTTCCTCATCCTACTCTTCCTCCTCCTACTCTTCCTCCTCCTACTCTTCCTCCTCCTCGTCTCCTCTACCTCCTACTCTTCCTCCTCCTCGTCTCCTCTACCTCCTACTCTTCCTCCTCCTCGTCTCCTCTACCCCCTCCTCTTCCTCCTCCTACTCCTCCTCTTCCTCTTCCTCCTCCTCCTCTTCCTCAACCTCCTCCTACTCTTCCTCCTCCTACTCCTCCTCTTCCTCTTCCTCCTCCTACTCTTCCTCTTCCTCTTCCTCCTCCTCCACCACCACTTCATATTCTTGCTTCTTCTTCTTCTCCCTTTCCCTTAATTTCTCCAGGCTTCTTACTGTATCTTGGTTTCTTATGGTCCAATTTATTAGCCCTATGTCACATTGAGCCACCATGGTGGAGCCACCACGTGGTGTCATTTTTTCATATGGAGCATGACACACTAGGCATTGGTGGCGCCACCAAACGCTCCACCAAAAGTGTGGTGGCATTGGGCGCCGATTTTCTGATCCACCAGCTGATTGCATTGTTTCTTATCGGACATGACACACTCTCAGCTTCCTGCATCACCACCACTGCCATTTCAGTCCATGACAGCTCTGGGCGCTGGTGCCAGTTTTGGTTGCTGTACTGAAAGATCGTTTTAAATATTGAGCCACCTGAGTCGCGCCGCGGGTGGAGCCACCATGGTGGTCCAATGTGACATAGGCCTTAAAATGATCTCGCATTAAACGTACTAGCATTTCAATTGAAGGAATATTGACTGAAGCTAGTCCACTATTTTGGTAAAATGGAATTTGCAAATTATGCTGTATTATAAATTACAGTAGAACCCTGATTATCCGCGAGTGTCACAAAAAAAATGTTCAATTAAATATTAATTTTTTAAAGTAAGAAGCAAAGACAAGTGATTGAATTTTTTTAGAAAGGCGTAACTGAACACTTTTTGTTAACAGTACAGTATATATATTTTGTTTACTGTTCTTTATTTTAGTGATTTAGATGTAGAGCAAATGTTTCTGCTGTACCATACATATTTTAAAAGTTTTACATGTGTTTTTTGTACAGTAAAACATAGTTTTTATACTGAAATATCTTTTTCACCTCATTTTTGCCCTTTTTCGGGTTATCCGCGTTTCTTGCTATCCGCGGTGCTCTTGCCACCCAATTCTGCGGATAATCGGGGCTTTACTTTACTTAAATTTATTTATGTGTAATGCAACTCATTATCTCTAATGTCCATCATTTCTTAAGATTATATTTGTTTTTAGTAAGATACAAAAATGATGCATAAAAGAAATACTAAAGTTTATAGTTTAAAGTTGGCCTGTGGATGCCGTAGTGAACGGATGGATTTATCAGAGCTCCCTTATCGCTCTCTAGCCAGCCGCAGCAAGTATCCTTTTCTGTAAACTACAGTAGGCTATATCGTGCTTGTTTCTTTTTTTCTATAATTCTGATCGATTTAAATTTTAAGTGTTGGTTTAATTACATTTTGACGGCTACGGAATTTTTAATCGCTTAAAAGAACCCTCAACATAATTTATATTATATCTTTATATGAAGGATTTAAAAAAAAATACTGACGAATCATTAATAATTAATAATTGTAACAATAATTCTTAAAAATATAGACTAAAGCGCGTTTAAATTTTAATAGTGAAATTACGAGTAGATAATCGACTGATGATTAACTAGTTATAATAAAAGTACAACTATAAACCTTTATAAATAAACGACTATACTACTAAATTTAATAACCTTATTTATCAACAGAATATACATTTATACCTGGAATTTTGTTTCCTCCGCCGTCTCCAACTTTTCCTAAAATCAACGTGAGGTGGAGTTCTGGTTTGAATGGGACTCGAATTTGCGTGGGCTGAAATAGATCTATTAAATCGGCAGGCTGCTTTGTGAATTATTCTGTAAACACTGCATCTTGTGGCAGTTACTCTTGGCCCAGAACTGGACGGGGCTCGAGCGACTAGATAACAATCTATTGCAAATCTTACTTAGCCCTCAGGTTTGTTTGTGGATCGACTTGAATCACTTGTAATCGACTTGAAATTTAAATATTTAATTGACTTGATTCATCTTCGTCTCAGGTACTGATTTTATCTAATCACTTTAAGCCTATATATTTCTACAACAACCTATACTTAGTTCTATCCTGATAATCCCTTCCTGGAAACTGTTAACTGACTTCAATAATTGTACAATTATTTATTTATTAAGTAGAATAATATAAATAATAATAACAACAACAACAACAGTAATAATCTTAATACTTACACGATAACAATAAAACAACAATAATTAAATCTTAGGAATAGTATTACTCAATAATATTTATTTGGGCCTTGAAGGTCATTCATTTCATCATGAAGGTGGAGGAAACTACAACTAATAAAGGGAATCCAGCGGTCATTTTCGATAACTATAAATTTAGAAAAGACAGAACTTCATACACGGGTCTAATAATTGGGAGATGTTTGAGTAAGGCATGCAAAGTTTCAATAAAAACAGATCTAACATGTTCTCTGGAGTCTGGTCCAAATTTGAAACACAATCATCCACCGAATGTCTCAGATAATGCAAGGGAAGATAAAGATTATCTTTGAATGACACAGCTACTAGCCAAGCTTCCGATAACGACTCTGTACTGGTCGATTCTTTTCGCTCACTCTATGACACAAACGATATCTTATCTGCTGCTTCCGAAATCTTTAATAGAACAAACTCATGTAGCACCCCGGTGTGCTTGAAATCTCCTCTAAATTCTGATTTAAGCAACTCACATAACGATGGAAACGTAAACTTTGAATCGCTAAGAAAAGAAAATATTGAACTAGTTCAGAAAATGGCTATACTTAAGAAACAATGGGATGATGCAGTGAACCATTGCATTGATGTAGATAAGAGTTTAATAGAGTATAAAGCTATAATAAATAATAAATTGGAAGTAGAGCAAGAAAATAAAATTCTTACAGAAAGCATAGTGCAAATGAAAACTACAATGGAAGTTTTGGAAGCTGATAATAGCTTTTTAAAAATAAGGCATTGGAGATAGAGGTAGGAGATCTTAGGAAGTTTTATTCGCCGGGAATCATACAAACTCATACTTCACGCGATGTGAACGCATTTAGACGAAATAATTCCTTTGATATCCTTACGGAAACAGAAATTTCAAGAGACTATTCAGATACAAACATTATTGAGACAAACTATAACAGCTACTCCAAAGTAAAAAAATTGAAAAGGAAGACTAACAAAAAACAAGTTTTGGTATTGTCAGGTAGCCACGGGCGAGATATCGGGTGGGATCTAAACAATGAACTTGATAGCAAGGGGTTTGAAGTAACAGTACTCTCGAAACCAGGGTGTAAATTTAATACGGTAGTTCATGACATCGAGGATTTCACTCGAGATTTTAACATGGATGACAATGTTATAATTTTAGCGGGAACTAACGACATAGTAAATACAACAGAACAACCCACAGACCTGAATTTAAGAATTTTTTTAAAACGGCTGGCCATACCAATGTAGCTATTGCAACCATACCATTCAGATGTGATAGGCCCCTAATGAACGTCAACGTTAGCAAGTTGAATTCATCGATACACACAGAACTAAACGGTAGAGCAAATATTGAATTTTTGGATTTAAGCAACTTTGAGATCTCTGACTACACCCGACATGGTGTACATTTAAAAATATGTAGCGGAAAACAAAAAATCTTTAATATCTTTCGAGATCATATAATCAGAAATAGGATTGAGAATAGGAATCACTTCACAGATAAATGCTTAGACAGCAACATGGTCAAAAAAACGGGCAAGGGACATATCGGTAATAATATTCCAGTAGTTAGCGAATTTGATGAACATTTTTTATAGGTTGCAAACTGTTTCACGTAAATTGTCAGGGACTTGCGAGCGCAAAATTAGATATAGAATTGTTTTTGTCAGACGAAAGATCAAGCTTTGACATTCTTTGCTTCACTGAGCATTGGTTGAAAGACGAGGAGTTAGCGGTGTTCTCCTTCCCGAATTTTGTACTAAAAGCTTATTACAGCAGGAGGATTAAAATCCGAGGAGGGTCATGTATTTTTGTTCGTGAGAAATCATCAGTTGCCATGACAGAAAGGACCTGACCCATCTCGCTCTTGAGAATTCATTTGAAGCCGTCTAACTAAGATTACAAAATTTGAACAACAAAATAATTGTTTTATGTGTTTACCGCACTCCTAATTCTGATTTTAATATTTTTATCGAGCGCCTTAGATCTACTCTGGCTAAAGCAACAAAAGAAAAAGGAAAAATTACATTACTGTGTGGAGATTTTAACGTTGATTTTTCGACCGATAGCAACAATATAAACTTACTTAATAATCTGTTGGCGACATTTAACGTAACTAAAATAAGTGAGGAACCAACACGAATTACCCAGAGATCAGCAACAGAGATCGATTATATAATAACTAATTATTCTCCTACATTGTGCCTCAATGATACTATACCCTGTTCATTCACGGATTATGATGCGGGTAGTGTAACCCTTATGGTTAAGAAAACAAAAGTTGACCGGAATAGTGCTGATTTTAAATAAACGCAGTAAAGTGTATTGTATGTATGTAGATTTTAAGGCCGCGTTCGATGTTATTGGAAAAAATAATCAAAAGGCGGCTTGTACACTATTTGGAAGCAAAAAATGTCATTCACCCTAGCCAGTTTGGTTTTCAAGAAGGTAAAAATACAGAGGATGCTATCTCGTTGCTAGTAAAAACTTTGACCGATAATTTTAGTGTAGGTAAGAAATCTATTGCAATATTTATGGACCTCACAAAAGCATTCGACACAATTCCACATTCTAAACTATTGGAAAAGCTCAATAGTATTGGAATTCGAGGCTTGCCCTTGAACCTCTTCTCAAGTTACCTAGGAGGGCGATCTCAAATATTATCAAATGGTGTTAAATCCAGTACTGAATATATTCTCGACTATGGTTTGCCACAAGGTACGGTCCTTTCTCCAATCCTATTCATAATATATATTAATGATCTATTGAACATGAACTTGAATAACGGTCAAGCAATTTCATTTGCCGACGACACTACATTAATTTTTTCTGGTGAAAGTTGGGAAGCGGCTCGATTTTCAGCTGAGAAGGGTTTTTCGGAGGTCAAAGATTGGCTCGACGATCACACACTTACATTAAATTATAAAAAATCTTCCTTTATGACATTCACACCAAATGCTGCTACTCAGCCAGCGGAACAACTAACTTTGAAAATTCACAAGTATGGTTGTGATGAATTGGGTTCCCAAGTTTCAGTCTGCGACTGTCCTTCACTAGATGACTCCAAGTCTGTTAAATATTTGGGAGTAATGATTGACCAACATTTGAGATGGGATTCCCATATACATTCATTATGCCATAAAACCAAATTTCTAATAAATAAATTCTATAGAATAAGCCAACTTAAACTGCCGCAGCTTGCCAAAATGACATATTTCGCTTATGCTCAATCTGTGTTGCAATATGGGATAAGAGTTTGGGGAGGTGCAGCGGAAAGACATATTAGTAAGGTTTTCAACCTGCAAAAGCATATAATAAAAGTTGCACTTAACAAGCCACGGCTATACCCGACCAGGACACTTTTTCAGGAAAGCAACATACTATCAATCAAACAGCTCTATATTAAAAACCTAACATTATATATAATAAAAAATAGGAATCTCTTCAATATCCGGGTTACTCCTTATAATACACGTCGAATCCTTAGAACTTCTAACCTGATTGAAACAAATCTGAGTGCTTGTAGGATGCAATTTCTCTATAGATGTGAAAAGCTGGTAAATATCATTCCCCATGAATTGCTAGCAAACTCTCCACCAAGTAAATTGAAGAAAGAAACCATTTTATGGATCAAAACATCCACTGACATCTTTGGTAATGTAAGACAGTAGCTATGTTTATTAGACTTCTCTCACTGTTTATCCGCTGAATCATGGTCTATAAATTAATCATCTATATATTTTTTCCAGAAATTACACTATTTTTAATTTTTGTTCCTGATGTGCTGTCTGGTCTGAGTTTTTCCATTCTGTA
This sequence comes from Conomelus anceps, assembly GCA_948455865.1. NCBI lineage: Eukaryota > Metazoa > Arthropoda > Insecta > Hemiptera > Delphacidae > Conomelus > Conomelus anceps. The sequence goes on from OX418222.1 coordinate 10,929,441, forward strand.
CAACTTCACTATGAACACTGTATCACCTATATTTTAAATCCTTTCTTTCTACATTCTATAGTATTTAATCTTGTTTATTCTTGTTACAATTTACTTTCTAGGTATTCAAGTAAATCTATATTTCTTCATTACGCTCACGAACGGACTCAAGTCTTGTGAGCTTTACATTCTCTTGTATTTTATTGTTTTTGTATTTACATTGAATATTGTCAATTTGATTATTTTTGTAATATTGTACAGGGAATGAATAAATTGAAATTGAAAATTGAATTGATCGAAAGGCACTCTGGTTCAAGTTATGTAACATAGGAATACCATATAAATTAATTAAAATGATGCAGGAGTTATATAAATGCACACAATCAGCCGTGTGGACCACTAAAGGGTTGACCCGGGAATTTGAAACGCACAGCGGTTTAAGACAAGGATGTTTATTATCTCCAATTCTCTTCTCCTTATTCATTAATGATCTATTGGACTATGTAGGGGAGGGGTTATGGATTCGGGATAGGAATATCAGAGGATTACTTTACGCTGATGATTTGGTGCTGTTGTCGGATACACCCAAAGCTCTTCAAAGAATGATAAATAAACTGAAATCGTATTGTGAGGAATACATATCAACATGGATAAATCTAAAATAATGGTGTTCAGAAAGGGTGGGAAATTGGCTAGGCATGAAGAATGGTTTTGGGGTGGGGAGAGGATTGAGGTAGTTAGGTACGGTTAGTAAGATACGATTTAATTCATATTCAATTTGTTTGTATTTTTCAATTCTATTCTTCTTTGGAATTCTTTAACAGGTTATCACAAGAAAAAACAAATAATTTACGAAAAAAAGCATAAAAAATTGTATGACAGTATTCAGAAGCCAACTCCTAGCAGACGGTCTCTAGGCCATAGCTGTAAAAAATTTATTATTTTCAAACTATGTATATACTGTATGTAAGAAAGTTGAATAAAGATTTTTTAATTATTATTATTATTATTAGTGCTGATTTTTTACGAAACGGAAAAAATAAAACCTTTCGTGTTGTTAACGAAAATACTATCGCTGCCTTCAATCAGGCTTTGAGTCGCGAGTCTTGGAAATCTGTTTATGATAGTAACGATGTCGAAGAAATGTTCAATAACTCTATTTCAATATACATTAAACATCTTAATGCCTCAGTCCGAAATAGATCAGTAAAAAATTCAAAAGATACGTTGTCATGAGTTACTCAAGGTATAAAAGTTTCAGCAAACAGATAAAAAACCTTGAATTTGTTGCTAAAAATCGATTCCAAACGGGATTCGATGATTTCTATTACAACAAAAAAAGGATTGGCTTATTTTAGCTTGGAGTTGTATATTAAGATTTATAAAAAGGTATTACAATGTGCTAAAATATTAGCAGCAAACAACTTTATTAATAATTCCTCAAATAAGACAAAAGCCGTTTGGAGACTAGTCAAATCTGAATCAGTTAGAGTCTCGGATTGTTTATCAGAAATCCGCATCTCTGACAAGTTTGGAACGATTAAGACTGGTAGAAGTGCCGCTAATTTACTTAATAATCATTACATAAACATTCCCTCTCAAATATTCCATACAATGACAGAGAACACAGTTAATAAATACAAAAATATTTTAAAAGATAGCGCCTCATAATCAATGGTTCTTATCATGCAACTTTGAATAATTTCGATTTATTTGAATGTCAAGATCTCCATATATTAATCAATTTCATGAAAAATAAAAAATCATATGATACGTATGGAATATCTAACGATTTAGTGAAAAAATCAGCTCTGCCAATTTTAGAGCCCTTGACATGCATTTTCAATGCCTCATTAAGAAGTGGAATAGTACCTTCAAAGTTTAAATTAGGAAAGGTCACGCCGATCTATAAGAAAGGTGATAGAGAAATTCCCGATAACTGCAGACCAGTGAATAATCCGCCAGTTTTCTCAAAATTATTAGAATATGTTGTTTTAGTCAGATTGAGAGTCCACTTGAGAAAGACTGGAATTTAATCACACCGACAGATCCATTTAGACCTGGCCTATCCACCGCCGATGCATTGTTCAGTTATATGGATGGTGTGCTATCGTCTGTGGACGAAGGGTTTAGGGTGTTCGGTTTAATTGCCGATTTGTCGAAGGCTTTTGATTTGGTCAACATAGAAATACTGATGAATAAATTAAGATTCTATGGCTTGGAGGACTCGGTGTTCAATTGGTTCACTTCTTATTTTGAAGAGAGGTATCAAAGTGTGGAATTAGTATCTCATCAACAGGTCTATCATTCTGAATGGTTAATGACACGATCCGGTGGAGGATCGGCTCAAGGATCGGCTTTAGGCCCGGTTTTGTTCATTTTATACATAAATGATTTGCCTTCTTATCTCGACCCCGCCGAATGTATTTTGTATGCTGACGATATTAGTGTTATGGTGAGGGCTGAAAGTCAATCTAGAATGGAGTCAGAATGTAAAGTAGCTCTAAAAAAACTCGGCGATTGGCTTTGCGCGAACATGCTTACTCTTAATTATAAAAAAAACTAAAGAAATAGCCTTCAGATCAGCTAAAGGAACAAATCTTGAAGTACATCGTCACAAAATTGAATGTGTAGATGATATTAAAATACTTGGCATAGTGATTGATAGCAAACTCTCTTGGAAACCTCAAGTCGATTATCTAAAAAAGAAATTAAACTCAGCAGTGTTTGTGCTCAGAAGCGTGAGAGTTATATTGACTCTCCATAACTTGAAAGAAGTTTACTTTGCCTTGTTTCATTCACTAATAACGTATGGAATACCTTTTGGGGGAAATTCTACCGATATGATTCACATTTTCAGGTTGCAGAAATGGGCTATACGAGTGATGGTAGGGGAATCAATACAAACAAGTTGTCGCCCATATTTTAAACAGTTGCAGATTCTTCCTCTTCCTAGTCTTTTCATTTTTGAAAGTATTCGCCTTATTAAAAAAAAAACGAAAATAGCTTGAAGGATCTATGATTCACACATACGAAACAAGGCAAAGAGACCAAATAAGAGATCACAGCCATAGAACAACACTTTACGCTAAGGGCGTCAAGAGCTTAGGAGTTCATCTTTTTAATATCTTACCTGCACGTATCCGAACACTTCCAATTAGTAAATTTAAGAATGAGTTGAAAAAAGAATTACAAGAATTTTGTTTTTACTTCATTCCGGAGTATATTAGTCACTAAGCCAACAAAAATCATACATGACGATTTTAGAATTATAATGATTTTAATTTACATTGCATATATCATATGATAGCAGGACTTCTTTTAGTAGAACTTAAAATCTTTGACAAATCCAGATACCCCTTCTATAGGAGGTCAGTGGACGCTGCCATATCCATCTATCTATAGTTGAGAGTTTGTAGTTTAGAAGTTTATAGAAACTTCTATAGAAGTTATAAACTTCGAAGTTTATAGAAATTTTGGCGCCGACTTCAAAAGGTTTCTTGTATTAAATTTTCTCAGTTCAAAGTAAATTCTTTATTTTAAACTTTTTAGTAAGTGAGTATTTAACTGTTGAGTATCATTTCATTGAAATAGTTTTCTTTTTTGAAATTTGTTTTATTGCAAATATTTTAATGTTGATTTATCAATTTTTTTATTCCTCTTTTTAACAAAATCTAATTTATTTATTTTGTTTACAGTGATGAAGAACTGTCGCTATTCTTGCTGCAGTTGGTGCAAGCCTTAAAACACGAGTCATATTTGTGCTGTGATCTTGTCGAGTTCCTATTGAAGCGCGCTTTAAATAATCAGAAAATCGGACATTTTCTGTTCTGGCATTTGAGGTAAGTTCTATTCTGTAATAAAGTTAGCCTAATATATCGGGTGATTGCAAAGCAATGTCCCGATTTTGAAGGTTTCTAATTACAAAACACTGACACAACACTTTTTGGTCGGCCGTCCATGTGAAAAAGCAAGTTCAAAATAGTTATCTAGACAACAGCTTTTATTTATTTTCAATTCAATTTATTATTCATACACACATAAACACACAAAATACAAAATTGAAGTCTGACAAAGATATAAAATAACAAGACTACAATATTAAAAGAAAAAAAACTGGCTCTGTGGTGGGGTGTGCTAGAGGGTGGAAAGAGGAGGAGAATATCCAACCAACTATGGTTTCCCATGTACTAGGCGGGTAGTAGAAAGAGGAAAGGAGAAGGAGAAGACGTATTAAGTTTAATGTTTTTTTTTTGTTTTTGTTTTAAAATCGAACCGATGGTTTTTAATGAATGCCCAGCCACTGGAAGTTGCGGTGTGTCAGTTGCCGGGCGTTTATTTAAAGTCATTGGTTTGATTTTAAAACAAAACAAAAAAAAAAAACATTAAATTTAATACGTCTTCTCTTTTTAGTTTCTTCTCCTTTCCGCACTGCACAGCGCTACTCAAAATTGCTCCCGCAGCTTGTGTGTAATGCATTTCTTTCGTGCAGCAAAGTGCTACTTTGAGCACTAGTTGCACAAATAACTATCGCAACGATATACTTTTGCTATCATCATCCAGTTTCATAATTCGGAGTTCATAAGTTGGGGGAGTGATAGCCGAGTGCCGTAGCAGGCATATTTTCAATCAGAGATAAGCTACGAAACTCCTGGGCGCTCTTGTAAGGGTGACCGATTGGATTGGTCAGCAAAAAAGACTCTGTTCTCTGCTGTGACTTCACTTGCGAGTGGTTCGGAACCCACCTAAAACTGTAAGTACAACTCATCAATCACCATCATCCGTCCTTGAAATATGCTCTTATGAAAAAAAAAATATATATAAACAGTTTCAATAGCTATGGAGAGACACACAATTGCAACACTCGCAACTCCAACTTAATTTCTACGGTACTGCACAGAACTGCATTTGAAAGATCTCCTCAGTACATTGGCCCAAAAATGTATAATGTTTTGCCGATGGAGCTAAAAATATGAATAGTCATAAACAGTTTAGAGTTGAATTTAGGGATTGGCTGGTGAACAGGGCTTTCTACTCGGTAAATGAGTTTTATGATTGGGCTGCATGTTTTAGTGTTTATGTTTTTATTGAATTCTTGACTCATCCTCTGTCTGGTATCTACCGGATGTTCTCGGGATGTAATTATATCTATCTATCTATCCAATTCATTACCCACGCACAGGTCTCAGACTTATGTGAGCTTCATCCTCCAGAAAAAAAGAGAAAGAAATTAAAATTCCAGAAATGTTTTCATATTTATAAAAAGAGTCATTTATATTCAACTTGAAACATGTAATATTTAGCTGAAAACAAGTCCTGTGCGTGATTTTTATGTACAAAATGGGGAAATGATAGCCGCGTGCCGTAGCAGGTATCTGTTCAATCAGATAGAGATAAGCTGCGTTCTCCTAGGCACTCTTTGTAAGGGTGACCGGTTAGATTGGCCAGCAAAAAAGACACCGTTCTCTGCTGTAAAATAACCTACAGTTTTAGGTGGGTTCAGAACCACCGGCAAGTGATTTTACAGCAGAGAACAGTGTCTTTTTTGCTGGCCAATCCAATCAGTCACCCTACACGGTAATGACCCACGCACAGTTCTCAGACTTATGTGGGCTTCATCCTCTGGAAAAAAAGAGAAAAAAGTTAAAATTCTAGGAATGCTTTCATATTTATAAAAAGAATCATTTATATTCAACTTGAAATATTTAATATTTAGCTGAAAACCAATCTTGTGCGTGTTTTTTTCATGAACAAAATTGCCTATTAAATTGTTGTGTATGACGTATATTTATTCAGAGTCAATTTTCGTATTTTTCAGATCAGAAATGCATGTAGCTTCGGTATCAATCCGTTTCGGACTAATATTGGAGGCTTATTGTCGGGGCAGCCAGGAGCATATGAGGGCGCTTACCAAACAAACAGATCTACTCGAAAAGATGCGATTTCTGTCAGATAACATTCGCATGAAGAAGGACAGTAAGGACAAGGCCAAACAGTACCTGAAGGAAACCTTAGCTGAACCACCCTTCTGTGACGTCACATCCATGGTTAGCAGCCCTCTAGACCCCAGTCATAAGCTGAAGAGGATCAAGTGAGTAATACATTCATTGTAATAATAATAGGCTTTTATTGGTGGGAGACCCTTACGGGTAGTTCCACCTTGCTGTTCGAGCCATGTTATGGGATGCATGGTAGACCTACTATTTTAAGTGGGTTCCAAACCACCGGGTGAGTGATTATAAAGTTTATAACATCAAGTCATTAAAGTGCGGTCACCCATCCAAGCACAGTGTTGAGCGCTCGTAACTTAACATCACAATCGCATGAACTCCGCTCACTTCAATTTTCTCAAAAAGTTCATGAATTTATAAAAAATTTCATACATACTTTGTATGTGGCTATTTTTGGAGGATGAAGCCCACATAGGTCTGAGACCTGTGCGTGGGTAATGAATTGGATGATGGTATAATCATAGCAGCTTGGTATAAAAGTGGAGCGGATAATGAACTATCATAATGATAGGACTTTGTGCAACGGGATTGGATTTTGATGAAAACATTTTTATCACAACCTTTATCGTGTTGCATATCACTATAAAGAGCAAGAAAAATGCTGCAAGAGCTGTTAAGCTCGATTGCAACAGCTGCTAGAGTAATTTTTAAAATGTCAATTCTTGATTTTTTGTGATTTTTTGACATTTTGTATGGCTATAAATCGAAAGATAGACATCAAATATTATGTAATTTTCTTATTCTCATCATTCACTATAAATCTACAAAAAAATTTTTATCAATATCTGTGATGGCAAATATGATAATATAGATGATACGCCGATATGTCTTGAGCCAGTGCAACAGTATCAATATTACAGCTGCTAGTTACCCAGCGTCATGCGAGCTTACTTATGGCATGTATTGAGATTTTCCTGTAATGCATCAAACAAAAAACTATGCAGGTTGATAGAGCTGCAACGTTGCTAAAAAAGTAGCTTACTTATAAAAAAACTCTAAGAATTCACATTATTAGTGCAAAAAACAGTTTATTTTTTAACTTATCTTTTCAAACAGATGAACTGTATGGTATTTCACTCACCTTTCCCGATTTCGTAATTTTGTGACCACTACCATAAGTTATCTACCAGCAAAGAAAAACTCCAAACTGGATTCCCAGGAAAAATGCTACTATTTTATAAATAAATGAATATTGAACGGACGTCATAATGTATTTCCATCATTAAGAAACTTGAGTTATAATTATTGAGTAATCCAGTCGCACAAGATTATGAATTATCTGTCATTGAAGTACAAGTTATTTTTGAATAATATGATTATTTTGTTCTCATCTCTTCCAGGTTGGAAAAATGTCGAGTGATGGATTCAAAAATGCGACCCCTGTGGCTTGTTTTTGAAAACGACGATCCACACGGAGACGACATTTACATTATTTTCAAAAATGGTGACGATCTGAGACAAGATATGCTGACTTTGCAAATGATACGCATAATGGACAGTCTGTGGAAGAACGCTGGTCTTGATTTGAGGTTTGTAAATCTCCACCTTTCTGGTTAATATGAGTGACATTGGCTGTGACAACTAAGCGTTTGTCAAGCGTGGAGTCGACTCCACGCTTCTAATAAATGGCTGTCATTGGCTGAGTTGTTACATGCTTGTTATATTTGAATTAAATAGTGTATGGTCACCTCGTCCAACAAGATGTGGAAAGTTACTACATGAACGTTACTTAACACAATAGTGTAGGTGGAACGCCACGAGGATGGCATCAGTTAACATACATTTTTATGGGAGTCAATGCCATTTTTGTGGCGATCAAACTTTATAAAGTACAGTATTTAGTATTTGAGTAACTTGCTTTATTTTAATCCGTTAATAATATGTTTGAGTTATAGGCCGGTGTAAACGCCAACTGTCGTTTCCCGGTATCGAGTTATGTAGTTGAACAGTTCGATTATTTAAATTTAGCGCCACCATCGGTAATGTTGGTACTTACTGCAGACACTTGCAGTTTCCCGGTTCAATGTCGCATTTCCGCCCAGTTGCATTGCAGTCTCGGTACCGATCGGTTCAATCCTTACTTCGTACCTATCTCGCCGACTTACGGGTGTGCTTCCTTTCGTATTGCGCAATACCGCGTGAACTGTATTCAAGTTTCGTTAATACCTTTCGGGATTGTTAAATCCATAAAGTGTACCTCATCCAACATCGGATACTCCTTCACGGGCAGAACTTACAGAAACATTCGCCATCAACGGTCTTGCTGGGACTCAAGGTAATTGTGCAGGCTTCATTGGCCATTATACTAGCGAACTTACAACTCCTAGTGCTTTTAAATGGCTTTCAATTAATCCTTGCCCCAACAAAGTGGTCCTCCTGTTTGGGATATGAATTTTAGCAAAATTTGAGTGAAATTTGAAGTTTTTACGTCGTAAAAGTGGTTGCGTATCAAAGTGTAGCTTGCATATCAAGCAGTGTGTATCACGAGCGCCTTCCTAGTGTGAGCAGTGAAAGTAGTGAGCATTCCTATCTTGACGCAGAGTGTATCTAGTCGAGCATCCGATCAACAAGCAGCGATTCCTAGAAAAACATGTTACCAGCCTCATGGAACATGTTTGTTCCGTGAATAATTATTCCGGTAGCCATATTGTCTATACAAATAAATGCGCATGACCTCCCACCTTACGGAGCGACATAGTTCTAAGCTTCGCTAACAGGTTGCGTCAGTGGCTATATCGTCGAATTCATTTTCGCAATTTTGTCGTCTTCATGTAAACAAACATTTCAAGATGAATCCAGACTCGGTCATGAAAACTCCCATAAGTAAGAGAATGAATGCTACAAACAGTGATAATCTCTTAGTTGAGTTAGCAGAAGATTTATTGTTGAATTTAGAAGAAATTACCAAATACGGATATGATTTGCCTCAATCGGTGTTTCAATATACTCAGTCATTACAGTCTACACTTTCGGCGTATAACAAAGGCATTGGACTCAAATCTAAATAGTGAGCATGCTAAACTATTCAGTGAAATCAGTAGTACATGTGCAAAAATTCTTAGGCAGATTACTCCTAAAAGTTCGCCCGCTTCTCAGTCCGCATTCAAACTAGCTGCAGTTGAACTACCAACCTCTTCAGGTGAGCAAGAGAACTGGATGAAATTTAAATCTATACGAATCCGGAGTACACAAGTCAGATAATTACACTGATGTTCAAAAATTTCACATATTGAAGACCCATGTCTCGGGTTTCGCCTTATCGTTATTTGATTCATTGCCATTAACGGAGGAAAATTATGCAGTAGCGTATAATCTATTGTGTAAAAGATTTTATAATGTTCGTGTCGCCGCTAATCACAGTTACGCTGAAATGTTTAATTTCATCCCACACGGATTAGCCAAGGATGTATTACAGAAACATCATGCAACCTTCACCTCAGGTATAAGTGCACTCAGATCCATTACCTGGTATAAATCTCGAAAATTATTTACTATTCCAGTTGGCCAGTCGCGCCCTCCCGGACTATTGGCGCACTCAGTTCGAGAGTACTGTACTTGATAATACTATACCTACTGTAGAACAATTCATGGAATTTGTTAACGCCTGTAAACGATCCATCGATGTGGCCGCCGCCAGTAATGTTTCAGCTCCGAACAGTCCATCTATTGAGAACACTAGTAGAAAATCGCTCATAGAATTGCTAGCAAAAGGACAATTCGAACTTAGAAAGTGGGCGTCTAATCATCCGGAATTATTACGAAATTTACTAAGTGAACATTTAGAAAATACTGATTGTTTATTCGACAATTCGGTCGCACTGAAGGTGCTTGGCATTAAGTTCATACCTGTCCAGGACTTGTTCACTTATTCAGTAACCCCTTTCACAGGCTCAACTAAAGTAAGAAACGTTTTAGCGCACATTGCACGTCTATTTGATCCTGTCGGATGGCTATGCCCAGTAATATTCAAATTAAAGGCGTTTATGCAAAAGATTTGGATGACCTACAAACAGTGGGACGCTAATCTATCGTCAGATCATGAAAGTCAATGGCTCAGCTTCACTGAAGAATTGCTATCGCTATGACATTCGCATTCCTCGCCTACTTACTTCTACAGACTCAATGTCTAGTCGGATTTTGCGACGCCTCAGAGGCAGGATACGCTGGTGTATTATACATACATGAAACCTTTCCCAACACTGCCGTCTCTATGAAACTCGTCGCAGCAAAGAGCCGTGTATCGCCCGCTAATAATGCTACTATTCCAAGACTCGAGCTAAGCGGCGCGCTATTATTATCGAAGTTGGTTTCATCATTCAGTGAGAGTCATTTGAGTCAATCAAATTTGAAAGAATTCTACTATACAGTGACGCGTCCTTGACTGGTTACACACCCCCTTGCTCAGGTTGAAGATTTTTGTGGCTAATAGAGTGACACAAATTTTAGAGAACAGTACTATCGAACAGTGGAATCACGTTTCTACCGCCGACAACGGTGCTGACGTCGCCTCCCGTGGATTACGCCCCAATGAGCTGCTATGCAATGAACAGTGGTGGCACGGACCTGTCGCTTTCCAAGTGTCCGTTACCGATTTCCCGGTCACCAACTACCAACCTACTACTCCGTCGTCTGAACTGAAACCGACAGTTATTAACGTATTGGCCACCACAGTCGACAACGAACCTAATCAACTAGCTGTTTGTATGGAGAGATTTTCCAGTCTGCCTCGACTAACACGCGTATTTAGCTACGTTCTACAGTTTATATCCGCCTGTCGCCGCGATCAAAGTTTCTCACAACCCTTATTAAAGGAATATCAAGATGCCTACCGGTCCAATAGTTCTACATGCCAGACGGTCGACAAATTGCGCGCATCGCTCCATGTCTGTGTAAATATTTTACAGAAGCAGCATTTCAATGAAAACAAGCTTAAATCTCTAGTTAAGCTTAATCCAGTCACTGACATTACAGGAATTATACGAGTTGAAGGGAGACTTGTATTTTCGTCACTACCTGATGCAATAAAACGTCCTATACTGCTACCCAAGCGCAGTCACCTTTCGGTTCTCGTCGTTAAGAACGCGCATCTCTGCACTCTGCACTCAGGCCCTCGTCTCACTCAAGCTAGCGTCTCAGCTCAGTTTTGGATCCTATCAGCACGATCGCTTGTTTGTTCAGTTGTACGCTCATGTCTCACCTGCACACGGTTCAGCTCGGTAACAGTTCAACCTCCGATGGCACCACTACCGGAATCATGAGTGACACCCAGCCGCCCATTCTCTGTTGTGGGAACAGACTTTGCCGGCTCATTCCTCTACAAGCCTTCGTCAGTACATCCGCAAACCCGCCTGAAAGGATATTTAGCTTTGTTCGTTTGTTTCGCTACTACGGCAGTTCACCTCGAATTTGTGTCAGAGCTTACCACCGACGGATTTCTTGCCAGTTTCCAGCGATTTGTTGCTCGGCGCGGCCTTTCTTCCCAGGTATATTCGGATAATGGACGCAATTTCCATGGTGCTGATCGACAGCTGCAAGAAGCTACCCAGTTCATTCTCTCTTCTCAGACCGACATTGCAAACCGTCTAGCTGCGCAGTCCGTAGAATGGCGATTCAATCTACCACTGGCACCGAATTTTGGAGGTTTGTGGGATTGCAGCTGTTAAATCCGCAAAAAAATTACTCAAAAGAACAGTAAAAGAAGAAGTTTATACCTTTGAAGAATATGCTACTCTCTTTTGTCGTATAGAAGCGATAATGAACAGTAGGCCACTGACGGAGTTATCTGACGATCCGCTAGAAACAGTCCAAGTACTAACACCAGGTCACTTCCTTATCGGATCCCCGCTAATTGCTCTTCCTGAGAAGCCTGTCGAGTTGGATGTCACGCCTCAATGGAGATGGAAACGAATCCAGCAACTCACCCAATGTTTTTGGAAGCGCTGTTCAGCCGAATATTTGCACTTACTATCACCCCGGACTAAATGGAACAGCCCCAGCCGCTCTCTTCAGATTGGTGAGTTAGTATTGATTAAAGACATGAACGTTTCACTGCTACAATAGCCTGTTGGAGTTATCATCGCCGTGTTTCCCGGCCCAGACGGTATCACAAGAGTTGTGAATGTTCGCACCGCTCATGGAACATGTATGCGCGCCATCAATCGCCTGTCTGATCAACCAGTGCCGGTTCCTGCTCCTGTCGGGGGGAGTATGTAAACGCCCCCACGTAGTGCTTTTGAAGGGCTTTCAATTAATCCTTGCCCCAACAGCCAATAAGCTTAGCATTCTCTTGAAGTTTTATTACTCCATGGCGCTACTTATTCAGGGCCCTGGCCTCCTCTAAGATGCCTCTCCACTCCTCTCTATCAGCTGTCTTTTGTCTCCAACCTCTCACTCCTAGCCTTCGCAGGTCGTCCTCAACATCCTCCAACCAACGTTTTCGTGGACGCCCTCTCAGCCTCCTTCCTCCTAGATTCTCCCTGAATACTTTCTTTACAGCCCTTGAGTTGTTCATTCTCTCTACGTGTCCTAGCCAGCTCAAACGCATAATTTCTATCTCGTTCACATTTTGTGTTTTCTTGTAAAGGTCACGCAGTTCTTAATAGTTTAATTACAATGTGTGAATTGAAGTATGTTTCTTTGCTTTCGGTACGGTACTTTACTTTTATTTCTTTTTTCTTTACGTTTGTTTCTTTTTATATTGGTATTAATTTCCCAACCAAACAGATTTTGTTGGAGCTATTATTATATTATTGTATTGTTGTATAATGGAAATAAAATTTTAATTTGAAGTACATTACAAATCTATCTTATGCCATGTATAGTAGGTTAGGATATGATTTCAAAATAATTGCTGTCCAAGCGAGCAAAGAGGTTGCAATTCGCAGTTCTAGAAGTAGCCTTCCAAAGAAATCACATACAATAATTTATGCGAGGATTGTATTATGACTGCTTTTAAGCCACAAGTGAGATGTAAATTGGGACTTGAGTGAATCGTGTGTTCTAAACATTTCACGATTGCCTTAAAGACTGAATACAATCGTAGCATACAATATTTTATCCACAATTACCAATATAATATTATTAATTATACTGTAATATTATAATCCTTCAATTTAACTTACCAATCAATCGGATAGCTTACCCACACTAACATAACCTTAAATGCGTGTTTGTTGTTGTTAGGTTTTGAATTGAAATTCAAATTGATTTAAAAAAGTTTGAATCACCTGATGTGACTAACACATAACATTCATTTCGATACTGTTTTGAAGCAATCCTCAATTTTGTTAGGTCTAGACCTATACTGAAAATTGACAGTAGTTTTAAAATAGCTTCATTTTTACACGACTTTGACAATAAATGCAATAAAGTAAGTTGTTGGCATTCCTAGATTCTTATGTCTACTTTATAACATAGTAGCCGTAGATAAAATAATTTTACATTTTTCAACTTTTTGGAGGTTTCAACTTGGAATATTTTTTCCATTATCCAAATTCTTCTTTTTATAATTTCCTTTTTTTGTTTGCCAATAGGATGAATCCATATGGTTGTATATCGACTGATAACCGAGTGGGCCTTATTGACGTGGTGCTACAGGCTGAAACCATTGCCAACATACAGAAAGAAAAAGGAATGTTTTCAGCCACCTCAGCATTTCGGAAAGGATCGCTACTGGGTAAGCAACGTCTTCATCATCTATTATTTAATCCAATTCAATTTTGAAACCCCGTCTTTTTATATGCATTTCTACGTATTTTGATAAATAATTATTTTGTTAAATGGGGAAGTGACAGCCGTGAGCCGTAGCAGGTATCTGTTCAATCAGATAGAGATAATCTGCGTTTTCCTGGGCTATATTTGTAAGGGTGACCGATTGGATTGGCCACCAATAAATACACTGTTCTCTGCTGTAAAATCACTTCTCGGTGGTTCGGAACCCATCTAAAACTGTAGGTCCAGCTAATCAATCACCATCATCATTACGCACAGGTCTCAGACCTATGTGGGCTTCATCCTCAGAAAAAAAATCATGATAATTATATTTGTACTATTTTGAATATGATGTTAAATTTTTACTTTAGCAGAAGGAGATGTTAAAGGAGGAGAAGATGATGATGAAAGAGGAGAAACCAAAAAACAAGTGGAGGAATATAAGAAATAGGAGAATGTGAAAAAATTAGAAGAAGAAATAAGAACCGGAATAATCGCTGGTTATAGGTTCATCACATTCTGCATACTGCATTCTAATTCAATCGAATTGGGCAATTGTTTTGATTTAACATAAGTTATGTTATTTGCATACAATACTTTGAACAACACTCTTATAATATTGTATGTAATTCCTTCAATGTAGAAACTGTATAACTCTCTGTTAATTGAACTAACAGATTGATTTTATGACGAACTTTACATGCTTATACAATGTCTTTCAATTGAATGATTGTTTTGTGTGTTGTTTTATAGCATGGCTGAAAGACCACAACCAAACTGAGAGCAGTTTGAATAAGGCCATTGAAGAGTTCACGTTTTCATGTGCTGGGTATTGTGTCGCTACGTATGTCCTTGGTGTAGCGGACAGGCATTCTGATAACATTATGGTCAAACGTACCGGACAGGTAAGACATATAGCTCAGACAGACAGACAAACATTTTTTATTTAAAAAATCATTACGATATGTACTTAAATACATCATGTACTTATTACGTAATTATGAAAAACTAAAAAAATATATCCAGTCTCATTGTGTATAGAGTCAAGTCTGTATTATGATAATTATACAGAAATATAAATAAATAATAATAACTTATAACTACTAACCAAGAAATATTTTTAAATGAAAAATAAAAGTATGATAATAGTGGATGAATGAATGAGTACAAGAAGAAAATGGTCTGCATGTGCCTGTGCGCAGACCTCATTATATTCATTCAAATTTAAAAATGTAAGATTCAAGGTAATTCAGGGAAGTAACAGCGATGAGCTATAGCAGTTTCTTTCAGTCATATAAATATAAGCTACGAAATCCTGAACCATCTTTGTAAGGGTGACCGATTTTATTGCCTAGCAAAAAAGACTGTCCTATGCTGTAAAATCACTTCCAGGTTGTTCAGAACCCATTTTTTTTGGAGGATGAAGCCCACATAGCTCTGAGACCTGTGCGTGGTTGATGAATAGGATAATGTCGATTGATGAGTTGAACCTGCAGCTTTAGGTGGGTTCCGAACCACCGGACAATGTGTAGGTCTTTGAAACTGTAGGTTCAACTTATCAATCACCATCATTCAATTATTTACCCGCGAACAGGTTTTAGACCTATATGGGCTTCATCCTAAAAATAATCTTGTCAGATTTTTGAGTATTTTGTTGAAAAATCAATATTCAGAGATTAAACATTTTGACGGCTGCATCCTAAAGATTTCTTAATTGAATTTCTTTATTGCCAAATTAACATGATACAAAAATACAATTTTTTGGAGGATGAAGCCCACATAGGTTGGAGACCTGTGCTTGGGTAATGAATTGGATGATGATTGATGAGTTGGACCTACAGTTTTAGGTGGGTTCCGAACGAAAATCAGAAGCATATCAACTACAAATCATGGAAAAATAAAAAAAAATTTTGGTGTATCAAAAACAATTTGGCACCAACGAGGAGGGTAACCAGAGCATTCAGTTCAAATTACATTCATTTGTCACAAATATTGATCACTTTAGGTAGCTTTTAACAGGTTTTTCTCGATTTTTCAAAATTAAGACTCTTAAAATGGACTCTGAACTTGCTATTCTTGTGATTTTTATATTAGAAACCCCTCATTTATTTATAGTTGTAGGAAACTCCCATACAACCTCCTAATTGTCTCTTCATATTCATGCTCTCCTCTAATATTTATCTTATTTTTATTATAATATAAATAAAATCTCTTTCATATTCTAATAGAATAGAACTAAGATTTATGTATGCAACACAGCATACAAGTATGCATTATTTACGGTTACAAGTTTTATAATGTAACTAGCGGTTCACCCGTGCGTTGTAATGATATTTTAGTTATAATAGTGATACCCAGCGAATTCCCAAGAGCCTAGCACAATCCGCATTTCCCTAGCTTTCCTAAAATGTTATTTTTTGTTGGTTGAATTGCAATTAAAAAAATTTCGCCAAATAAATAATGGATGAAACATAAGCTGAGCTTTGATTCTCCAGTCATATGTTTCCTACATGACTGCAATGCTCCGACTACACGGT
Organism: Conomelus anceps; assembly: GCA_948455865.1. Lineage (NCBI taxonomy): Eukaryota > Metazoa > Arthropoda > Insecta > Hemiptera > Delphacidae > Conomelus > Conomelus anceps. The sequence goes on from OX418222.1 coordinate 10,945,678, forward strand.
ACGCGCGGATGTCTGCAGACAACTTGAATAACAACAACGCCGCTAAGGGCCCACCATATGATTAAGAACTGTTGATTTCTATCAGATTTCCTTTAAGGATAGATTTCTCCTTTTTGTGTCCTTCAGCGAGGACTTTTGAACTCCCAAACTTCACAGGAACCATCTCGGGACTATTCTACATTGTGCCTGAAAATTTCATAAAAATCGGTTCATCGGTTTCGGAGTTTACTGGTAACATACATACATACACCTTTTATATATGTAAGAGATCTAACATAAATCATTTTTGAACAAATTACTGTGCTAAAAAGAAATAACAAGCATCACTGTAGTATGTCTGTATTGGGGTTACCTAGACAAAGGGAATGAGCAAGTTTTAACAAATGATATTTATATATTATGTATTTTATGTTAACAGCTGTTTCACATAGATTTTGGTCACATTTTGGGACATTTCAAGGAGAAGTTCGGCTTCAGAAGAGAAAGAGTTCCGTTTGTGCTTACTCACGACTTTGTCCATGTTATTAATAGAGGTCAGCAGGCGAAAAAAGAGGCGCTCGAATTTAAATCCTTCCAATCGTTGTGCGAACGGGTGAGTCCAGTTTAGTTTTATTATTTTATTAATCTTAAACTTTGTTACTAGTAGTTCTGTGAGCAGTATACCTGACGCCCAAGAATAAGGGTGCTTGCATAGAGCAACATACTCCATGTACTCAATGATAATCACAGTGGAAAAATTAAACACAGTCATCAGACCTAACTTTTGATTCAATTCGCGTAGTCTATTTTAGCGCTCACTGTACAAAGTACATAGGGGGAGAGCATTATGCCGTCCGTACGCATACAACTTCAGACCAAAAACTACAGGGGGTACAGGTACCAAATTTTCAGGAGGTAGTAGGCACCGCATAAGAAGAAACCATAAAAAAACCATGAGTTTATATGACTATTTGACATTAAAATTTAAGTTTTCCAGTAGTAGCCCTACAATTTTTCTTAGGCGGAAGATCACATTTGCACGACTTTGAGGCATGCCTTCTCTCAGTTTTAGTGAATTGGAAAATTTGAAAAGATCTGTATCAGCTGTTTTACTAATGGGACAGTGAGAGCGTCCCCTTTGAATTTACTGTAGATTCATTCCACTTTTTTTCATGTATGGTTTTCACAAAAGGTCACTCTCTATCACATCATCAAGGCTGTGTTTTCTGTTTGCAAGACAGCTGATTGCACAAAAAATTAGATATCAGATATAATTATGTGATGAATATATGTTATAAAACAATATAAATTAAATTTTTATATAATTTCTTACTAATCACTTGTTATTATACTTAATTAAACTATTATAAATGAAGCAAACAAATATATATGATATCTTTATTCATATTCATCTCAACGAGATGAATAACCACTTAACCAGATGTTATGGCCCGAGGGCTATCTATGGATCTGATTCCAATTATTCCATATGATGGAGCTCATTTTAAAAGTCATATGTTTCTATAGAAGAAGGCTTGGTTGCCTTTCCTGTTTTTCTTTATAATTATCCTTTAAATGCAACAACATTTCAATAATCCTTACACACACATCGCTGCGCATTACTAAAAGGAACTTTCATGCCAAATTTCAAAGAAAATTGTTCACGTAAATGTAAATGTGTTACAAACAGACAAATGCAAAACAGTCGACTCGATACAGAGACCTCTCTTCGTTTTGTCAATAATGTAGGTGTTAGAGTTGAAAAGTAAAGTCATAGCAACTAACTTTGTTAGTAACTATCACAGCCGTGAGCCGTAGCAGGTTTCTGTTCAATCAGATTGGATAAGCAACGCTCTCCTGGGCCCTCTCTGTAAGTGACTGATTGGATTGGCCAGCAAAAAAAAACTTCTGTTGTAAAATCACTTCCTGGTGTTTCAGAACCCACCTTAAATTGTAGTTTTACCATGTTGTATGAACTAAGGTTTTTTGTCTTTTTCAATTATTTATTTATTTTATTATTACTTATTCAATTAATCATTTCTCAAATAAAATAATATAAAAAATAAATAATCAGTACAAATAAATTCTATTTTTCATCTAATGATGTCCCACATTGTGAGAGGGGAAGAGGGGGCTCTTATGCATTAACTTCGCCCACAGCACTTTCATAAATTGTTAAGTTAAAAAATAAAGTCAATTTATCTATTAGTCTGAATCTTAAATTGTATGCATCCTATTGTATTGATGTACAATTATAATTATCATGTTTTTATTATTATTATCATGTTTCATTGAATAAATATCTGTAATAATAATTATTTTGCTCATAATGCCTACATAGATAAGTCCTTCAAAATTATATTATATTGATTGTCTCAATATTAGCCAAATGGCGATATTTGATGCCTTGTTCAGCGTGATGGCTTCCTGTGAGTGGAACTCACTGCCACTGTATGTCATCCTCTCGCCATCCTTTTCACTATTTCATAAACGAGTATACCAGTACCTAACTATTGCTGCTGGATACTAACTTCCTCAGGTTAATGTTCAGCCTATTGGATGTTCATTTGGAAATTCATGCTAAAAGAAACAAGGAGGAGTTGTCTTTCTTCATATTTTAATTTTATTTTATTTCTGTCTCTTCTACAATAAGGTTAATCATAAGGATAATGAATTACCTATACCTCATTTATTAATTGCATGGTTCTTTTTCTCTAGATTATTATTATTTTTTATTTCTTTATTTATTCTCTAATATTGATATATCAATTATACAGGGTGGGGGAAATGTTTGGAAACGGCTTAATATTTCATATACAAAGGTGATTTTGCGGTAGGTATGATTGAGGATCCTACTCAAATTGAAAATACTATTTTACTGTGACTTTAAAAATCTGGTCCGCCATCTTGGAACCGCCATTTTGAATGTAACTTTTTTTTTTAAATAGGAAGGGGGTCATGCGATACATGATTTCAATACGGAATTTTAAGACAAAATGAATGCCGAAAACCGCACATCGATATGTCAACCCGTTTCGGAGATATTTACATTATTAATCGATACCATGAAAAGCAGAAATGAAATAAATAAGTACATTAAAATCTTACCTATCAAATTTTTTGTTAATAGTGTTTGCTAATAAACATTAAAACCCAATTATTTTAATAAATGTTCAAACTGTTTTCCTTCAGCTGTTTGACATTGTGCTAATCTTAAATAATAGCCATCAAGCACATTTTGAATCATTTCGCGTGATGAACATCTGACTCTGGATATCATAATATCAACAATAATCATGATATCAACCTAAAATCATCTGTAATAATCCAACTGATTTAATGAATTCTTTTTCAATCATGAAGTAGTGAGTGTGTTTAAAGTCGTTCGCAATGGCATTTTTAAATGAAACCGAGAGAATAACTTTGTTAATGATGCGCGGCTATGGAGATAGAGTACGGTCTTACCAAGAAGTTTCTGATTTATTTAACGAAACATTTCCCAACAGAAATCCAATTAGTAAAAGTGTTGTTTTTAAGACAGTAAAGCGGTTTCAAGAAACGGGCAAAGTGACTGATCGTGCTCGCACTGGAAGAACAAATACTGCCACCAACAATGAAAAATCTTTAGAGGTAATGCAATCATTTGTTGAAGATCCGCATACATCAACTAGAAGCGTTGCCAAGGAACATGGTATGTCTACTCGTTCTGTCAGAAAAGTTCTTAAGGAATCTCATTTCCATCCGTTTAAGCTTCATGTATTACAAGAACTGAATGAGGATGATTTCGACCGCCGGGTAGAGTTTTGTGACATAATGATGAACAAGTATGACAATGATCCAAACTTCTTTAATAATGTAGTATTTTCGGATGAAGCTACGTTCATGCTTAACGGCAATGTAAATAAGCAAAACTATCGTTTCTGGACCGATGTCAACCCATACTGGATGAAGGAGGGTCATACACAGTATCCTGAAAAATTAAACGTATGGGCTGGTATGGTAAATGGTCACATTGTAGGACCATTTATTATCGAGAATAATTTAACAGGTGCCATTTACGAGAACATGTTAATAAATTTGATCGTTCCAGCCATCCAGAACATCAACGGACAAGAGTTACATAACTTGTGGTTTCAACAAGATGGGGCGCCCCCTCATTATGCATTAGGAGTGCGGGATATATTGAACCAAACATTTCCCCAACGCTGGATAGGTCGTAGAGGTGCAATAGAGTGGCCCGCTAGGTCACCTGACCTCTCTCCACTTGATTATTTCTTTTGGGGCTACATGAAAGACAATGTATACAAAAAGAAACCAGCAACAATTAATGAACTGAGAGAATGTATAACTGAAGTGGCTAACAGAATTCCACGCAAAATGATTCAAAATGTGCTTGATGGCTATTATTTAAGATTAGCACATTGTCAAACAGCTGAAGGAAAACAGTTTGAACATTTATTAAAATAATTGGGTTTTAATGTTTATTAGCAAACACTATTAACAAAAAATTTGATAGGTAAGATTTTAATGTACTTATTTATTTCATTTCTGCTTTTCATGGTATCGATTAATAATGTAAATATCTCCGAAACGGGTTGACATATCGATGTGCGGTTTTCGGCATTCATTTTGTCTTAAAATTCCGTATTGAAATCATGTATCGCATGACCCCCTTCCTATTTAAAAAAAAAAAAGTTACATTCAAAATGGCGGTTCCAAGATGGCGGACCAGATTTTTAAAGTCACAGTAAAATAGTATTTTCAATTTGAGTAGGATCCTCAATCATACCTACCGCAAAATCACCTTTGTATATGAAATATTAAGCCGTTTCCAAACATTTCCCCCACCCTGTATAGTTACTCTTACATGTATATATTCTGTAGACTAGTATTGTATTATTTAATTTGTTTTGTACCACTATGGGTCTCATCAGACCCAGTGGAAATCATCAACTTGTAAATAAATAAATAAATAAATAGTTTATTTACTTGTTTATTCATTTCTTTGCAATTATATCATCTACATTTGTTTGTTTTTAATTTGTTTATTATTTTATAAAATTCATTACAGATTTTTATGTTTGTTTATGCTTTTCATTTTATTTTTCAGGCTTTCCTAATACTTAGGCAGCATGGCTGTTTGATTCTATCACTGTTTGCCATGATGATATCTACAGGACTTCCAGAACTTAGTTCAGAAAAAGATCTTAACTACTTACGTGAAACTTTGGTAAGTGCATTTTCTTATTCAGCTCTCTTTTTATTCTATTCTACTCTCTCTTTATTCTTTTATTTCTTCTCTTCTCTTTCTTCTCTCTAGCTTTAGTAGCTTGCACAGTGTAGCATCCACTATTTGATGGTAATCACCATTGCAACATCGAACACATGCCTCAGAATGGTGGTATTCACACTGCTGCAAACTACCCTAAACTATTCCACATCGTGTTTTGATTATGTGATAGTGATTATCATCAAATAGCGGATGCTCCACTGTGCAAGCTCTTCTTCTTTTCCTCTCCGTTTTTCTTCTCCTCCTTCTCCTTCTCCCTCTTCTACTGCTTCTTTTTTGACTTCTTTGTTTTCTTCTTCATAGCTTTGTAGAATAAATAATATGAGTTTTTTGCCCTAGAACAGCTGTTAATAAATGCATTTAACAACTGATTTGATGGAGATCATGTATCAATGTTTCAGTTCATGGGAGCCTTACCATTAACCAGTAAATGGTATTTTACTGGAAACTAAGGCATATGATTGATGTATTCAAATTTTTGAACTTCTATGAATTTGTATAGACCAATCAGATGCCTTGGTTTCCAGTTAAATTCCATTTACCAGTAATTAGTAAGGCTCCCTTGAACTCAACCATTTGCATGCACCAGTGCAATCAGTGTAGAATCGTTATAAACTGTGTGCTGATGCATTGGAGGATGGGTTGGACAGCTAATTTTACTAGTAGGGACTACAGTACAATCCAATGTCTAATCTTATAATTTGCCTTCTATTTCTACAGGTTCTGGATCTGTCCAAAGAGAATGCTCTAACACACTTCCAGTCAAAGTTTGATGAAGCCCTGTGTAATTCGTGGAAGACATCTTTGAACTGGGCCTCCCATAACATGGCCAAAAATAACAAAATATAGACTGCTTCTGTGTCCATCATCTTTCTTCAGGAATCTGCTTCTGATTTTGGTCCAGGTTCTGCTTCTGTTCCTGGTTCAGTTTCTGCTCCTGTTCATGGTCAAGTCTCTATTCCTGGTTCAGTATTTGCTCCTATTCCTGATACAGTATCTGCTGCTGGTGTAGTATTTTCTCCTGTTCCTGGTTCAATATCTACTCCTGGTTCAGGATTTGCTCCTGTTCCATTCTACACTATCTGCTTCTAGTCCAGATTTAGTTTCTGCTCCAGGTCCTGATCCTGTTCCTGGTTCAGTTTCTGCTCCTGGTCCAGGTTTTGCTCATGTTCCTGATTCAGTTTCTTCTTTTGTTGCAATATTTTCTCCTGTTCCTGGTTCAGCTTCTGTTCCATTGCAGTATTTCCTACTGTTCCTGACTCAGTTTCTGCTCCTGTTCCTGGTTCAGTTTCTGCTTCCGGCCCAGTTCCTGTTCCTGGAACAGTATTTACTCCTTGTCCCTCCTCTATGTCCCAATTTCCATGGCTGAAACAGAAAATATAGTATGAAGACTTGAAAAACAGGTGATATGATCTTTTCATGAGATAGCAATTGGACAATGCATTGCCTCCTATTCCATATGTGATAACAAGATAAATATTTTTATTTATTGTAAAAAAGATAAATGGGCTGCTTGAACCACAGTGGGACTTTGTTGCTAGAGTCCAGAGCTTAGCAGCAATATGAGACATGTGCTTTAGAATAGGGTATTAGACAGAGTGAAGTAGTGAGTAATAGGTGTGTCAAGGCTCAATGATCTAATGTGTTGATTCTTAGCTCTAGTATCAACCATGAATCTTGTATTGAAAGTCCACTGTGGAGGCTCCCTTTAAGGTGTATGTGAGTCTGGTACATGGAGCATTTGCCAAACATTGATTCAACTCAATGCTTGGTAAATGGTCCATGTGTGGATTGCCTTACAGGTGGATCCAGACTGTGGACAAAGCCCCATCGCAAATATACCTCTGTTGCACAGAATCAGTTGATCATATTGTTACATATCAATGGTTCCCGGGGGCCTACCAGTTACTGGTTTCATCTGATTGGTCTGTTCAAATTCATAGACATTGGAAAATTTGAATAGACGAATCAGATGCTACTGGTAATGCTACCTTGAACTCAACCATTGTGTCTTATCATTGTATTTATGGTGTGCTGTTGCAAGATGATGATGTGATCAGCTGATTCTTTGCGATGGTCTTATTAGCTGATTCTTTGCATGGTCTTATCATTGTATTTATGGTGTGCTGTTGCAAGATGATGATGTGATCAGCTGATTCTTTGTGATGGTCTTATCAGCTGATTCTCTGCATGGTCTTATCATTGTATTAATTTATGGTGTGCTGTTGCAAGATGATGATGTGATCAGCTGATTCTTTGCGATGGTCTTATCAGCTGATTCTTTGCATGGTCTTATCATTGTATTTATGGTGTGCTGTTGCAAGATGATGATGTGATCAGCTGATTCTTTGCAATGGAGTGATGTTCGATATGGGATTTTTTTTGCAATCTGGTCCCACCTTTACAAGTGCGGCCAGTTGCATTAAATTAAATAAAATTTAACCACTGTAAGATGATGTCATCTTACAGAGCTCAATAGGAAATTCGTTGCACTGGCTCCATCAAATGACATCATCTTACGGTGGTCAAATTTAATTTTCTTTCGTGCAACTGGCCGTTAGTGTCATAACTTGAAAGCTAATTCGATTTACATCCACTTGAACCTTCAGTCAACACTGACTTCTTTTGAATTATGTGATACAAGCCCCTGGTTGCACAAACGTCCTATCATTATGATGGCTCATCATTCATTGCACTTTTATACCAAGTTGCTATGTGAAAGCACATGAAAACGCATGCTAGCATTCGTATGATCTATATATCTTGAATGGTGGAGCTCATACCTGGTATGTGCATTACATGCTAGCATTATTTGTATTATCTATATAAATCTTGAATGGTGGAGCACATACCTAGTATAAAATGTTCAAAAGTGGTACCATCTTTCACACACATGTGCCGTCTTGTCTTTTATAATAATTATAACAGCTAATTTACACTCCAAATCATATAATAATATGATTTATTCACATTATTCAATTTATAATGAATCATTTAATTAATTTATATACTATATGTCATGCTCAGCTGATCTCTGAATGTGAAGTTTTTAGTTGACTGCATTTTAATACCAAAACGTGACTGATATGATTATAGCAGCATGGTATAAAAGTGGAACAGATAGTGAACCATCATTAAAATAGGACGTTTGTGCAATCAGGGCTAAAAATTGTAATGGGTATGAACCTTAGTGTAGTGTGGCCCTTGAATGTACAGTACTATTGTAGAATATTAATGTTTATAATGGGTTTATAATTATTTGTATACTCACATTCACTGAACTGTTTGTGCAATATTTTCTTTGAATTTTTTATGGGTAATATTAAATGTTGTGGAATATGTTCATGCAGTCTGCACAGAGCGTTTGCTAAGCGTCACAAGTGTCATGCGTCGTAGATAGCGTTTGGATGTCAATGCCAAAGATATGCCCTGTTTCTGAGTCGTTCATTAAGTTTAATGGATCATTAACTCACAGCTGGAGCAATGTTAACCCATTGCTCCAGCTGTGAGTTAATGATCCATTAAACTTAATAAACGACTCAGAAACCGGGCAATAGCCATTTATTTATGATGCTTGACAAACGCTGCGAGTGCAGAATGAATGAACGTTCCTGTTATAACCCCATTAAATTATTATTATTATATGCAGTTTTTATCATTTGGTGACATTATTTCTTGGTTGTTATATTCATACTAATTTAGCCAATCTGTTGTAATCAGCTGTTTGTAGTTTTTACCCAGAATAGATAACATATTTCATTCATGTTTCAAAAGACATGTTAAGCCTGTCGGTCCCGGCTGCCTTAAACATAAGAGGCCCTGAACTTATTCAGGTGCGACCTGAGAACTCTCGGACACTAGACCTGAGCCAGCCAGGTTACATTTTTTCAAATCACCCACTTTGGGTTTCATTGAATCAATTATTTCTTCATGGATGCTTCTTCCAGTACTCCTTCATTCTGTCCAATGTTGTCTTTCTTCTCTCCACATGATGTTATTATTACCCAGAATACATTGCATCTGTCTATCAGTCTATATTGTACCATGTTACAATTCTGTAAATACGTGCAGTAAAAATTTCTAAATTTTCAGATTCAGTACAGCCTTTTAATATTATTGAATATTATTCAAAATTCAACAATGGGAGTTTGTCAATTCCAAGTCTATATTAGTAGAGCACTGGATCGGTTTTTGTTTATATAGTCATGTAGATTGAGATTTTAATTATTGGTGTAGTTGGGTCATAGTATATTTTACTCATTTATGTTTATTTGGAAATATTGTTTAAAAAAGAACTGAAATTATAAAAAATACAGAGAATTGCTATTTAAAACTTGTATTTTTGTCACATTCTCAATTCTACGATTTAAAAATAAATTAAAACAGTCTAGTTACAATGTAATCATTAAAATTATTGATCATTTTCATTTGGATTGCCGAGTTAATAAATTAGAAATAGAGTAGTCTGTCAACTCATTCTTGGTGTGCAGAAACACTTTGTGTTTTGTCTATGCAGCATACACAATGTCAAACGGCTTTACCAAGAACTAGTAATTCTTCATATGACAAAGTATATGCAGTATAGAGTAGTAGTCATTAGTAGAGTGCTGACATGTGTGCGGAAAATTCATACAACTGCCAGGAATGAGTTGACAAGCTATATTGTTGAAAATGTGACAAATAAATGTACAAAACTAGTCTAGTGTTTCATTGAAATCATAAATTCGACAAACTCCCTTCATTTTTTATTTAATTATGAAGTTCCACATGAGACAAAAAAATCTACTAATAAGTTGAAATATTATTCAATTTATTAAATAAGGCTTTTCATTACTAGTTTTACAATGGTATTGGAAGTTTTTGGACCACTGTATTTATTGTCTTGAAACAAATTATTAGTATAAATATTGTAAATTAATTGAAGTAAGATTTTATTATAGTAGTGTAGTCATTTTGATTATTGATGTAGTTGGGTTTAAGTATATTTTATTCATTTGTGTTTATTTTATTTTAGTTTATTTGGAAATATTGTCTAAAAAAGAACTGAAATTATTGAAATACAGAGAATTATTACTTAAAAGTTGTATTTTGTGAGGGCTTTCACATGCTGCAGTTATTGCATAGATAGTTTGGAGAAATGTAGATTTAAGCTAGACCGGCAGCTAGTGATCTAGCTAGAGTTCTATTGGTCTACTAAACTGGTCTAAATTCTTATTTGTGCAATTAGTTTCACTATGACTCGCCATTTATATGACCTCAATGCTTGTTTATATTGCTAAGCCGCGTCTCCACCAACCGAACATGTCTGCCGAACATTGTTGGCAAATACAAAAAACGGACAAACATTAAACATATGGGTCACCAAACATGTTCGTGTGTTCAATTGAAATGTTTGGTCTGTAAGCGAACAGTGACCACCAACAACAGGTTCCCGCCACTAACCCCACCACACCAATCATAATGATCGAGAAGGCATCCACACCAAACAATGTTCGGCAACATCAGATAATTCCAGCGAACACTGTTCGCCGAGCATGTTCGGTTGGTGGAAACGCGGCTATACACAACCTTCAAGATGCATGTTGACTTGATTATAAAATTATCTAAAGGTGCGTTTAGACCACAATTATGTAACAATTTATGCTACAAAGTTTGATAATCAAGTTTGTGTAACAAAGTTGTGATATTCAAATGAAAATTATTGTTTTAAATATACAGTAGAGATGTGACCAGATTGAGCGAGTCGTTCAAAGTAACTGACTTTAAAATAAACTACGAACTAGTAGTTCAAATTCAGAAAGTAGGTAGTTCATTTTTGAACTGCGTTTGTGTTTTACGGAATACAGTCAACACACCATCTAGTGAGAACTCCTTGAATTAGCAGAGCAGTGCAGCGGCCTGCTATAGGCACTGCTAGACAAGAGCACTCACCTCTCACCTCCCCACTCAACGAGCATTTTGAACTGTGAAGTGAACTAACTACAACAACAGCTTGCTCACTCACTCACCTCTCTCAGCTCCACGATCTTCTTGAAATGTGAGCTGATCGAACTACAACTAAAGCTAGCTCAGAAAGCTCATTGACTAATCTCTGTGCTCTGGAATATTAAACTGATGACTCAGATTCTGAAAATTATTCATGTTGAGGCGCCAGACTTATGACAAGGCTGTTTATTGTTGTGTGTGTGTATGAGTGCTCAGTGAGCGAGAGAGCGCTTAGCTGCTGAACAAGCAATGGTAGTGAATGAGCATGAGCATTGCTGATGACTCATTTTTGAACTAGTTCGAATGAATGACTCACTTATAAGAGTGAGGGCGATTGAACGACTCATTGAAAAGAGTCATTATTGCCAAGCCTAATATACAGGATGAGCATGAATTATTGGGTATATTTTATAGGTGAATAAAAATAACATCGATTTACCATCGTGAATTTAATTCATTGAAAAGACGATTTCAAACAGGTCTTTTTACTACAAATGACAAGTTTAATGAATTAATACAAGAGTACTTATCTTTGTAATTCTTAATGAACAACATCTGCAGAGTTTTTTTTGTAGATTACATCTTGGAGATTCCAGTTAAGGAGTATAAGACAAGTCAAATCAACAATGATAAAATCGCATACACTAGTTACTATAACTACTATATCAATTAGTTAAGGGAGGCTTAGTTTAGTTTTGATGTGAAAGGAACTCTTGTACACTGTAAATAGCTTTATCAACATAATATTTTTTCAATTGTATTTTTGAATATTTCTATATTTTCAACTCTTTAAAAACGGTGGTAGCTTGTTGCAGAGTTTCCTTCCAATATAACTAGGGCTTTGTTTAAATAAGCTACTATTGTGACTCATCATCAAGTGATAATCTCCTCGGCTTCTTGTATTATAATCGTGTCCATCAAGATTTTGGTTAATATCACTTTTTTTACATATAAAGTATTGAGCAGAGGTAGCCTATATTGAAAAATAACTGCACTAGCGCCCATATTATTGTGCTAGAATTTGAGATGACCACCATTGTTAGGAAGATAGAAGGTGGAGAAATTACAGTTAGTCCAGTAAAGACCTAGGTTGGTAAAAACATGTTTACAAGAGCAGAAAAGTTACGCAGAAATTTATTTAACTTTTCAAGTGTTGTGTAAAATTTGTTGGCATTGTCTTTTCATTTAATTCACAAACAAGTTCATACACTAATTAATTTGTTTTTCATTCACCTATGAAAGCACTCTTTAATTTTTTTGATTGTCCTTTATGTAAAAGTTGTACAACATGATTATATAACAGTGTTTTGCTACATAATTTAAACGCAGCTTAAAATTAGATTCACAAGATTCTAGACTGGGTGTGAATAATTAGGAAAGAATAATAAATAGAATCATATTGTTACAAAAATTATTTTTTAATGAAAAAATACTGCTTAACAACTATTGACTTAATAAATTGATTACAATATAACATTATCATTAATAATCCTCTAATAACTTTAAATACTAACGGCCGGTTGCACAAAAGCCAATTAAATTTAATCCCTGTAGAATGACATCATTCTATGGAGATTAAACTTAATGGAGAGAATTTAGATTGAGCCCATTGGAAAATAACTAATGGATCTTTGTGCAACAGAAATAAACCTTATGACAGTTGGTTAACTGACATTAAACTTCTGGCTTTCATGCAACCGGCTGTATATGATTGATATTTTTAAATTCAATAGCAATGGCTTGATTTTTGTTAACAACCAAAGTAATTATTGTTGTGTAATTATTGAAATAAAATATGTACCACGGAAAAGACAAAACATTTTAAAAATGATTTAGTTTTGAAAATACCACAAACAACACTAAAGAAGTTTTAAAATATCAACAGCCAGTTGCATGAAATCCAATTAAATAAGTAGTTTAATGTCAGTTAACTAACTCAAGTGTAATAAGTTCATTTCTGTTGTACAAAGATCCATTATTTATTTTTTTGTTGACCAAATGGGCACAATCTGACAAAATTGTAATTTGATCAACAGCTGATTCTGAAGTTGAGAAAAAATATGAATTAGAATCATTTCATTGTGAATTATTTGAAACATTATTCAACTATCTCAATATTATTATATTCTTGATAGATTTATTCATTTTGAAAGTATTTTAACAACTATAACCACATTTGCAATTCCGTGTTCTGGTACAATAAACATAACCTATAAAATGTAACAATGGGCATTAGTGAGATTTAATCCTTGGTGAGTGCTGGGTGGTTAAACATCTCATACACTGGTTCGCTTAATTGGCATTATATCTTGTAATTTATCCTTTGTACAACAAAATTGTTTCCATTAAATTTAATCTCTGTAGAATGACATCATCTTAACCTATACAAATCTAGGAGATTAAATTTAATTGGCTTTCATGCAACTGGCCGTTAGTTTTGAAGATACCACGAACAATACTAAAGAAGTTTAATATTAAAATTCTTAAATGGTAGTTATGAAGATACAATGAAAAAACTAAATAAATGTCAAAAGCACAAACAATTTCGATATGAAACAAAAAGTAGTCTAGTGAAAATATTTGGAGGTACTTGCAACTACATAAAAAATTAGTAATAATGATAATAATAACATTTATGAAGATACAAAACTAGACATTTTAAAAATATAAAAACTTGTAATTATTATAAGATACAATGAAAAACAGATCAATTTTAAAGTATGACAAATCTTAAAAAAAAATAAAACAATAATAGTGAAAATACTTGCCAATTTTTTTATATTTATTGAGTATTGTATTTTTTAAATATAAAAAATCAATAATTTTAAAAGAACAACAAATCTTGATAAATAAAACAAAAAGTTGTATAGTGGAAATACTTGCAGGAACCCTACAAATGTATCTGAAATCCTGTATTAATTTGATGTAGTAGGGATAATAGCAATAACCTAACCTTTTCTTTATTGTAAATTAATCTTAGAAATAGGAATAATATATTCTACTCAACAGTAGATCTACAGTCTATTATAATCCATAAGGAAATAACAAAACACATACAATTTATAAAACTTGAACAGTAACAATAAGAATCAATGGTACAATTCTTTTACAAAATTGAGCAATATTTTTTCATGATCTAAGAACATTTTAAAATTGTTCAAAATCCCATTTTTTATAACATGAAAGAGGGGGTAATAATACAATGATATGCACACAATAAAATAGGAAGATAATATTAACTATATTAAATTACTGTTACAAAAAATACAATATAAAACACGAAGTTTTTAATGAAGTGGTAACAGTTTATGTAACAATAATTACAGTATTAAAATCAACTCAGTTTCAGTGAATTAATGAAAATTATGTTAATTAATGCAGTTTCAGTAAAATGATAATAATAATTATGCAAAAGAGAGACGTTTCAGTAAATTAATCAGGGTTGAGCGCTGGACGTTGATCAGAGCAGACCCTCTGAATGGCTTTCGTTTTGTCTTGCCGATGCTTGTTGTAACCTTCAGTCACCGTGTATAATACCGTTAGTCAAGTATTGAAAGTTTAATTGGAAATTAATTAGTTTAATTATTAGAGTTTCAATTGAAAGTTCGCTTGTAAATACGAGTACTTGTGTTTTGTGCGGTCTGTATAATAAATGCAAAGAGATATAGACTCGGATTTTTCGCCATCGGGTTCTAGAAAACGTGAACGATCCAAAGTATCTCCTGATTTTGGTTCCCGGCCTGGTAAAAAACGTTCGGAACATTTGACTAGTGAAATGGATAAAGAAAAATTTAAGGAGTTATTGAGCGGTTTCGAGACTAGAATTGTGGAAAATTTTGATAGGAAATTGTCCACCCTAGCCACTAAGGACGATGTAGCTGCTCTTACTGAGACTGTGAAAAAGTTATCTAGTGAAAATAGTGAACTAAAAAATGAACTATCTTCTCTTAGTATTCACAATAAAGTCTTAACAAAAAGACTTATTGAGCTGGAGGACAGAAATAGAAGAAACAATCTCATTTTCATTTTGAACCTAATGAACGTAATTTTGTGTTAGTGGTGAGATGTTTGTGTTTGGATTATTTACAGTGTCACGAAAATTTGTTTATCAATAGGGCTCATCTTCTAGGACATCCAAAAAAGAACAATGTATTAATTATAGCCCATTTTCCATGTAATGATGATGATGATGAACTTTTTACTAGCAAATGTGAAAAAGCTGAACGGTACAAATTATTTCGTGTACAAAGTCTACTCGTACGAGACCCGGAAAAATAGAGGAAAACTATTGGCCTTGCGGAAAATTATTTTGAGCAAACAACCTGGTTCGAAAGTGCGGGTCATCCACAATCGTCTGGTCATCGGAGATGTGTCCTTCACGTGTGATACTGAATCAGGTGGTCTACAGTTTGGCAATATTAATGGTGAAGAGAAATTCAAGGAAGTGTTCGGGAATGATTCTGAAGAAATTCTAAAATCTTTCAAGGAAGGTCAAGGTAACATCACGCAAGGACTTAGAAATCAATGAGGTGTGGCCGTCAGTCGTATAGGCAGGCCTAGTTATAGTCAATATGAGACTGATATTCTAGTGTACAATGTGTGTGGCATAAAAGGTAAAGATTATTCGCAATTTTTTAGTTTTTTAAAAAAGTAGAGTATGTTCTTTACAGAATATACCAAGCGAGGTCCCGCTCGATAATATTGATGTGTCTCGTGTTAGGAGATCAAAAGATGCAGTAGTCAACTCTAGAGGAGAAAAGGTCTTATCCATTAGTGAACTATTCAATTATATAATTTTGAATGGTAGAATTAGAGGGGATGGAGACGGAGAATTTACTTTTTTGAGTCAGAGAGGAGCATCCGTTATAGACTATTGTTGTGTACAACTAGAGAATATTAAGTGCATTAAGAGTTTTTCTGTACTTCAGGAGCATTTCTCAGACCATTTTCCAGTTTGTTTTAGTTTGAGTTGCATGAGTGATGATAAATTAATTTCGTTATTACCTAAGCTAAGTTTCTGTAGATTAACTTTTCATGTGAAATTTAACGACTTGCAGTCAAATATTTGTTAAGAATAAGTATAATAACTCACTTAATCTGGCCGAGTACTTTCGGGATCTCATAGATTTGAAAGTACTCGGCCAGATTAAGTGAGTTATTATACTCATTCTTAACAAATATTTGACTGCAAGTCGTTAAATTTCACATGAAAAGTTAATATTAACAACGCAGTTCGTCATGGAACAAGAAATCCAGGAATTCTGTAGATTTGATGAATTGTATTATGCCCGTAAACTATTAGAGAGATGTAGAAATATTGAAATACCGGATAATCCAAATACTGCAACTAAGTATTTGAAAAACTTTATATACTCTTCAGTCAGTAATCGGCCAATCACTTACAATCCTAATAAAAAAGTTAATAAACAGCAGGCTTGGGTTGATCGTGATTGTGGAAGAGCAAGGCGTAAAATGTTTAGGCTACTAAATTTATTTAGGAAATTTGACAATATCTCAATTAAAAATGACTATTTGATTTCAGTTAGAGAATATAAAAGCTTGTGCAGAGAGAGAAAAAAGCTTATTATGATAATGTGAATTAAAAAATACGAGTAGTGAACAATTCTAAGGATTTTTGGGATCTTATTAAAAATTTAAAAAGGAGTCGTCTATTTCAGACCGCTTCTCTAAAACCGGAGGTGTGGATCGAGTATTTATCAAATTTATTTACACCGGTTTGTCTAAGTCAGACATGGGCAAACTTTTCAAGGAGAGGGCCAGAAGAAATCAGAAATTACGAGGGCGGGCCAAAAATTTGATCAATACTAATAAACTTGTTTTTTACATTTCAGTCATCAGTTTAAATTTAAAGCCTCAATGATGATTATCCTCAATAATTGAAATTACATTGGAAAACTGCTGTTCAACTCTCTAAGGGAGACAATGATCCAACTGAGAAGATAAGCTTTTCAGGCAATCTAATTCTTAAACTCACTTATCAAAGTGCAGGGCTTTCAAGAGGTACTCCACCGGAAAACTCTTGGAAAATTGGCACTTAAAGGAAGTATTTCAAGACAGTTCTACATTGATACACATTACTTACTTTGATACACATTAGAATTATAAAGAAAACCTAAAGTGGATGAAATTCATTACTGATGTCTGGTAGTTTTTTACTAAGAACTTTAAAAGCGGAACTACTTTCTTTTTGTTCTGGATAAAAATGGTTATAGAATTCCATTGAGATGAAACATTCAAGCTGAACGTTTTTTTTTTAATAAAATTAATAATAATACTGATGATTTTCAATATGTGTGCCTTTCATTATTAAATAATCAATAATGAATTTCTTATTTTTCTTATGTTTCTTATGTTTCTTATTTTTGTAATTGTTGACCAATTTTAAGCATTTATTGGTTTCAACATATGAGAACTTATTCTTCTACTGACAACAGAGGCAGGAAACGTTTTGTAACAATGAACAATTATTAATAAACAAAACTTATGGAGCAATAGACATTTTTACAATAATTAGACCTCCCTCGTCATAATACTAAAGTGGAAATTGAAATTCCTTCTCACTGAAGATTTTCCGTTGCATGCGGTAGCCCAACTCATTAATAACTCATTTTTGACACTCAGTGCTAAGATGCGATAATATTGTACTTGTAAGTGAAAAAAACAATGAATAAGTATCCGTTATTCAAATTCAGTAACGAAGATAAATATTTTACATTATATTAACTATATTTTTTATATTATAATTTATTTCACACATGTGTGATTTTAGTGACTTCTCAAAAGCGGGTCGCGGGCCGGATTAAACTAGCTCTCGGGCCGTAGTTTGCCCACCACTGGTCTAAGTGAAACGATTTCATATGCTCCGCCCTGGGTCGAAATAACATCCCTAGACAAGGAATTGGATATAATAGAGTTGAATGCCGTGCTTACTAAAATGAGTAATAATAAAGCGCCTGGAGAAGATAGAATTCCATCAGAATTTTATAAAAAAGCTCCTGATAATTTTAAAACACTATTATTAAAAACTTTCAACAGTATTTATACAAGTGGATACGTTCCTGAATCTTTCAAGAATTCAATTATTTTCCCTCTTTATAAAAAAGGTAATCCTGCTGAGGTTTCTAATTACAGGGGTATTTCATGTATGGATGTCATGATAAAATGACTACCCTACAGTATCCTACACATAGACTCTCACTGCTGGAGGGGGGTCTACACATAGACTCTCACCACATTATATGGGACTCAGGGTTTTCAATTGCTTGACAGATGAACTGAAAAATATTAACAGTTTAAATAAATTTATTGTAGCCCTCAAACATATATTAATTGAAAGCTGTCCGTATTCATTGAGAGAGTGCTATGAGGTTTTCTCCAATGCTCATTGAATTGCAGAATAATTGGGTTTTCAAGGCTAATTCGAAATTTTGCAATAAGATTTGTGAGCATTAAAAAAAAAACTTTTTTTTTCACCGCATGGTGTAACCTATTTGACATGTCGTACACCGTTGGAGCTATGCTCATTGAATATGGTTTCAATGCGACGAAATAATAATAATAATACTGTTCAACAGGCTTCCAGCATCAGCAAGATGTCTTCCAACGAAAGAATTTGTCAGGTGCACCTACAATTTCCTGGTGAAGACTCCTTTGTATGCGGTTGATGAATATTTTGATATTCCTGAAAAGGTTCTACACCACAGACTGACTTGCCGGGAGCGGCTGTGTAGTGACTCTTGAATACGAACTTAAAAAAAAGACTGATTAACTATTTTAATCTTTTATTTACAATGCTATTTGTAGACTTTCACAATTTCTTGTAAAAATTGACGAACCAATTGCAATATTGCTTAGAGGGAATAAATATCATTAATCATAAGTTATAAGGTTATCAAAGTGATTGTCAACGTTTTCTCAACTCATTCTCACCAATTGCAACGAAGATACCCTTCAGAAATTTATAATATTATTCAACTCTCCCCAAAATGAAGAACTTCTTAATATCGACCCTAGTTTTCTAGTTTGAACAGGCAACTTCTCATAAAACAGAATCAAGGCAATGGGAAAATTTCGTACACGCCGAGAGATAACTGCCTATTATATCCATAATATTTCTTAACGATTTTAAAACTTCATATTATGTTTCTTTAAAAGACAAAAACCAAAGAATCATTTGGGGTGATTCAGCTGTTTAAGATTGAAACATACGCTTATTCTAGGTTAAAAGTGTGAGGGGGCTGATCTTTGCTGGGTGGCCGATAATTGGTATGCTTACCTTAGTCGGGAGTGCTTGCTCACAGGAGCTGACAGATTAATTTATATAGATATAGTGCTTTTCATATGTGTTTACACATATGAAAAGTTCTACTGCAGTTCATGAAAAATGGATATTCACAGCAATAAGATATAGTCACCACATATAGAATACGGTACTCCCTGAAGGTGCTGGCACAGTGGAGCATCCAATAGTCAATATAATCACCATCATAAAATCGAACACATGCTGTGAAATAGTGGTATTCATACTACTCCAATCTGTCATACATAAATCCACAGCCAGTTTTACTCTGCGATGGTGATTATCAAGTGACTTATTGGATACCTACGGTACTTTACTGTAAAAGTTGATAATTGAAGCAATATCAAATCTTGCATGGGTGAAATTTGCCTATGAACTTCCTCTAAGATACTTCTAACATTGACATTCTTGAAAGGAGACCCCATTTTTACAGTGAACTCACATCTCACCTTGATATAAAAGTCCCACAAATTGGGGAATGGTGTTAGAAAAATGTGGACCAGTGTTTTACTCAGGAAATACAGTTGCATCCACTTGTATGTTTTGTTTAAAATCAAGGAAAATTGTCATTTATTCATTGTACTCACCATTTCTTTATTTTTTTGCCTATTTTCTTCAATTATCTTTTGATAATCGGTTGCCTCAGCATCCGTGTTTCCTGACATTGTGGAGAATTGCTCAGGATGTTCACTATAGTTTTGAAAGAAAATGCAGGTTGAAGACTTGTAATTTAATTGTGTTGTGGGTTTGTTCGAATTTGATGCAGTAATGTTTGAATTTTAGAAATGAATTTAAAAATGTGGGCACTGGAATGTTATCACTCCTCACTATCACAAGTAATTTCAAATTTCAAATCCCAATTTCGGTGGTCTGTATCGACTCATTCACACTCGATATATCCAGCTATCGATTATGAAAGCTATCGATACTTCACTTTCACTGTATGTAAAGTCTAATTTTGTGAGTTGAATATAATATTCCAAAAGTGATGATAGATTGTAATTTATTATTTAAACTTCAGAATTCTTCTTCTTATTGATTTATGTATTTTGTATGAACATTTGTACACAATTCCTTTTTGTTATATTTCAAATTTGTGGATCTTGAGAAGGTAGCACTGTCAGTCCATCATTGTGTCGTCTGCTATCAGCTTTTAGCTTTTAGAAGCAACTGTACATTATTCCTCAATTATTATTAGTAATTGAAAGTCTTCCTAAATTGAAGGATGTTAGAACTGCATGTAATTTCAAAACAATTGGATGAAACTAATGGAAGGAGGAAAGTTACCAATGACATTACTGTGAGGTTCATTGATTGAAAACTCAGAATATTTCGCCTGTTGGGAAGTTTACGTAGACACAAGCCCTTCTACAGGTGAGTTTTATGTATTTACTATGAAATACTTCTTTTATTCTCTTGCGTAATATGAGCTAGGTGCTTTAAAGTTCCAATTTTCACCTACATGGTTTCTTGTAGACTGAACAAGTTATAGTATACTGTATTCACTATGAGAATCTCTAATATGAATTCCAGATATTCTCATTGAATATGAAGTTCAAATACACCTAAATCATTGGGTATTCCATTGAAGAACCCTAGGGAGAATCCAATCCTTGATATTAATCACCACAAAATCAAACAGATGCTGAGGAATTAGG
Organism: Conomelus anceps; assembly: GCA_948455865.1. Taxonomy (NCBI): domain Eukaryota; kingdom Metazoa; phylum Arthropoda; class Insecta; order Hemiptera; family Delphacidae; genus Conomelus; species Conomelus anceps. The sequence continues at coordinate 10,966,910 of OX418222.1, forward strand.
TATGACAGATTGGAGTTGTCATTGAAATTGCACAGCTTGTGTTTGATTTTGCGATAGTGATTATGGAGCTGTGGTGACTGCAATGGTGACTATTTGGTGTTGAAAATGCGATATTCATAGATGCATTACTGTGACGACCCTCAATTTCAATCAAGAGTTTTTTTTTATTGCGGATGATGCCCACAACAGTTTAGGGAATTCAATTCAATTCATCATCAATCGTTGACCAGTTTATTCAACTGGACAGATTTCGTCATTAATAAATACTTGATACACTTATCAAGATGGCGTGGATATTAAAAGGATTCCAAGAAACTTGTAACTTTGTCATCTTGCAGTGAATAGAGTGGCAGATTCAAAAGTTTATCTCGGAGCAGCTTCTCAAACTTTTTATACTCCAATTCCTGAACACTAATTGGCAACCTATTGAAGATTTTCATGGTGTGAAGAGGAAAGCTGTCATGAGATCTTGCCAATCTGGATTGAGGCGGATTTATGTTGATTCGCCGCCTGGTGCTATGGTGGTGAATGTCTCCTCTTGTTTGGTACCGTAAGTGTGCAGTTGATTTCTTAGGAGCAGCTACACAAATACTGGCTGTACACAGTTAGTATTCTCAACCTTTTAAACAGTGGCCGGCAGTGTTCCAGATGTGGTGAAGCTGTATTGATGCAGATAACTTTTTTCAGAAGAAGTAAAATCCTCTCACATGCACCTGCATGCCCCCATAGAACTATCCCATAGTTTAAGTGGCTATGGAAGAGGCCATAATACACGGTTAATAGATAATTAGCAGGTACACGATTCCTCAACTTCTGCATCAGGTATGTTACCTTGGACAGATGGTTACAGACCATGTTAATATGCTGATCCCAAGATAAAAAGGGGTTCAACATGAAGCCAAGCAACTTTACCTTAGATTTGCCAAAAGCTGGAGGGTTGTGCTTCAAGGTGCACATCAAGCTTTGTGTCTTGGCATCATTCATGGAGAGTTAGTTGTCTTTAAACCACAAACTGTCTTCCTCCACCAATTGCATTGATCTTTGAATAGCCACTAGGTGGTCCTTGTCTTGAGCAATCAGGGTGGTGTCATCTACAAACAGAAATGCTTTTCCCATACCAAGGTCATTTATAAAGATCAGGAAAAGCAATGGACCAAGGATTGAATCATGTGGCACACCACGTGACACCTCCTGGGCACAAGATTTGGCCCCATCAACTGTAACAACCTGAGTTCACTTAGGCAGGTAATCTTCCATGGACCTTGGAGCCACTCCACAAACACCATATTTAGCCAACTTTCCCAGCAGAATATAGTGTGAGACACAGTCGAAGGCCTTGGTGAGATCACAGAGAGTCAAAGCAACTGAATGCCTGTCTTCCATTTCTTCAAGAACAGACTTCACTAAACAATGTATAGCTCCAGATGTAGATCTTTCCCTATGAAAACCAAACTGATGGGACAGGAAAAGTAGGTTTTCTTCAAAGTAAGCTGATAGTTGGATAAACATTGCTGACTCCAAAATCTTTTCAAATATGGGAATAATGCTTATGGGCCTGAAATTTGCCAAGTCTCCAGGATCACCCTTTTTAAAAAACTGGAACAGTTCTTGACACTTTCAGGAGATTGGGGAAGCTAAAACTTCAGTTACAGACTTTATCACAACAGTTGATATGCCATAGATGTCAGGATTTTTTCTGACATCTGAATTTTTGTAACCTCTCACAATCTTGATGACATCTACTGGATTTACTTTTTCCCATCTTGGAAATCTACAATTGTCAAGAGGCACATGATCAACTGCATCAGCTGGAGATCCTGGGAAAGCCACTATCTGGGCAACAGAGTGCATAGAAAATTGGTTGAAGTCATCTAGACTTGCACTTTTCGACCTTGGAGCTTGATTCTTTTTTGAACTATTAATAATGTTCCAGGCAGCCTTGCAAGGGTTTGCAGCCTCCTTTATAGTCCTCTTATTACTATCTTTTTTGGCTTTGATGACTTCCTGTTGATAAATCCTCTTCAGCCATAGATAAGTAGAACAGAAGTTAGCGTTTGTCTCAGCACTTGAGGCAGTCTTATACAAATTATTGGCAATGATGACCAGTGATTGGACATTAACCAAGTCTGTTGAGTACCAAGATCTATCACCTTTTTCCTTTGAAATTCTTCTCTCCAATGAAGGTTGCTTTATTTTAGATGGAAAGAAGTCACTAAATACACTCATGAACTTATCAAAGAAATTATGAAAAGCTGTGTTTGGTTCATCATGGTCAACCAGAAGACTCCAATTCAACCCTCCAAGTGCTCCAGCAAAGAATGGAAGGTTGCTTTCCTCAATTTCCTCTATAGGTGCATCTGTACCTATCCAGCCACTCAGGATGATTGCTAACATCATCAAACAGGTTGCAGACTTTAATAAGTAGAGCTTGGTGATCAGCCACAACTGGTTCAATTACTTCTACTTTATAGTCCCAAGAGTCTAGGTTAGTTGCAACAGTGTCAACATAGGCATCCTTCCTAGTTGGAGCTCGGTTACCAATAAAAAGACCAAAGCTCTTCAGGGGAATTGTAAAACTGTTTTCAAGATTATTTGGCTCCTCGAGATGAATGTTAAAATCACCACACATAATTGTATGCTGTTGCATGCAACTAAGAAAATTCAGGCAATCTTCCAACATGTCAAAAAAAAACATTTTATGTCACCATTTGGTGGTCTATACACAGATAATTTTTTATTGTAGAGGCTCCTGAGGCCTTCAGGAGCATTACAATCGTCACAAGTCAACAGAACACTTAGTTATAATAATATCACAGTCCAATATTTTCTTATCTTAATCTAGAATATAACAAAGATAATATTCACATCTTTAACATAAACTTTGAAATAGAATTAGTCAAGGTAACAAGGTATTAGTCAAGGTAAGGTGGACAGTCAAGAATAAAAGCCATAAAGCATATTTATTTACAAATTTTTTGCCAGTTCATGGAACTCCTCAAACTTATATTGTGGATATTGAATGGATAACACTATTAAATGCTTTTATACTATTATTTATATGTGACCCAGCTGCAAGGTCATATCTGTATGGAGTTGTTGATAAAATTAATCTTACCTTTCCCCTCAAGCTAACAATTACTTTTCAGAGTTTCATTGTGTAATTATAGATATCAATCTCTGTGAAATTATCATGAACACCCCAGCATTGTTATCTCAATCCGTTTCTAGAGAAGCTAGTGATATTACTTGAAATTTTATGCAATAAATATAAAAATTTTGTTTTCACAGGAGACATAAATATTAATGTTTTAGAGAGAAATAATGTTTACAATAAGTTTATGAATATTCTAAAAATGTTTAATTAGACACATAAGGTCGACTTTGCAACTAGAATTACTGCTACCTCAGAAACAGCTATTGATAACTTTATTACAAACATTAATGATGATAGTTTAAAACTATCTGGTATAATCACACATATATCAGATCACGATGCACAACTTCTTGAGATCCTGAATGTAAATTGTATTTTTCAAAAACCGATTAGAAAGCTGAGTCGTAATCTTGATGAATGTTATTTGGAAATGTTCTACAAAGAGCTAGAGCATTTAAATTGGATGGAAGTTTTTCAAGCTCCAGTTAGTGAGAAATATGATGCTTTTATATAATTTTCTTATTATTACTTTAACATTAACTTTCCAAAATTATTCAGGAATAAAAAAGAATTTAATAGTAAAATATGGTCTAGTGATGAGGTAGCTAATAAAAAGAAGGAGCTGTTAGAGTTAGAGAAGATATTCAGATAAACTAAAGCAGAGGATATAAAGTTTCAGGTTAAAACCAAAAGAAAAGCTCTGAAACTTATTATGGAAAAAGATAAGCAAAAATATTTTGACAAAAAAATTTCTGATGCCAAAAATAAGAATCGAGTAACATGGAAGATTATAAACACTGATGTGGGCAAACAAAAAGAATGCTAATTCAAATATAAGTGTAATAAGTAATGGAATGCATAAAACTGATCCTATTGAAGTAAGTAACATCTTTAATGACTTTTTTGCTACAGCAGTTGACAACTTTGTGATACCAGATATTCCTGTTAATAATAATAGACCTGTAAATATTCCAAACATCCAAAATTGTCAATCGTCACTGAAATTTAAATTTTAAACTATTTTAGAGTCTGAGTTGGAAGAAATTGTTATGGCATTTGAAAATAAACTCTCTGCTAGACCGGATGATATACCCATAACAGTTATTAAACAAATTCTGCCAACAATAATCAAGCCGAGGATGTGGAAATCTCATCTGCTATAGGCCTATCCTCTATTACTGATTTTCTAAATAGCTATAATCTTATTTTGAATGCGAGCAAATCTATAGTAATCCCATTTTCGTCAAAGCAGAGTAGGAACCAATTATTGTATCCTAGTGTAGCAATAAATAGTGAAATTCTAGTAACAGAAAATAGCACGAAGTTCTTAGGTTTGTTAGTGGATTGTAATCTCTCATGGGATAGTCATGTTTGCCATGTTATGAAAAAGATATCCCCTGGTCTTTATGCTTTGAGACAAATGTCCTGTTTATGTAGTATCCAGACATTGAAGTCAGTATACCATGCAGTAATGCATGCGCATCTGGCGTACGGTCTTTGTATGTATGGCAGTACAAGCAAAAGGATTTAGATGAAATTCTTAAGCAGCAGAAGCGAATAATTAGAATAATGCTAACCTAACCTAACTTGTGATATATTAGGGCTTAAATTAATTCAACTTTCTGGCTGCTCTGCAATGGTCGCTCTACTGGTTGCTCTGTTCAACAGCCAGTTGGGCGACTGTCTGCCCGACTGGTCGCGCAACTTGGCTGCCTCATCTAATAAGGGCCTAAGGGTCTCCCATCAATAAAAGCCATACGCATTTACTTACTTTTTGAAAATGGTGATAAATTCTATTGGGTTTCTTTGTTTCAGTATTATCTAGCGTACTACAAGCAGCAGCACAATAGGTAAGCGTCGAGTAGGTGGGGCGAGTGGTGCAGGCATGACGTCATCACGTCCCAAGCCCAACGACAACCTGCCCACCTACAAGCTGGTGGTGGTGGGGGACGGGGGAGTAGGCAAGAGCTGCATCACCATTCAGTTCTTCCAGAAGTTGTTTGTCACCGACTATGACCCCACCATCGAGGACAGCTATCTACAGCACACCGAGGTTGATGGACAGTACTGTGTACTTGATGGTGAGTTTATTATCAGAATATAGAGCGTTGAAATTGTCTTCAGGATTACGAAAGTTCGGTACAAAAAATTAGGCTACACTGTTTATCCGATTCTCGATTAGATTTATCAAGCAGCCATATACCTCTCAAAGGGGTATATGGACTTGTCATATTTTTAAATTCATAATTTACACAATTTATTATTTTGTGTAGATAAATTATTAAAAAAAAGCCTTGTTCGATTTTTGTCAGCAATTTGAGCTTCCATATTTGTGGAATGATGAACCGAGTTTTGGATTAACTGAGGTACTGGTGCGCAACTGAAGTGCAGTAAAAATCGGTCAAATTGTGTGTTTTGTTGACATACCTAACTAGTCTGAATTTGCACACCTCTCCTGAATTTTTTCACTTCAGCTAACTCCAATGTAAGCAAACAATATTGATTCTTATAATTTTATTCTCTATTTCTAGTGCTGGATACGGCTGGCCAAGAAGAGTACAGTGCTATGAGAGAGCAGTACATGAGAAATGGAGATGGATACATGCTAGTCTACTCTGTCACTGACAAACAGAGCTTCGAAAATATGAAACACTTTCACACCCAGATACTTCAGGTCAAAGACAGGTGAGTACAGTTTAAAAAAATATTTTTATGGATACATGCTAGTCTACTCCGTCACTGACAAACAGAGCTTCGAAAATATGAAACACTTTCACACCCAGATACTTCAGGTCAAAGACAGGTGAGTACAGTTTAAAAAAACTCTTCATTTTTACTCTTTTGTCACTTACTTCCTTCATCTTCTTCTTCCTCCTCCATTGTCCGTCCGTCTGTCTGTGCCCTAGCACTTGAAAGAGAGATTCTAGACTCTTGAAACTTGGTATATAGCTTACTCATAGTCCAAGTGAGATCGCTAGTGATTTTGGAGTTTTGGAGTCGAATATAAGAGTAATTATGGTGTAAAGGAGATTTTCACCAAAGGCTCTAGGTTAGATTTGGCTAGTGAATATCAAAACATTACAAAACTCATTTATTTTGAACACAAAAAATTAACATACTTCAAAGGCTGAAGCTTAGCCCAATTATTCACTTTATTTTTACAGTGCAAGCGTTGATGTTTTCATTTTTGATTGTGTTCAAATATTTTCTTTGCATCATCGAATTGAAAAAATTAATATGCCCTTGCCCTAGCACTTGAAAGAAAGATTCTAGACTCTTGAAACTTGATATATAGCCTCATCATAGTCCAAGTGAGATCTCTATTGATTTTGGAGTTTGGTTTTCAAATATAAAAATAATTATGATTAAAACAGAGGTAATTGTGCCACAGATGTTAGCAAGAAAAAATCACTTGAAACCTTCACCAAATTGTAGTATTATGTCTCCTGATTATCAAGTTTTTAAGTGTCGGTCTCAATTAATTAATTATTCTTTAGCTTAAATATGAATTTTGACGACTGTGACTAACGATGATGGATGATAATATCATAGAGCGCTATAGAATCTGAAACTGATGCTTTTCTTTTACTCTGAACTCACAGATATATTGTAGTGATAATATATTTGAAGAAAAATACATTTTATGTTAAATAATGATTTTTGACTGTTATTTTCCAACCTGATATTAACTTATTTCTGAATGTAAAAATTTTAAAATAACAAAAAAATTATTGAAGAAATTTTTACTTTGAATGCATTACAGAATTGATGAAAACATGATAATGATCACTATAATTAATTAATATAGTTACAGAATATCAGGAAAATATTGATATTATATCACAATAAATATCAATACCAGTTTCAAAATATTGATACAATATATCAATAATTTTGGTATTGATACTCCATCCCTACATTGAAAAAAATGAAATAACACAATTTGCATTGTTCATCATGGCGGAACCTTTGAATGATTTGTGTATTTGTGATGCCTTGTGCCTAATAATTATAGAAATTCCCAACCAACCCAGCCTTGCTAGATTGGACCAATTTATCAAGGTTGAATGTGACATGTAATTTGCATATGCATCCTAACCTAACCAAAGCTAGCCTAGCCTAACCTAAGCTAGCCTAACCTAACCTAATCTAGCATTGCTAGATTTTTAGCATTCAAATTCAGCAATTTTAGGGTAGATTAGGTTAGCTTTGGTTGGGCTAGGTTAGGTTAGCTTAGCTTTGGCTAGGCTAGGTTAGGTTAAATATCAAAAACTTCAACTAGCCACACTATATTGGTTCTACTCTCTGGCAGTCTGCTCCAGGGGCGGATCCAGGATTTTTGTAAGGGGGGGGCGCACCCTAAACTTTTTGTAGGGGGGGGGGGGGGAGTATGGAATACCTTGCACAAAAAGACGGTCCGGGGGACTCGCCCGGAAATTTTTTAAAATTTTAAATGCTAGAAATATCTTTTTAAGGGGGTAATGGATAACCCCCCACGGGAAGGTTGTCTAGGGGATCTCTCTAGGAAAACATTTAGAGAATGCCTAGACACTAGAGATTACTTTTTTGAAGCACTTAAACTGAAAAAATTGCTGTTAGTTATGTACAAAAATGATTATTGTATTATAGCAAAATTAATTGAAAATTATCATGATCTGACACGTGTTCAGACCTGAAATCTTATTGAAAGTAAGAAACAGTAATAATTGTTCTATTCAAGGGGGTAGAGCCAGTAAGAAGGAATATAATATACATATTTTTAACTTCCTGTGGTTTTCATCCTTATATGAACTGTTGGTACTATTGATGTCAATGATGATAACGAACTTGCATTTTACACCAGCACTTAACTTTTGTAAGTATGTAGTATCAGACGCGTTTAAGGACCTGATTCCTATTCTCAGTGAATAGCGAATAGAGACTGCTGTAAAGAGTACACTACATAGAGTATACAGAGCGAAACGGATTAGGCCTATGTATTCTCTGTTTGCTGAAGATGGTACTCGCGTCTTGAAACGCGTGCGCTACTACTCACAAAAATGTAAGTACGTTTAATGCAGGAATCGTTATTAACATCGGTGTCTTTTAGGTACATTATTTATGTATTTGGAATTAATAGCAGTCAAGCATAAAATTAAGTATATTTTAAAATAATAAAGACAAAACCCCAGGAGGCCACGTTAAAGTAAATTTCATCTAGCTCTCGTATCATTGTCAGTGGGTGATCCGGACCTTTATTGTTTTAGTAAGAAAATTAGAGCCAGCTTACTTGAAACTATTTCCATTCCCTTATGTTGATCATTTATCTTTCCTGAGTTTGGCTACCGTACAAATAGGGCATCGTAATTAAAAATTTCCCTTGCAACGGGTTTTGGGATACACCTGTAACTTTTTTAAAATGAAACAATTCCCCTGAAACCACATTTTGAGCGATTCTAGATATGAATTCATCTATTTTGAAAATTCAACCCAAGTTATGTGTCAAAGCAAATTTCATCAAGCTCTTGCGTTATTGTCAAAGTGTGATCCGGGCCCTCATTGTTTTAGTAAAACAATTAAATGCAGGTATTTATACTCTGCTCTTTTTGATCCCTCACCTTTTCTGATTCTGGTACTGTACATACTATACTTGAAAATTCTTTTAAAAGGAGAGTTTGGGGTTGCTCTATAGGCTATTATTAATTTTTTTAATTTCTTAAGTATCATTTTATTGAAGTCGGTTCTTTCTTGTTAAAAAAAAAATAATCCATCTAATGCCACACTTTTATCGCTTTCATACATCTTTTGCCAAATGTTGTCTCTAAAGGCTTCTTAAAATTTGAAAATTTATTTTGTCTCTGGAGGATCTATCCACCTGATTCCCTTATAGCTACGCCACTGTGATGTTACATGAACAATGAATACATAAAATTAATCGATTTTTAAAACGTGTTTAAAATTGCAAAAAGAATTAAACCATTAGTACTCATTATACAGTTACAGTTAGTTATACATAGACACCAAGGTTAATAGATAAACCAATAGATAAATAGATATTTATCTATTAACCTTGCATAGACACTACATCATACAACCTACAACTATGCAAACATTTTCAATTGTTAAGGTTGTTCAAATTAAAATTAAAATTAAAGTGATGTTGAAATTCAAAACTTAAATTTTCTTCTTATAAACCATGAAAAATTGCGGATAAAGTTTGCGCCCCCCCCCCCCCCTCGGATTATATACCCCGAGTCCGGGCATATTTAATCCAGCCCTGGTGAGGGGTCACCAAATGAAGAAATAGCCGAAACATGTCTATTTCTTAAAATAAATATGGCTAATGACTATTATTTTATAGTCTTATTAATTTTGGATATCTACCATATCACCAATACAAATTAGATCATTATAAAAGGATGTTAAAGAAAAATAACGATTTCGAATCAGTTGGATTACTTAATAGATGTATAAATTATGTAAAGATGTATCATTTTTCACTAGCATTAACCATAAAATATATTTTCACACTACCTCAAGGGGGGGGGGGGGCGCGCGCCCCCCTGCTGGATCCGCCCTTGGTCTGCTCACAGGGCAATCAATAAATGTTCAAAATGTGCTAGGTGTATAAAAATTGGCAGTTTTAGTTTTCATGTGTCGTTTCACCCATAAACCTGGGAAAAATCTCTTAGAAAGAAGATTTTTGACATTTAAACTTTGAACATAACAGGCTCCTTGTAATCACCAAGTGAGACTCTTATTAATTCGCAGGTTTTTGGGTCAAATATAAACATAATTTGGATTAAAAACAAAAAAGACACATAAAGGCAAGTTTGCCTATTGAAATGCCATGTGTAAAAGATAAGCTAATTAGATACACTAAAAAGAGTAAGATTAGCACTGATCAATTGATGGATTGAAGCAGTAGCAGCAGCAGTTTAAAATTAAAATATATCTAATATAGATTAAACAAGTTTTTGGCAATATTTTAATTTTCTACTTTTTTCATTTTTCTTGTCTTTGAAGTGAATTTCATTGAGCTTTTGTAGTTGAAACTGACAGAAATCACTTTGATACAAGAACCAAATTAGTAGCAATACCTAATCTTTTCAATATTACAGTACAGAAATAATATTGATATTAAAAAGAGAGAAATCTCTTGAAGTTACGTTACTACACATATTTATTATATCCTGGGAGTCTGTACTGGTGCATGAAACTAAAACTGAGCATTTGATTGGTCTAATCACATTCATAATTCTACACCCACTATTCAGACTCATAGGCTCCAAAATTGATAATGATAACAGTAATAGTAGTAATTATTATTATTATTTAATTTGTCAGGTGTTTGGATACTCCGTTGTATCGGTTTATTCATTTTGCATTTGTGTTTTATGACTGTATTTCTTTTTGACCACCACTGTTCTAAGGGAAAACATTTTATTCTTATATTAATGATGGATTTCACGGTAGGATAATTTATGGCCGTATGAATTTTTGTTGATCTTTCTTCTACTGTTCTCTAGGGACACATTTCCAATGCTGCTGGTAGCCAACAAAGTGGATTTGGTTCATGCGCGCCGTGTAACAGAGGAGGCGGGGCGGGATCTCGCTCAACAGCTGGACATCGCCTACATGGAAACCAGTGCCAAAGATCCCCCACTAAACATCGATGAAGCATTCCACGAGGTTAGTAGTCTATGAATAATAAGAATATTGAGTGACCTGGCGGGCTCAGGCGTGGTCTCTAAAATAATTCTAAATACTAAGCTGTTATATTACGCTCTTTTGCAATCCATAATTAAGTATGGTATAACTGTTTGGTGAGGCTGCTACAAATGTAATATTGAGAAACTCTTTATAATGCAGAAATTAACAATTAAAACAATTTTGAATAAACCTAGATTCTATCCAACTAACTTAATATGTACTGAATTTTAGGTAATGACTGTTTTTTCTTCTGCTTGTGTGCTTGTTTACTGGATTTGTTTTTGGACATTTTCAGCTCACCATTCCTTTTCGTCCATTTAATCCTTTAACCTTTCCTTTCTTATCCTTCCTCCTATCCTAATATTATGAGAACAGCTCCCTAGTACGTGGGCAACCATAGTTGGAAGGGATAGTTGGTTTCCATCTCCACATATAGTTTAGTACTAATATTTTAAAATAGTTTATGGATTTTACTTTTAAATAATATTGAATTTCAGTTATTCTTTTTTAATATTTTTCATTTTTTTGCATGTCTTGTATACAAAGTGATTCAGTTAGTGTTGCTGGCGCTTTCTGAGCTCATTGTACTAGCAAAAATAATGAAAAAAGTTCATATGAACATAGGTCTGGAAATGCTTTGTTATAGAGTTATACAGGGTGAAAGATTTCGCCCAAAATGAGTGAAATTAAGACTTGCTGGAATCCTGGGAAGGTAAGTTAAGAGACTAATTCAGTTGATTCTTATGGCTGCAAACATTCAATTTTGAAATTCCATCATTTGCGTAAGTGTTTGTCGCCTAATAAAATTCACTTTCATCAACTATTATTTGCTTCTCATTGGAATAATTTACATGATATTTTGAATTTTCTACAAGTTTTGCTTTAACATTTTGTGTGTTATTTCTTATTTAACAAAGTTAACTTGCATCAAACGTAAAATGTGGTTTCTCGACCCCTTTTTCCATATTTCAAGTGATATATTAAAACCTATGAGTGCTACGGTTCTGAGACCAGTTGTATTCAATTTTTCAGGTTGAAAACCATAAGAATTATCTGAATTAGTCTCTTAATTTACCTTCCCAAGATTCCAGCAAGTCTTCATTTGACTTTTTTTGGGTGAATTCTTTCACCCTGTAGAACTCGGTAACAAAGCATTTCCGAACCTATGTTCATATGTACTTTTTTAATTATTTTTGCCAGGAAAATGAACTCAGAAAGCGCCGGTAACACCAACTGAATCGCTCTGTATATATGTTTTGTATTTTAAGAATAAATTATAAATACATATTTCTGCAAGTTTTTTCACTGGGGAAGTTGACGTGCTCATCTGCTAAGATACTTTGTGTAATAATCTCAATATGTATTTTTCTTTTCATATTTTAGGTAGTACGAATAATACGAAATCAACCTCCAGCAGAATTAGAGAAGAGTAGGAGAAGTAGAAGAAGAAGACGGAGAATGAAAATGTGTACTCTGCTTTAGAGGAGTGAGCGAGAGAAAAAGCCTGAGAGAGAGTGATTCAGAGTATTCAGTCATCAACTGCCTGTCATTTGCTAATTTAACGGTTTCCAAGGAAGCAGTGTAAACGAGCAAGGTTGAAGCTTTCCTTCTTTATTCGGTACTTGCCTCTTTAAAAACAGAGAGTTTGAGCAAATTGGTCGCTGAGCTTCATCAGTTTATCACTACACATGCACTGATTTTAACATGGTTGTTAAAAAGAGTTTGAGCAACATCTTTGTGGGAATATGGCATGACAGAGGTTAATACAATGTTGAATTGATTGTGTTTTTTAGTGGAATTCCTCTTGTTTTGAACAAAATCAAAGTAATTTCATTTCATAATTTCTTTATTAACTTCAAACACAAATCTGTACATTGAATAGTGTCTTTTTCAAGATATTACATCTTGAAGACTCCGTTTAAGGAGTATAAGGCAAGTGAGATCAACAATCTTATATACTAGTTACCATAATTACAGTATCAATATTAGGTGAGGCTTAATTTTTATGTTAAAGGAACTCTTGTACACTATAAAAAGGTTTATCAACTAAATATTTTTTCAATTGATTTCTAATATTTCTATTTCATGTTGGCACATGTGCAGAACTAACCTAATGAGGATTTAGAGAAGCTAGTGGCCTGATTTGCTTGAATTCTATTGAAAATTGTAACATGGGTATTGTCCGGTTCATGTCCAGTGGACAGTTTGAATGGACAAGTGGACAGTGGGCTATCCAATTTTTTCATCCACTTTGAAGTGGCAAATAGTTATGGATAAGGTAAAACATAAAAATTGGCTGTTGTCTGCTCTGGGTTTGTCTGTTGTCCACTCTGGATTTGTCTGTTGTCTGCTCTCAGCTTGTCCGTTGTCTGTTCAAGCTGTCCGTTGTTATCTGGAGTGTTTCTGGATACCAAAGATGAGTTACAAATTTTATTGCTAAATGTAACCAAGGATTTGGCGAGTCTAACCCCTCGTTGCACAAACGTCTTATCATAATGATGGTTCATTATTTGTTCAACTTTTATACCAAGCTACTATGTGAAAGCATATGATTATACCTATATACATGCTAGCATTCGTATATCTTGAACTGTGAACCAATGTTTAAAAGTGGTACAATCATTCATGCACATCCGCCATCTTGTTATAACTCAACATAACCTAAAACAAGCCTAATATTGATGGCCAATACTAGTCACTAATGCGCGTATTTTATCATTCTAAAATCTTATTTACTCTCCAAACCATATGAGAATTTGATTTATTCTCATTATTCAATTTATAATGAACTATTCTACTTATTTATAGTTCATGCTCAACTGATCTCAGAATTTGAATTTTTAGTTGACTCTGTTTGCTGAATTGTAATCTAGCTATCATTGCACGAATAACAGAACACTTTTATACCAAATATTATTTGGGGGAGTATGGAGGAGAGGAAGGCCGAGGAGATTGTGGAAGAATGAGGTGGATGAAGCGATGGAATCGAGAAACTTGAGTGAGGGTGAATGGGAGTATAGAAAATGGTGGAAAATCTGGCTGAAAGAGGGAAAACAGTGATTACTGTAAAATCATATATAATATTTGGCTCACTTATGTACTAACTTAGTAATAGTATGTTTTATAGTGGGATAAATAAAGTGCATTGAATGCTTATTATTATAATTTTTAAGAAGTCAGACTCGCCATGTCGTTGGTCACATAAAGGAAGACTTATAGTCATCATTATAATTAAAAAGATCATTAAAATCGAAGTTAGGTTATGGTACTTGCAATTCATTTAATTTTGAGTTTTTCACTCAAAATCATATTTTTTGGTGAGCGAACAATAAATTAGCACAAATTATTATATAATATATATTTATTTATTCATGTTACCAAGAATAATAGATATTATTGCTTTATTTGTGAACAAATGAATGTTGTAGAACTGTCATTTTTCTTATATTTTTTTAAAAGTGCAAATTCACTCCCTGACCTAAGTTCATAGGATTTTTTAAATTATTTTTTCAAGAATTATCCTTGGCAAATTGGGAGATTTCTTGTCTGACATTGTATATTGTAGAAGGGCTTTATTGAGTGAAGGGCTTTAGTATACTACTATTATAAATTATTATTCATTTTATTGTTTTCTGTATAAATATTATTTATATTCAGTTATTGGTTGTGATATTATGCTTTTGTCAAAGACGTACAAAAAGGTTTTACCAAAAAAGAAATTTTTCATAGAGTTCATATTAGCAAAGCAGTAGATATTACGTAGCCTATTGTTTCAGTACAAAAATATGTTGTTTAAATGTCATTAATATTATAAAATATCGCCCTTATTTCATCACAAATTTACTAGCAATTTTTCCTGGGCCTGTTTTATAACAAAGTAAGAATTACAAGAACAATGTACAGGTAAAAACAAATATTACAAGCATATTAATAATGTATCAATTTGAAAATAAGGTACCCAATTTCCTTTCTCTTGTAAAAAGTAATTTTATTTTCGTGCCATTAAAGTTGCAGTGGTAATTGTAAAATTACTAATAAATAATAAAATTAGTTTGTACTCTGCTATGAAATAGGTCTATGATTATTAATTTGTAACAACTACAAATATCAATTTTTTTTCCAAGTGTTTATATTTTCACTAATGTTATTTGCCTATTTACTAATTATTTAATTATTTATTTAGGAAGTATATGATAAATTTATGTGTTTACAATTACATATTCATGTGCTTCAATTTACAAATAGTTTATATTGATAAGACTTGAATTGTGCACAAATCCATTACTCATCACTATTTACTAATTATTTTAGTATTTATGTAGTAAGCATATAATTATGTTACATAATATGTATATACAATTACATATTCATGTCTTTCAATTTGCAAGTAATTTATATCGATAAGGCTTGGATTGTGCACAAATTTATTATTTGTAAGTAAAAACTTCGTACTTTTTGCTGGTAAAGAAAACATTTCAGTAGAAAATTCATTAAGCAATGACGAAAAAATCGATTTTTTAAAAAGTTATTTGCTGCTATAATTTACAATATTTTCAATAGTTTTTGTATAACTTTTGTTGAATTTTTTAAAGATCAGAAAGGTTTGCATTTAATAACGACATTTAAGGAAATTTAGGATCTTTGTAATTTAATACAGAAAATATTTTTTAAACATAATTTAGAATCCATCAACTTCCCTAACTAAGATAAAACATAATCAAGCATCAACATACTGTAATTAAAATAATAATGAGAAGGTCATACTGATATATTATAAAAAGTAAATAAGTAAATATAATGTAACTATATTGTAGTACGTAGAATATTGTTATATTAGTTTCAATGTGCTTTCAAATAGCCCAAGAAGAGGTGACATGACGCAGGATGACTTTTTGTGAAGCATACAAATGAATTAGACTGCCCAAATAGAACGAAGGGTGAGAGGTCTACTTCATCTCTATGTGTCACAAAACATGACCCTGCATCACATCACTTAGCCTGCATATCCGTGTCTAGTCTAAATGTTTTTTAAATTAATTTTCAAGGTACACTGATATTTAAAGTAGACGTATGTATTTGGATGTTAAATTAGTAATATATTTCAATTAGTTGTTTCATATTTTTGCTTTTTTAATCTGTGATCGAAAAGTGCATTTAAAAATACTGTTCATCATTATCCTTGTAAAATATTAATTGATTGTTAATATTTTATCACACCAAATTTATTTAGAATGCTGAGTAGTACAAATTTGAAATTTGGCATATTTTATTGGTATCTAATCATACCACATAAAAATTTTGTCAACTAATTTTTTTCAATGCTATTTGAATTTGTTTAATTTAATCTACATGATATAGAGAGTTGGAGCAAAACTACGGTAAGAATGACACTAATTCTAACATAAACACTCTATGCCTTTTTTTGAAGGTTACAAGACTCCGGTTATGGAGTACGGTATAAGACAAGTGAATTCAGATCAACAATTATATACAATATTACCATTCTTATTCTCTAGATACCACAATTGCAATTTAAATTAGTTTGAAAATCAAAGCTCACAAACAGTTTCAAAAGACTCTGCATTTTATTGCTTCTTCTTTCAGTTGGTGAGGATCAATTTTGATCTGAAAGGAACTCTTGTACAATATAAAAAGCTTTTTATTATATATTTTCTCAAATTGCTCAGATAGCTCTGAATGCAAGATTCTATAGAACAGTCTGAGGCACAGAGTGGTCAAATAATTAGCATCATCAAACAGGGCCCCACAACGGGAGATCCTCAGGCTCCACTCATGTGATGATTATCAATCAGTGGCTTGTGGTTGTGAGGTACTGCAGCGTGTGGAGCAATTCAAGTATCAAAGACTGAGCTGGGCTCCGCATGCGGCATATCTCAAGCAGCGAGTGCGTAAACTAATTTATGCTTTCATGCAGCTCAAGGAATTTCTCTCTGTTTATCAACTAAGATTAACATACTTTGCTTATGCACAGTCTATCCTGTCATATGGAATCCGGGCTTGGGGAGGAGCTTCCTTGGCTACTTTAGAGCCCATTGCAGTTGCACAGCATGCGATAATTAAAACCTGCTTGAACCGAGACTGTCGCTATTCAACAGAATTAGTTTATCAGGAATTTCGTGTTCTTGACATTAGACAACTTTACATTAAAGCATTATTGATTTTTATCCGAAACAATAAAACCAAAATATTCAATCCACTAAATCACACACACACACACACACACACACACACACACACACACACACACACTAGAAACCTCAATAACTTTGGTATTATTCAGCCTCGACTGTTAAATAACTGCTCAAAGAATAATAGTCTATACATCTGTCACGTTTTGTATAGAAATATCCCTAACCAACTGAAACGAGTTGAAGACTTAAACATTAACTTCTACAAACGGTATTTGAATACATGGTTATTTTATATTTGTAGGGATGCTGCAGAACAATTCATTCAGTCTGCCTATAGATATTGAAATTCAATTGTAAGAACTCTGGGTTTATCTAACGTTTAATAACATGAATCTGTTACTCTTTAATTATTTTTTATCTGTGGTCAATATTAAGTTATAAGATTCATCATGAATTGTGTATTTTTGTTGTTTTGTATATTGGTCTTTAACCTGCCATTTATTCGTAATTATGGTCAATTGTATAATTATGTACAGTACCGTACTGCTAATGTCGAACTCATTCTCCACCCTCAGACTTCTGTCTTTGTGGGGAATATTCACTGTGAAATTATTCATGTATTTTATGTATTCAAGATGTGTGTGAATAAAGATCTTATTTGATTTGATTTGATCTTTTGCGTAGCTTTGTTCAAACTCTGTTGCTTCCCATAAACTACCTGTGAAGGTCTTCCCACCAATAAACGCCATACGGTTATTGTATCATCCTCTTACTAATTTTTATTCATCAGTAGAGTAATGTACATTATTATTCACATATATTTTATTAAAATGAAAAAAGAACGAATGTAAATTTTACCCATTCAGTTTTACTTTAAGGACCATGGGTTCATGATAATATCCCTAGCTGAACATTTACTATACATTTTATTCTTGTCAATTATGAAATATTAATTAATTTTATTGACACATTTCAGTATTTGAAACATAATTAATTACTGTATTAATCAATGTTTGTCCGTAACTGTAGTCTGTCAACTTATTTTTGGCCGTGCGCAGAAATACATTTTGTCCTGTCTGCGCAGCATAAATAGTGCTTCAAGCGGCTGTACTAAGAACTAGTCATTCTTCATATAATGAAGTATATGAGAACATCTCACAGCTTAGAGTAGTAGGCTACATAGTCATTAGTGTAAAGCCAATATGTGTGAAACATATTTTTACAACTGCCAAGAATGGGTTGACAAGCTTTACTTTTGCATAAAGATATATAAAACATACTCTAGTCATGTGTTAATTGAACCTAAGGTGGAGATACCCATAGAAACCTTGTTTCTTAAACCTAGATATTTATTCACATTTTATTTTTTAATCATTGTTTATTTTCCTGCTTAGTAGAGTTACTTTATGAGCAATGTGCTTTTATTTTAAAAATTTGTAGGTTCTCCATGTCATAGCTCAAACGGTTAGGTGGAACTACCCACCCTAAGCCTTTGATAGAATCAGTCATAAATGTCTTGTTCACAAACTATCCAGTTTTGGTTTGGTGCCTAGGCTTGTTAGTTTCTTTTCTGACTGAAAAATCGCCTCAATTATGTTTGTGATCTGACTCATACATAGCCAATATATAGCCATATATAGCCTCAGGTGTGCCTCAGGGTAGTAATTTGGGTCCATTGTTGTTTCTTATGTTTATTAATGATTTGCCTGGCTACCTGTTGCATTCCAGGTGTCTGATGTTTGCTGATGACTTTAAGATCTACAGGAAGATAGTTTACCCATGTGATTCTGTTCTGTTGCAAGGTGACCTTGATACCATCTCTTGGTGGTGCACAAATAATGGTCTTGATCTCAATGTTGATAAATATAAATTTATGGTCTTCACTCATAAGCAGAACTATCCTACTTTCAATTACAGGATTAACAACTCGCATCTCTCTTGGGTTGAAAGTTGTAAGGATTTGGGTGTGTTTGATTTTACTTTGAGCTTTGCACCCCATGTCCATGCTTTGGTTAGTAGGGCAAATACAATGCTTGGCTTCATCATGAGAACCACAGCTGGTTTTAGAGATGTTAATGCCATGAAAACTCTCTTTTCCAGCCTGGTTCGAAGCTTGCTGGAATATTGCGCGGTGTTTTGGAATCCCCATCAGAGAGGCCTCATACACGAGATCGAAATAATTCAAAATAATTTCCTCAGATGCTAGAAGTCAAAATCGTCCATGTCCTTTGGGGTTTCCTACAGGCAGGTTGCGCAGTTTGTTCAACTTTAAAACTTTGGCATCCAGACGCAAGGTGGTGTCTTGTTTATTCCTGTATAGTCTTGTGAACGGTTCGGTGTATTGTCCTAATTTGTTGGCATAAATTTTAGAGTTCCCGCCTTCAATAATTGAAATCGACAAGAGTTTTCAATCAGTAGATGTTTCACTGTTGGTCATTACTATTCACCAATGAATCGAATTCCTCTGCTGTGATGGGTCAAATTGATCTCTTTTCTTTGTCTAAATATTGTTTCAAAAATAAAATGTCTGCAATCTTCAACTGAAGTGTTGAATTTACTTGGATGCTCTTGAATTGTTCAAGTATATAATGATGACCTTGTTTTTGTCCATTGTTCTCTCTACTGTTACCCAGTATTGTTATGAAACTTATCTTTTTCTCTGATCCTGTGTTTTTTTAACTCAAATTGTAAACTGTTATATTTTCCTAGTATTGTTTTTAATGTTTTCTTCTCTTATTATTTTTTCGCTGATTTAATTTCTTTCATAGTATTGATTTTCTTATGTAATTTTATACATTAATTATTTTTTGTAATACTTACATGATGTATCAAGTTTATTTCATGAGTGCGTTTGGGCTATGCCTGTTGCACTCTTAAAGTTTTGTATGAAATAAATAAATAACCATGAAATATTTTATTATTATTATTATTATTATTATTTTCTTAATAGACCCAGTATGGATCATGTAAAGGCTGTATGGTTTAAATATTATTTAGTATTAGTATTTTTTCTTTATTTATTTCACAAATTAGTTTGAAGTAACTGACAATACTTTTTTTGCACTGAGGAAGTCGAAATTAATAAATTCTGTTTTTATTTTTTTTTTTTTTTTTTGGCGATGAAGCATACTTAGGTGTGAAACAGGTAGATGTATAATGAGTTGGATGATGGTGATTGATGAGTTGGACCTACAGTTTTGGGTGGGCTCCGAACCACCGGCCGGGAAATTGTGTTATTTCAGTTTAAATTTGATCTTTATCTGGGTTTAACCTAATCGTAATCCAGCCAGGTCACACGATATTGCTATTTTAAGTTAGTAAACACTAGTTTTCAATTGACTAAAGTAAACATTTCGAGAATTTTTTCTCAAAACTTTCGACAATAATTGACTAAAATTTAGAATTTTATTTCATTATGAAAATGTTTTCTCTATTGTAAATCATCACTTATTTTTTGTAGTATTGGTTAGTATTTTCTTCAAATTCCTACATTTATTATCAAATATATTTCAGTTTATATATCCAACATGCAATTGTAAATACTTGACATGTTTGTGAAATTTAACATGTAGAATTTTTATTCACTTGTTTACAAGTATTCATTTTAATTATATTGATATCGAATAATTGTATTTTTTAGTAATAAGGTGAAACATATCTTTCATTTGACGCCAAATAATAATTATAATAATGCCAATAACATTATTTAGTGACTGCTTATGTGTGTATTAGCTACTACAGATAATGTATTGTTGTATATTGTAATTAATATAATGTTAGTACTGAAAAAATAATCATATAATAAACAGCTACTTGCTGTTATCTGTCGACTATATTCTAACGCTGGAGAGTGAGAGATTGAAGGAGAAGAGAAAAGAGAATGAGGAGAAGAAGGAGGAGAATGAAAAAGAGAATAATAAAAAAATAGGATAAAGAAGATGGAGAGTTGGATTCAAATGACTTTATTTGTGCAAATTTACAATGTACGAACATTGTATTTATCGTACATGAATGATAACAGTATTATTAATATTATCAACTCCCAGATCCCCTAGTTGAAGTAATGTACAGTGTTTTGGAAACGTTAACATAATAGTTGGAATAAAAAATATCAATAAAACAAATATATATTTTAAGGTATTGTACAGCAGAAATTATTGATGTGATTGGTAAACAAAAATGAGAGCTTGGATCTGAGAGATGAATTACACAAAGAGGCGAAGTCTTGGCCATGGAGGAGGAGGAGAAAAAGAAGATGGTGGAGGTGGAGAAGATGAATAATAAGAAGAAAATGGAGAAGAATAAAAAGAAGAGAAAGAATAAAAAGAAGAGAAAGAAGATGATGGAAAAGAAGAAAAATAATGAGAAGGAGAAATGAAAGAAAAGGGTGACAGAAAGAAGGAGAAGGATAAGAAGAACAAAGCAATGAATAAGAGGAGAAGAAGGAGATGGAAAATATATTTTCCGATTCGATTGAATCGGGCTACCTGCTAGTATAAGTGTCCATTTTTTACCATTTTATTCTGATATATCTTCATTATAAAGATTATACTAATTTTGTGAATAGTAGTTATCATATATTTTTTAATTTGAAGATTGTATAGGTTTACATTCCAGTTTCCCAAAACATTTGTAAACCTAAACCATTATTATTAATATTTTGCTATTAAAATATTCACAAAAACTATTTAAACCAGCTCTGAAAAGTTGAAAAATTTATTTGTAAAAATAGTTTTTCATCAGAATTTTTTCTATATTACTAATATTGCATAACCGCGTATGCCATGCTTTGTTTACTCATGTATTGAAGTGTAATATTGAAAAAATACAATTGATGTGATTAAGGTAAATAAAATTATTATTTACTTTCTATATACTTTTCTTACCTAATTTTGTCTTAAATCTAGTTTAGTCTTGATATTTAATTGAAATATTTCTTTGAAAATAAATTATTGGTGAATTTTTTATTTTTTACATTGTCCACATTGAGAAATAATTTATTCTTGGATTTCTCGTTCCATAACGATCGGTGTTGTTAATATTAACTTTTTATTGTAAATTTACCGACTTGCAATTTTAATTGTGAATAAATAATATTTGTACTTACTTTTGGCCAAACGTTTTTGATTCATGGAGACTCATATTCTAAGGAGATTATTAGTCATTGAATTTACAATAAAAGTTAAATAATTTATTATGCAACCATTGAGGCATACTAAACTGCTAGTCAGTTTTGAGGTGGTAAGCAAGCATGCAAACAAGCTTAAATTTAATATTCTAAATTGTTAAGTTAGGTTCTTGTTATGGAACAAGAAATCCAGGAAAATAAACATGTATTTTATTTCAAAGTAAGGACATCATGGTTCTACTGTTTTGGACACTGTTTGTCATTCAATAAATATGAAAATCTTATTAATCTTTACAGAAATATCTAAATTTTTTTATTGCTGATGATGCCCACATGATTCCGAGAGTTGTGCGTGTGTAATGAGGTGAATGATAACACATATAGATGCCTGACGGAGAAGTGGGATTCGAACCCACGACCGCTGAAACGACAGCAAGCTGAAGTAGTAACGCCCCAACCAACTGCGCTAACGGGACTAATTGTCCCTTCAATATTCAAATTTAGATTTTTTCATTGCACAAAGGCAAATTTAACCAACTTTCGTGTGGTACGTGATTAAAGTATAGTAAGATTAGTGATACCGCAAGTAAGTTACTAGATTCATGAATTTGTGTCTATTCTAAAGGTAGAAAAATATGCTTAACCACTTTTTATAGGATCGAAAGAAAGAAATACAAAATTACTACAGACAGTTAACTATAATTTCTTAATTACGTTTTTGATATTATAAGAAATTTTTGCATGAACAGAGAAAAAAAATTCTGCTCCAGTAGATAAGTGGCGCGACAAGTTTTTCACTGGTGGGGGCTAACTTTTAAATACACCTGTGGGTCGGTCGTGAGGGCTATTTCAGTCAGAATATTGTCAAGACCAACCAGTATTCAAGACGAATCCTTGGATTTTTTCAAATCATCTGTTGAAACGGTACTGTCTATTCCCAACAGACAAGTTATAAAACTTATGTTGGAATGGCTAATTTGTAAAAAAATCAGGATTTACGGTATAGGCTAATATTGTCTTTTTTCGTAAGAAAAAAGAAATGGATGGAAATACTGGCAATAGTTACTGTGCAGTACAGTTTTTGAGTGTTCCCATGTCAGTGATTATTTTAATACAGTCAAGAGGAGTGTAGAGGATAGGTCAATGAACTAAACGTCAGGCTGACGAAGCTTCTTTTCAGAAGTGAAATGCATCCCTCTAACATCTCCAATAAATTCAAGTATTAAAGTAATAACAATCTGTAGATGCGATCTTTGGCTGGATATTTAATTGCATTGGTGAAATTAGTGTTACTTTCCTCGTGTTTTTTAATTTTCTCACTCAAGTGTTTGAGATCCTTACAGTCAGTTTTCGTCCAGAGATAATCATTTCCCTTATTAACAAAACATAAGCAATAAAAACAAATTAAAGCTATTTTTCAATGCTTGAGTTAACCACAGCTTTTTATTGAACCACGAGGTACAAATGTCTCTGTTTTGCTTTGTGTATGTTACAAAAAGCTTAAAATCTTTGGACTGATGTGTGCCTAACTCTTTAATTTGTTTTTTACCTCCAATGGCAACCTCAAAAACTTTGTGCAAAGCAAACTGTCAACATGATTTAAATTAATTGTCTACGTTATCTTACTAATAAAAAGTAAGTAATAAATAATAAGAGTTAATTATATTTATATTTATTATATAAATATTAAGAGTTAATGCTATTAATAGTTCACTTTCCGTATGGGTGTTCTCCAGACAACGCGTTACGCAATCTTCCAGCGGAGCACGAACTGTGCCGACGTAATTACAACTGCTCTGGGCTGAGCCCAAACTTCAATTGCCTTGAGCATATGGCGCTGGAAAGTGGGACAGCTGCCAGCTGACGTCACCCGTCTATAGAGCCAATGTATATCAGCTCTGTATTGCCAGGGCTACTTGGAAATCAGCCCAACCGGTCCAGACCGCGGCTACTCGCAATCGGCGTGCAAATTACTTGCCTTACAAATTCATGCGCTGTTTTCGTTTTTGTTCAATGTTTATTTTAATGAACTAATATTTCTTTCTTTTGCGCAATTATTGGTGGGGCTCAGCCCCACCTGCCCTAATGGGCGGCGCGCCTGTGGCTCAGTGGATGAACGCCACCAGTAACATTTACTGGTAAACGAGAAGGCTCCCATGAACAGAACTAATATCTTGTCTTGGCTTCTGCTCAATAACATATAATCAAAGTATTTTCAGTTTGAGATATTTATTTGTGTAAAAGATATGATCCAGTATATAACATATATGTTCACACACCACTGTAATCAAGTAATGAATATATATAAAAACGTAGACAACACTTAAGTGGAAATTAACTCACGTTATGACGTGACGGCCGTTTTACTCTCTTGTCAAGAGCATCGTCAGACGACCCACAGTACACTCAGTATTACGGCCGCCACGCCATAACGTGAGTTAATTTTCACTTAAAAGTGTTTTTTAAGTTTTTATTACATATTAGTGGAAACAAGATGAATCTTCAACATCTGAATATTTATCATTAACGTATCATATTTACATTTATTTAACGTTTCTATTTTGTAGATGAAATATTCACTTTCTCTTTCTCTCTAAATACTGACTTTTAACCTTGTTAGACCAAAAGTTTGAATTAAACGGTACTTTGGACAATAATGTCAAAAATTTTATTTACTGAAACCAAGTACAGTAAACGTGTTTCCACACTAACTGTCTTTGTTATTTTACTCTGCAATGTTCTGTAACACAAATACTGTCATGTTTATTTCGTCAGACTTCCTAATGCTACCATTTAGATAGCTTGAGGTTGTACTTCCATATTTTTCTCTTGATATTTAAACATAGATTATTATTGGAATTAATTTTACTTGTGCATTCGTGGGATTGACATTTCACATTGTTGGAATGGTTCCTCAGACTCTGCCTTCTCAGTAGGCATCCAGCTGTTCTGAGAAAGGATTCCAACAATGCATAATGGCCATCACACAAATAAATAAGTGTTGAATTCGCTAGTAAATTTCATTGCAATAATTATTTATATTTAGATTGCTGTAAACCAGAATTTAATTTTGTGCTGAAGGGTGATTTCTGCATAGAGACCCTTCAGAACAAAAATAAATAAGTTTGCTACAATCTGATTTCCCAATGCCACCATTTAGATCGCTGTAAATTAAAAATTTAGTTTTGTTCTGAAAGGTGACTTGTTAAAAGAGACCCTACAGTATAGGGTCTTTTACACTATAACCACACATTTCTTGAAAATTGTAATGTAGTCACGGTCTGTGATGTTACAAACTAAAAGTTTTTATTGTGTTGGAATCCAGAACTGCAGTTGTAGGAAAAATATTGTATGTTATTTGCGCGTGAAGCTTCTTTATCGCTCTCGCGAAATTATAGTCGCGCTTCACGCTCTTAATACATAAATAACTATTTTGGATGTGTATTGTGGGTTGCGAATCTAAAGCTGGGCATTCACGTTCCGATTTGCAGTACGGTACCACTTGCAGTCCAACCTTCAAGGTTGGATTCGAAAACGGAACGTGAATGGGCTTGTTGGATGGTTGGAATTGTAGATGGACCACTAGAGGGACGACTTACGAATGTCGACGGTGTTGGAGCGTGTGTGGGGGAATCGGATCAAAGTCGTCCATCTTATCTCAGTCAGTGCATGACCTTCGGGCAACATCGGGCAAGTTCGGGCAACTTCGGTTACATTTTTCGGCTCGAGAGCGACGTTCACAGCTGATTAGGAATAAAGTTGGATTGTAAGTAGGAGCGTGAGTGGAGTCGACTATCCATCTAGCAGTACTACTAGCAGTACTGCAAGTGGTACTGCAAGTTGGAACGTGAATGCCCAGCTTTAGGCTGATCAGGGACAAAGTTAGGTTTGACCACTGTTAATTCATGCGACCCTGATACTAAATCGAACACTTTTAATATGCAAAAGCTAGGGCCTGAGTGGGAAATTCAAAAATTGAGTCCTTGACCGGAAAAATCAAAATGTTCTCGAATTTCTGGTTTTAGCAGGCAATTCAAATGAGTGCAAATAAAGATTTTTTGTTACACTTGATAGAAAGCAGCTACTTTCCATAGATTTGTCACGTATGGAAAGTGCCTCTTTTCCGTACTAGATCGGAAAAATCAGCTGACAAATAGGGTCTTATAGCCATACAAGATAGGAAAAAACATATGGAGTGCGGCAAATGACTCAATAACTGACTCAAATGACTCAACAACTGTCTCGAATATTATCCAGCTGATTGCACTAGGCTATCATTATTTTGGCTTATATCTGGGAATTCGCCCATCAAATTCTGAATCTTAATAAAGCAGCTGATTCACTTGTCTTGAATACTTTTGAATGTCTTGCATATTATCCAGCTGCTTGTATCTTGCCTTTCTATCAAGTGTAACAAAAAATATCGTACATTACACGGCTGTAAACTTTTGCCGGTTCTCGCATATTCACGTTTCTGCACTCGGCTGCGCCTCGTGCATTAACTATCATATGCTCGACCGGTAAAACGTTATTTTCCAGCCTAGTAACGTAATATACTATTCAATCTTTACCTGCTGAATACTTCTCGGCTGTCCAAGTCGGCTGATTCTTATTCAAATTTTCAGCTGTTTTCGATATTAGCGATAATTTGAATTTCAACTGATTGATTTTGCAATTTAATTCTATATTTTGACCAGCTCTCCCACCATAATTTAATCACCACAAATTGTTCAATTTGCGTGTTTTAAGCCGGTTATTAACCAAATATGCTTAACTGTTTCTAATTAATTTACCATTTACCATGGAATTTGTAAAGGGAGCAGTTTTGGACTTGAGTCTGTTGCACCTTCACATTCGTTGCAAATTTGTCACAATAAATAAATATTAAATTTCTTGCAGCCATCATAAATACCTGGAACCACAGAGAAGTAGAGAGAAGTATCTTACTTCTCTGTGCCTGGAACCACAGGCACATCTTACTTCTCTGTGCTGGAACCCATTTTTAAGGTATTTATTGGGGAAATGAATAATAAGACATGAAGTTGTCACAATTACATTTATTGAAAATAGTACCTAACTATGTGGTTGTAACAACTTCATGTCTTATAATTCATTATGGATATCTTCCACAATACCACCCAAAGTATTTGTTAGGCAGTTGAGAGTTTTAGCAAGCCATACACTATTTTACCACTCTTTATTATTTCTTTGATCAAATCAGTTCTGCATATGAGATGCAGAAGTATAGATCATGATCAAGAATAACGTGTGTTAAAAATACAGGACGCTATGTTAAACTCTAGCTGCACGAAAGAAAATTAAATTAAACCACTGTAAGATGACATCATCTTGCGGAGCTCAATAGGGAAGCCATTGCACTGGCTCTGTCAAATGACGTCATCTTATGGTGGTCAAATTTAATATTCTTTCGTGCAACTGGCCCTAACTACTGAAATAAAATAATGTTCAACATATTCTAAAAAAATCATGTTCTTTATTAATTAAAAATAACTGTGAACAAAAACTGACAAACTATCAACAATTGATTCATCTACCCTAGAACAGATTTTGAAAAAACTAAGCTCTTTATTAGAAAAAAGCTTTTGAACAAAAATTGACAAATTAACAAATGGTTCATCTACAAAGTTAAACAGATCAATTGATAGGGGAACTATCAACTCTACTTCCACAAACAGTGTAGCAGTGTTGCCAAATTTAACCATAAATCGTTTAATATTAAAGGAGTCAATGTTCTCTTCTGTTATCACACAAGAAAATCGTTTCTTCTATTAAAGAAGAATATTATAAAAATATAATATATTCTTCTTGAGAAGAATAAAGAAATTTATTTATAGGAATAAAACAAAAACAAAACGCCACAAAAGCTTACACGTTGCAACAAATTACAAAATTCTAAAAAATGTCTAAACTTATGTAATTTCACATGAAAAATAGATATTTTCAAGTAAAAAGAAAACAAGCCCAACAGATTTGAAAAATACAATTAATGGGCTTGCTTCCCTATAACCCTGGCATGACACATATTGCCGCCTACCATGCAGATAAGAAGAGAAAAACTTGAATAGAGTTTCTTCTCATACTATTATTAATATACTCGTACTTACATACGTATGTCAATACCCACTTGTGGCCAGGACACATAGGACAAGTAAGTTATGGTCACATGGAAAATAATAGTTTTCCACCACAAATCAAATGGAAAAGGGATAAATTTCCGTGGAAAACACCCGGAAAATTAATCCTGGTGGTTTGGTGACAATGTACTCGATGGAAAAAAGAAAATTTGTCTGACATTTTGGGTGAAGAAGAGAAATTAAATTTTGTACATTTGGCATTGACCCAACACATTTCTCATTCACTCTCTCTCTCTCTCTCTCACACACACACACTCTCTCTTACTCACTCTCTCGCTGTCTCCCTCACACTCTCTCACTTTCTCCTCTTTTCTCTCTCTATTGCACTTTTTCTACTCTTCCAGATACATCGATGTATCTGAACAGAATACTTCACACTGTCTCTTTTAATTCTGTATTCAATGGAGAGTATATTTCGGGTTTAAAATTAATTTTTATTTTTCATTTTCTTCTTCCTCGTTCCTTTTTTCTACACTTTCTCCTTTTTATCTTTCCATTCTCTTCTTCCTAGTTTCCTTTTTCTGTACACTTTCTACTCGTTCAATTCTCTTCCTTGTTGTTTTAGTTTCCTTCTCCTCCACCTTCTAGTTCTCTCCCTTCACTTCGTAATTTCTAATCTAGTCCTCCTCCTCCTTCTCCTCTTCGTCGTCCTCCTCCACGACTTCCTCCTCTTCCACATCTTTTTTTAAAATCCTTTCACTTTACCTCCTCCGGCTTCAATCAATCAATTTATTTACAGTATCATTACAACAAAGGTCCTCCTAAACCAGTAAGGTTTTCAGGAGGTGCCATATATTGATTTAATACAAGTAAATACTAATTTTGAACAGACTAAAAAGTCAAAATTTCCAAATAACATAACCTTCAATCCACTTGAAACAGTAGGCTACAACACTTTAGTATATTACACTAACAATTTCACTCTAAAAACGATATTTGATTATAAAAAATATAAATTATAAATTTAGCACTGTTGGGAATTACCGAAAAAGAGCGAAAATATTAAATTTAGTTAAAAAAATACCCGTTCATCAACCATTCCTCCTATTCTACCTCTTTCACTCTTCTCACTCATCCTACTTCCCATTGTTCTCAATCCTCTTCCTCTTTCTCTTCTTCTTCTTCTTGTGCATTTTCTGCTCATTTCTCTCCCTCTCCACAACTTATTTCTCGTTTTTAATTTCAATCATCACTCTTCTTTCCCTCATTATCTTCTATTTTTTTCTACCTGAGTAAATGATAAAGACCTGAAAAAAAGGGAATTTCCGAACACAAAATCTCGTAAATGGAGGGTCTTGGAAAAAAGATATCGTTGGATGTGCATAATGTATAAGGATGCATCCCATACTGGGAGAAGAGGAAAAAGAAAAAAAGACAGCACAACGAAA
This sequence comes from Conomelus anceps, assembly GCA_948455865.1. Lineage (NCBI taxonomy): Eukaryota > Metazoa > Arthropoda > Insecta > Hemiptera > Delphacidae > Conomelus > Conomelus anceps. The sequence continues at coordinate 10,996,579 of OX418222.1, forward strand.
AAGAAGAGGGAGGATAAAAAGAGGAACAAAGAGCGTAAAAGGAAGAAGAGAAAAACGAGGTGTGTAAAAGGAAGGAGGAGAAAAAACAGGGTGGAAAAGAAGAATAATAAGAGGCAGCAGAAGAAAAATAAGGAGAAGAACAGGACAAGAGAAGAACAACGAGGAGAAGGAGAAGCTGTGTTAGGGTGGGGGAAGAGGGAGTAGAACGTGAAAAAAAGAAGAAGTAGAAGAAGGAGAGGAAAGTGATCGCAATAGAGAAGAAGGAGGAAAAGGAGAAGAAGGAGGAGGACGAGGAAGAGAAAAAGAGGAAAAGATGTCTAGGAAAAAGGAGGGAGAAGTAGCAGAAGAAGATCAACAAGGACATAAAAAATAAGTTCAAGAAATAAGGGGAAAGGGGAGAAGGCAATGGAAAAGATGCAAAACTGGAAAGAAGAAATATAAAAAAAGATGTTCAATAGGTCGGAGAAGAAGGAGAAGGCATTGGACAAGAATATGGAGAAGGCGAAAAATTATAAGATACAAGAAGAAAAAAGGAGGAAGAAGTAGCAGACAAAGAATAAACAAGAACATAAATAAATGGTTCAAGAAATAAGGAAAATGGGGGAAGGTAATGCAGAATGTGAGAAGAAGATGGAGGGAAAGAAGGAAAAGAAAAAGTTCAAAGAAGACGAAAAATAGAAATAAAAAGATTTTCAATAGGTCGGAGAAGAAGGAGAAGGCAACACAAGATAATGGAGAGGGGGAAAATTATAAGAAAGATGATGAAAAAGAAAAGGAATATTATAAAAATAGAAGAACAAGAGGAAGAAGAAGAAGAAGAAGAAGAAGAAGAAGAAGAAGAAGAAGAAGAAGAAGAAGAAGAAGAAGAAGAAGAGGAAGAAGAAGAAAAAGAAGGAGAAAAAGAAGAAGATGAAGAAGATACGAAGAAGGAGGAGAAAATATAAAATACAATAAGAAGACGTAGCAGACGAAGAACAACAACAAGAAAAATAATAAGAAAAAGAAGAGACAGCAATACTAAGGAAAAGAAGATATAGAAGAAGAATAAGGATAAGAAGAGATACCAGAGGAATTTTGAGAATGAAAAGTTCAAAAAAAGTGGAATGAGAGGTAGGAGAAGCGATGAAGAACAAGGCGAAGACAAAATAGGAGAAGAAGAAGATAAAGAAAGTATTGTCCAGAGTGTTATGTTCACTGCATGCATCCATAAAAGCCGACATAAAAATACAGCACGCCACAAATGACGACACAACTTTGAAGTAGCGCTCATTTCTTTATAAATATTCTCTTACCTCCTCACATTCACTCCCCGCTTTCCCTCCCCACCTCCTTTATCGAGACTTTCTTGAGCACTCTTCCATTCCTGAACGACTGTCTATAGCACTTTTTCTTATCTCTCACCGCTGAGATTACAAAATGGCTACTGGGCTACTGCTTCAACCTTATTGCTAAATCATTTATTAACCAACTTGAAAACCTCCAGGTTTTATTTGAGAGGGGCAGAGGGTTGAGTGTGAATGAGAGAGACGCGGAGATAGAAAGAGATAGAGAGAGTGATAGATAGATATTTATTTGTTAATTGTCACTAGGCTTGCGCCTATGGTGACAGATACATATTAAATATACAGATGCAGAAAAAAAATAAAAATGAAATTAAAATTAAATAAAACCAAATAAAACAGATACATGGAACACAAAAAACAAAATAATAAAACTTGTATACATAAACTACCGCTGCAAAATTGAATTGACCTTGAAATAAAACAAATTTTAAAACAAAAAAGAAACCGACTTCAGTGAAATGATACTCAAACATCAAATACTCACGCACTAAAAAGTTTAAAATAAAGTACTTAAGTTACTTTAGACTGAGAAATTTTTTAATTTCATACAAGTAATCCTTTAAAGTCGGCGCCAAATATTTTATGAATTTTTATTTGATGATGAAGCCCACATAGGGCTGAGACCTGTGCGTGGGTAATGAGTTGGATGATGGTGATTTGGACCTACAGTTTTAGATGGGTTCCGAACCACCGGGAAGTGATTGATAAGAAATTCTATCTAATATCAAAACTAACACTAAATTTCAATTAAATATGTGATTTACACTCACTTTTACTGAAATACAGTGTCAGTTTTAATATTAGATTGTTCAATTATTTCGTCATGGAAAACGTCACAGAGTAATTCTGTTATGTTTTAGAAGTTTATGGGAAATTTGGCGCCGACTTCAAAAGATTACTTGAATGAAATTAAAAATTTTCTTAGTTTAAATATTTGAATATTTAAATTAAATATTTTATTTTAAACTTTTTAGTACATGTGTTTTCAATGTTCGAGTATCATTTCACTGAAGTCGGTTTCTTTTTTTGTTTTAGAATTTGTTTTATTTAAAGCTTTTTAGTTGAGTTTTTAAACTTTAAAAACATGAGAAATTTCTTTAAGCCTACATTATGAAATATTTATCAAATTAGCAATCCAGTAATTAACTTATAACATCCAAACTTAAGTAACTAAATATCGACCTATAAGAAAAGATAAACCAAGGAAAATTCTACAACGCTTTATTTAATGTGAAATATTGTATTTAGGAAAATTATAATAGCGAAAGGCTTCTTAAAACTGATGGCTTTTGATTCATTTTGATGTGGTCCCTTTCAGAATATACCTACACTGAAATAGTAGGCCTATATTACGTTACAAGTGCGGAAAATGGTGTTTACTGAAAGTATGCTAAGTTAACGCAGGAGACGAAGTCGAGTGCGGTATTATCATACGAATCATACGAGTATGGTAAACATCTTCCGGACGAGTAACGTACGATATTTTTCGTGATATTAGTCATATATATTTTTTAATATGAAAAACATAAACTTTGACCTAGTACAACAAGCATCATCAAACATAACCTCAAAATAGCCTATTGTACGAACATGTATTTAATGGCGAATAAATATTCTTAATCCGTCACAACAGTGAAACTAAAAATACTTCTGAGATCAGCTGTTTTTCCAAATTCTCGTGGCGAGTTTGGCGAAAAATTAATAACTTTGAAGAATACTGTTCAATTATTTTTTTGAAATAACAATTTCAAAAACATTTTTCACTCCAACTCAACTAAATAACCTTATTCCTATGACTCCATAACATCAACTAACTGTCCTTTAAAGTTGTAACTTTATTTACAACTAGCTGTCCCGACGCGCGTTACTGCTTTCTCATAAAAAATTCTTGATTTTATTATTTGCCACCTCCCACTGAAGTTACATTTAAAATTTCAACCTTCTAGGACTATTAGGGGAGAAGTTAGGAAGAAGTCCTAGGGCTCTTCCCACTGATCAGAGAGGCCTCCTTCGTTGTTTTCTTACACAGTAAGACCTTACTCACCACCTCTCAATGAACATTTCAAATTTAAACCTCCTACGACTATTAGGGTAGAAGCTAGGTTTCTTTTTTTAGGCTATCATTCGCCATCTCCTACTGAGACTTCAAATTTCAAATTTCTAGCTGCATTGGTTAACAGATGTCATCAACCCGGCATGATAATAATAATAATTATTAGATTTCATCATACCCAGTCATCAGTGGCGTAGCCAGGATTAGATTTCGGGGGGGGGGGCTCACCAAGGGGGGGGTGTGGGCAGTGGCGAGGGTCCGGTTTTTTTTTAAATTTAGTGGTGTGAAAAGCTAATCTAGACAACTTGTTAGGCTCTAAAGTTCAAAAAAAGTTTTGAGAAATTACTAACCAAGAACCTAGGTGGCCAGGTTTGAAATGATAAAGTTTGATATACCGATATCTGTGACTATTTTGAGTCAAAACCCTTGAATTGGAACTAATCATACTTAACTTATGTACTGAATCTCAAAATTAATACAAATTATTATAAGTTTCATATAATTTATGTCATTAGCCTAGAACGCACCCAACCCAAAGTTCATGAAATCGGAATTTTTTTTTATCATAGCACACTGATTTTACACGCTTGCATAGAACTTGCATTTATTTGTATGTTTTCATTTATAAAATCCCGATTTTATGAACTTTGGGTGCGTTCAGGCTAGTGGGTTATACTGAATTTTAACTTCAAAACTAAATATTCTACAAGATGAGTTTATTCTAAAAGGTGATTTATCAATAATTAACAAAGGTTTTATTTTATTTCTTTTTTTTATTTCTGAAATTTCGGGGGGGGGGGGGGGGGGCCGGGCCCCATGGCCCCCCCCCCCCTGGCTACGCCACTGCCAGTCATATATTCTTCCTACATACTGGAAGGCCCGACTACACGGTAGCCTACATGCAAAGTCTTTGCGTTCCAGACAGCGTAAATAACGCCGCTAAGGGGCCTACCATATGATTAAAAACTGTTGACTTCTATCAGCTGTTCCTTCAAGCTGTTTGGCCGGCAATTTCAGTAAATTAGGTCTGTAAAATGGATTAATTAATAATATTAGCCCCTTTATTGAAATTTATGGTCAGAAACCATCCCCAATATTCACACAACATATTCCCAAAGTTTCATGCCGATCTGTCAAGTAGTTTTAAAGTCTATAGGGAACATACATACATACATACAGACAGACATTCATTCATTTATATATATATAGATTTTCATTTGAACATATGAACAGACATATTATATTCTTCTTATTCTCGATTCAAATTAAGTTCACGTGATTAGTCAAAACGGAACATTACAGACTTGTTTCACACTGAACCAGCTCTGGGTAACCGATGTCGTTTATCCGGCATAATTGCATTGCATCATTTATGATTTCGAAAATCGTCTAGATGTGAAGCGCTCCATATGATACAATGATCAGCCTGGTAAACGACACCGGTTATCCGATTGGCAGTTATGTGTGGAACTATCCTATTCAAACAAGATTGAAATGAAGACATCGAAGAATGCTCCTTTTTGTTTAATATTCGGCTAAGTATTGGGCTGATCCTTCCGAAACTTGGATGGGACCACCGCTGAGCGATGCTCTTTCATTTAAAAAAAAATTCATCGACATCGGTTCAATATTGTACAATAAATGATTGATGTACAAACATAGAAAAAAACAGGTCGAATATAGAACCTTGTTCTTTTTGGAAGTCGGTTAAAAATTGTAGCTCCTCATTCAGAAAATTGATATAACAGCTAGGGGCACGCGCTAGCGATGCGTGTTCAACGCCTCATTAGTAGCGTCACGTATAACTTGGAATTTTAGCGCCCTGTTTCCCGCGACATCAGCGCCGCGTTATTAACGCTCGTATAAATGGCCCTAAGTATTGTAAGCGTTAATATTTATAAGTATAAACTATGTTGACTGAATGTAATATTTAAACTATATTATAAAAATGTCCCTTTTATGTGGAGCCAGACTTTAAAAACGTTTTCAATAATAATAATAAATTAAATGTGTTCATTGATCATATGTGTAGTTGAATGTCTATCAATCTGATTGCGAGATTATCAAACTTCAGCTGGAAATAAACAGCTTCCAATCAAGCAAACAAATACAGCGTGACTACGGAAAAGTTTAGCACAAAAAGCTAACAATAAGCGAAGAGATATTCCTCTACAAGAGATTTACAAGTTTACAACGGTAATGCCCATCAAGTTAATATTGGACCTATTTGGACTTCTCCCATTCAATGGGAGGAGTCTAACCTTTCTTTTTGTAACACTGTTTGTCCATCAGAACTCCATATGCGGACTAGGAGTCTGCTGTTCGGAAGAGTTGAAATCGTTTCCCACATTGGAGTCAACCATTTACATTGGATGCTTGGCTATCATTGCTTCCCAGTACAATTGGTGGCCGCAAAAGCTCGTTCCATACAAAATAATGACGCTGATTTATAATGTAAGTAAATTTCTACCATAATTATTTAATGATCCCAGTTTGAACAGGTCATCTATTCTGTAATATCAAAACTGAGACTGTATTTCACTTTTATATATTGTTTTTACTCACTTATATTGGAGATGCTAGAGAAATGCATTTCACTTTTGATGATATTTCGTCATGGAAAACATCAAATATCTATTTTGTGTTGAATGAGCACCGAAGACTTTTAAATTGAAAAAAATAGTAGTAGTTCTGCGAACAATAGACAACACGTCCTAGATTTGGGTAATTGTGCCGCAGATATTAGCAAGCAAAAAATCACTTGAAACCTTCATCAAATTGTAGTATTATGTCTCCTGATCACAATTATCAAGTTTGTAAGTGTCGGTTCCAATTAATTATTCAATATTAAAAACTCACCTTTTGAACAGAACCCCAAAATGATTATCTTTAGCAAATTAACTTGAATTGAGTGTTTAGAATGCATGAATCATTGCAACACAATAATCTGCATTCTAGTTTATGAATTACTCATACATTTCATCTAAATAAAAGCATTTTCAATTTATTCTATAATCTTATCTCTTGATGCATTGTACATATCTGTCAGATACTTCTGTCTACATAATCTGTCGCCACAGCCTGGGTTTTGGGTGCTTGGGCCTTCTATTTCTTTAGCTTAAATATTAATTTTGACGACTGTGACTAACGATGATGGATGATAATATCATAGTGTGCTATAGAATCTGAAACTGATGCTTTTATTTTACTCTGAACTCACAGATAGGCCTATATTGTAATGAGAATATATTTGAAGAATAATACATTTTAAGTTTTTTGACTGATATTTTCTAACCTGATATTATTTCTGAATGTAAAAATTTTAAAATAAGAAAATTATCACAGAGATTCTTACTTTGAATGCATTACGGAATTGATGAAAACATAATAATTATCACTATAATTAATTAATATGGTGACAGAATATCGGGAAAATATTGATATCATATAACAATAAAATAATATCAATACCAGTTTCAAAATATTGATAGAATATATTGTTAATTTTGGTATTGATACTTCATCCCTACATTGAAAAAAAGGAAATAATACAATTGGCAGTCTGCTCACAGGACAATCAATAAATGCTCAAAATGTGCTAGGTGTATAAAAAATGGCAGTTTAGGTTTTCACCTATGTCATTTTCACCCATAAACCTGTGAAAAATCTCTTGGAAAGAATATTCTTGACATTTGAAACTTAGAACATAACAGGCTCCTTGTAATTACAAAGTGAGATTCTTATTGATTTGCAGCTTTTTTTGGGTGTAATATAGAAATAATTTGGATGAAAAACAAATTAGCACTACATTATTTAGGTTTATTTATGACACATAAAGGCAAGTTTGCCTAGTGAAATTCTGTGTGGAGCATGGTAAATGATAAGCTAATTAAATACCATACACTAAAAATAGTAATTTTTCTCCATTAGCACTGATCAGTTGAAGCAGTAGCAGCAGTTGAGAATTAAATTTATCTAATAGATTAAGCAAGTTTTTGACAATATTTAAATTTTCTACTTTCTTCATTTTTCTTGTCTTTGAAGTGAATTTCATTGTTTTTGTGGTTGAAACTGACACAAAATCACTTTGATATGAAAACCAAATTAGTAGAAATAACTAACCTTATCAATATTACAGTAGGCCTACAGAAATAATATTGAAATTAAAAAGAGAGAAATCTCTCGAAGTTACATTACTGTGCACATATTTATTATACCCTGGGAGTCTACTGGTGCATGAAACTAAAACTGAGCATTTGATTGGTCTAATTACATTCGTAATTCAAAACCCACTATTCAGCCTCATAGGCTCAGAATATGATCTTTATCATTGCCGCTAAATGGAATTTTACTGAAAACCAAACTTGAATAAATTAAATATTTGTAAAATTTCATTTACCGGTATATGATAAAAGGCTCGAGTGAACCAATGCAGGCTCCCACAGCACACCCGTTATTGCCGATGTCATGATATAGATGGCACTGATATATTGATGGCACTCTATTGCTCTAACTATCTGTTCGTCTATGATGTTATGCTTGAGGTACTATAAAGGCTTTACAGAGCCGTAGTTATGTTCAAAACGTGAGTTTTTAATATTGAATAATTAATTAATTAATTGAGACCGACACTTAAAAACTTGATAATTGTGAACAGGAGACATAATACTACAATTTAGTGAAGCTTTCAAGTGAGTTTTTTCTTGCTAACATCTGCGGCACAATTACCAAGATTGTTTTCTACAGAGTACTCAATGAAAATTACTATCGCAAAAAAAAACACAATCATCAGACCTGAACCTATCTTGAAATGTGATTCCAATTGCAGATGATGGAGAAGCTCATTCGTTTCCTACAGAAGAAGGCCTGAATGCCTTCCTTTTTCCCCTTTAAATATTTTTTAAATGCAAGCAAATTTTGAAAATCATTACACAAACATCGCTGGGTATTCCTTAGACAAAGATCCATGCACAATATGATAGAATTTGGTTCACTCGTAAATGACAGACAGACAGAAAATGCAAAACGGTCGACTTGAAACAGAGACCTCTCTTCGTTCGGTCAATAATATTCAATATTTTTGTCGCAAATTCAAATGTATAACACCATCATTAATAGAACAAAATAATAAATGCCTCATTGCTTGGAAAGTCATTGAAATATTGAACTGGTAGATAAGAGTTGCAATCGAAGATAACACAATTTAACAAAAAAACCAAGCACTTATGATACTCATATAATATTCTCATTTTAAATTGTGGAGCAGTTTACATTTCGAGCATGTAACTTTTTGAATTGGAACTACAAGAGAAAAATGCAAGTGAATAGAATTTTTTGTTTGAGACTGTCCGTAACCAGATTCCTTCCAATGTATGGTATTAAGTTTATTCTAATTTTATAGAAGCATGATGCGATTAAAACGTCTTGTTCCTATTTTGGTGCACGTAGCTATGGGATGAAGTCCGGGGTTTTTCATTGTTATTCCATTGTTGATAAATTATACAGAGCCCTTCTTCTCGGTTTCTCATCTACTTGAACACATATAACTTTCTCATACAGCTAAATTTGAAACATATTTTTTCATACATTGGATAAAGTGCTTAGGTGATCACGTATCTCTATTACATCCTTTCCACATACAGCTTTCTTGTGCTGTGTTCTGATGCTAAAAAGATTTTATCAATAATTATCGGAGGTGATATAGTTGAAAGGCTATTCTATTAATTTATTTTCATTTAAATTTACCATGTACATTTTTAGGAATAATAGGCTAAACGTTTATTTTGTTCTGTCATGTTCCAGAGTTGGATAGCACTGATATTGGCTAATTTGTCAGAGATTTTCTTTTTGGTTCCATTACATAATTTAACAGGTGTGATATCGTATACAGTTGCTAATGAAGTGAGTCGTCGTTCATTTTATCAATACCGTATTATAAATAGTCTGTAGTCTATAAAAACAGTAAACGTTTTAAGGCGGTTCTATAAACTAAAGTTCTCACCATTTTCTAAGAATTATATTATAATTATTCTTTACAATTCTGGCGCCATTAATAAATTAATATGCTTCATGATCAGAATCTTGGAAAGTTTAAAGATTAAGAATAGTTTTTAAGATTGCTTAAAAACTTCTGTACTATTGAACTTTGAAGTTGGAGTTTCAAAGGATAATTGGAGGTTATTAACATAAAAAATTGCAAGCGAAATCTGTGAATAGAAATCAGGTAGTGTCCGCTGTTCAAGTTTTATTTGCTCGAATGCTAAAATGTGACTGCTAATTATTGAGACATTCTATTGTCAAGTAGGCCTACTTGTACATAGGCAATTTATTAGAACACCCCATTCACCTTGCATTAAGGAAGTGAGGACTTGAAAATTGGTTTATACTAACCTAGTCAGTGGCGAGGCGTCCGGTCATCGTTTGATCCGGCGATGAGTAGAGAAATTGGACTAGAAATAATCTTGAATCTTAAATAATGGACATTTGTAGGCATCAAAGCCCAGAAATATGTTCAAAAACTGTGAAAATTGTATAAAAAAACAATAAGAATATGACGAGTAGACGCTTAATATGTATAATGAAGCGCAAAAAGCTTGCGAATCACACCAGTCCTCTCCCGCGCCTGGCTCGGAACCCCCTGCCAACAGTTTCCAAACCATTCAAGTAATGCTCATAGTACATCGCAACCGGCTGCGATGAATAAGGCTTCGTGCGTTCTCGGCCACTGTCGTGGGTCTTCGGTAGCTGCCTCCTCATGCTTGCTCCTCCCCAGTACACACTCAGCTCCAGTTACAGCGTTGTGGAAACAACGGGATTTTCGCGTTTGCTTTCTTATTCAACTTTTACAATAGGCTTATTATTGTTTTGCAATTTAGTTGAACTTTTTTATACTTTTATAACTTTTTATTATACCATTTGTCATTCATTAGATGGTTAAATTTATTTTAATAAATTAGATCGAGGGAGTGCATCATATCAGAGCCTATTATTTTGGATGCTTTTGCGTTTTTTCCTATATTATCCATCGTCGGTCTATGGTAGTGGAGAAGATATATATTACGCAAGAGGTGCAATTGAATAAAATACTTTTTAGTTCTCTGCCTCTTGAATTGGGTCTTTGCCTTTTGTTAGGCCTATTCAGAGGAGAGATTTCAGATGCTTAAAAGCTTCAAAAGTCACCAATTTGCCTCGAATTTTTAAACATTTTCCTGGGGAGGGCCCTTGGACCCCTTTGGGCGTTGGTGGGAGAACTCCCCTGCGATGACCGGTGAAGGATTCCACGCCTCGCCACTGTCCCTAGTTTCTTAATAATGGAACTTCGCTTATAATAGTTAGTCAGAATATTGCCCAAGATTTTATCCACTTTATGTGAGAAAAATGTAACAAGCTGAGGCTATTTCATATAAACATGCCAGCCTTTTGCCTTTTCTACTATTTCTTGCACAATGTATCTTGAGCTACATAGTATAGGTCATTGTCTTTTATGCCTTTTAATAACCTTGTAAATAGCTAGTATATTGTACAGTACAAATTTGTTTGTTTTGGGTAAATATAAACTTCTAAAAGCAGCCGGATTTACGTTTCAGGCAATTGAAATTACTGGCCTTGAATGCGATTCAGAAGAACTGACCGAAAAGATTGAATGCGTGATGTCATTGGTTTTGTCACTAGCCTTCTTGTTCTACACATTAGCCAATGGAGTGGGTGAATACATTCGAGATTTTAAGAGGTAAGCCCACTTCAGGTATATTAAAATTATTTATAGTGATTTATCACGACAAGTACATGGAAAGTGTTTATGAACATTCAAGCATTTTTCTAAGGTGAAAATTTAATTTATTTTAATTCAGACAAATTCTAAGTTAAACAAAAAATTTGTTAGAACAAGGCTCTGTTGAAGAAATGTTGAAAACAACAGAACTAATTTTTTTGTGAAACAAAATTTAATTTGTTTTGCTTCGGCTTAGATGAAATTATTCAATTAATCAAGCATCTAGCCTATAGGATGGGAGTGGAGCCAATATAAAAATTTGCAGAGGGTGACAAGATGAAGAAAGTAACCTGGGACACGACACTACTGGCTTCTTAGGCGATATTCTTGGATGTATAGTGTGTGAGGGGGGGGGTTTCAAGTCCTCTTTGACACCATGTTTTGGGCGGTGGTACATTAAGTTGAGTATGCACTCATGAGTTGAGTGAGTGGACTGTGTTAAGTGACTGGAGTCCGATCGGAAAGCGTGAAAACAGTTGTGATTGACTCAATTCTTACTCACATCAAATAACAAGGATACCCAGCGCCGACTTAAAATGTACTCAACTACATTCACACCACACAATCATTCTGCACACCATTAATCTAGATACTCTCTTCAGCTTGAATTTATGTCTAATGTATTTCCTGTCCAAGTTATTGGGGATTATCTCTACCAGTAACTTTGACTTATAAACAGTGTTATCCAATGGTGATGATTGTAGATTAAAGTCCATTCATTTTATGTTCCACCAACAGGTGCGTGAGAGAGTGGCTAGAATTAAGGAGGTCAAGATCCATGGCAGCCAGTTGCTTAACAAATTTTGAAGGTGATGAACCACCTAGTCCCGTCAGGCAACTGCGAAGGAGAAACGCTTCCTACAGCAGGCAGGTCTCTCCTAGAAGGAGAAATTAAAAATTAATGGAAATTCACATGTTTGAGAGGACAATTGATACTGACATCCAGGAAAAAGCCAACAATTCATTAAAAATTTCCATGACATTAAATTTTTAATTTCTTTTTTTGTTAATTTCTTTTCTTGTTAATTTATTTTTGTTATAAAAAATATGTTCAACTTATGTTCAATTATATAATTATTGTTCAACTTATAAAAAATATGTTCAACTTATGTTCAGCTTTGTTTATTAAATATCTCAACACTCTTCTTCATGAATGTGTTTATTTATTTAATTTTTATGATCGTCAACTCATATAATACTGCATAACATTATGCAAAACATTGTTCACTTGCAGTAGTGTGCTCAATTTGATTTTTATTGAAAGTAAAATGTACTTGAATATTTTTTAAGGATTTATAGTAGCCTATGTAATATTCAATTTTACACCTTGACATTAGAATGATGATAGAATGGTTTTAGTAATGTTGACTGAATAATTATGGAAGTAATTATGTTATGGATTTCGATCAAAGCGTTGACTAAGTAAAAAATATTAAGGTTAATATTGGGAAAGAAATGATGAACTAGTTTATTTGTTGAATTATGGAATGAGGGAGAGTATTGTAATGTGTAAGTTGGATATAAAATGGAAGAATGAACTATTGTTATTGATTATAGTAAGAGACCTAAAATGGCTCAATTGAATAATTGTGTTAGTATAGCCCACAATTAAGGGATACTTAACATTTATTAATAGATATAGCCCACGAATAGGGATATCTATGGATATATGTTGTGGAATGGTTATTGGAAACGATATAATGATTTGGAGTGTTGATTAGTTTTCAAGGAGGAAAAAATGAGGCAGTTATAATCTTTATGAAATGATTAGTCAGTTTCTGAATTCAACATATTTTTTAGTATAGTATTTCACGAAAATGACACGTAATATTGGTACTTATGAATAAGTTTAGCGTTAAGGTACTTGCAATTCATTTAATTTTGAGTTTTTCACTCAAAATCATATTTTTTGGTGAGCGAACAATAAATTAGCACAAATTATTATATAATATATATTTATTTATTCATGTTACCAAGAATAATAGATATTATTGCTTTATTTGTGAACAAATGAATGTTGTAGAACTGTCATTTTTCTTATATTTTTTTAATAGAGCAAATTCACTCCCTGACCTAAGTTCATAGGATTAATTATAGGATAAATTATTTTCTCAAGAATTATCCTTGGCAAATTGGGAGATTTCTTGTCTGACATTGTATATTGTAGAAGGGCTTTATTGAGTGAAGGGCTTTAGTATACTACTATTATAAATTATTATTCATTTTATTGTTTTCTGTATAAATATTTATTCAAATATTATTTATATTCAGTTATTGGTTGTGATATTATGCTTTTGTCAAAGACGTACAAAAAGGTTTCACCAAAAAAGAAATTTTTCATAGAGTTCATATTAGCAAAGCAGTAGATATTACGTAGCCTATTGTTTCAGTACAAAAATATGTTGTTTAAATGGCATTAATATTATAAAATATCGCCCTTATTTCATCACAAATTTACTAGAATGTTTCCTGGGCCTGTTTTATAACAAAGTAAGAATTACAAGAACAATCTACAGGTAAAAATAAATATTACAAGCATATTAATAATGTATCAATTTGAAAATAAGGTACCTAATTTCCTTTCTCTTGTAAAAAATAGTTTTATTTTCGTGCCATTACAGTTGCAGTGGTAATTGTAAAATTACTAATAAATAATAAAATTAGTTTGTACTTTGCTATGAAACAAGGGCGGTTCCAGGACCGATTTTCGGGGGGAGGGCCATTGGTCCATGGTGGCAAGCCCGGGGGTATGGAATACCCCCTAGCAGAAGGGGGGTCCGGGGGCTCTCCCCCGGGAAATTGTTTTAAAAAACGTACCTTAAGAAGAGCATTTTATAGTAAAAAATCTTGTTATGTATGTTGGATTTTGTATCTGTAGCCAAACCTATCTATACGAAATTCTTTCAAAACATTTTCAATTTTAGTATTTTTAAAATCTATTTCAAGAAATTTTAATACTCAAATGTAACTTGGATTGTTAAATAAAAGTTTTGTGTAGTTCTAAAGACAAGCATGTATTTAAAGCTGTTACAAAACATGGATTGATGGCCATTTGCAAATATATCAAAGGACAGTAACATACCGATATTTAAAGAGCAAACTCGAGTCTTCTGGAGCCCTTCTTTGCAAAACGTTCAATCACTTTATCAATGTTTACATCGATGTTTCTGTGAACATGCCCAGGGGCGGATCCAGCAGCCGATTTTGGGGGGGGGGAATACCTGAGTGAGTATGGGCAAGGGCGGATTAAAGGGGGGGCGGAGGGGGCGACCGCCCCCTCCGAGGGCTTGCACATTTAAAAAAATAAAAAGGGTAACACATGCGACATGCACACGGTTAAATTTTTGATTGTCCCGCCACATGTATGACAGACGGAATATAACATGACATCCCACTTGTCTTATTTTCTATATTACCTGTACTTTATCTTTAACTGTTGTTATCTATATAATTATAATTCAATGAAGAATTAACAAATGACAGAGAATGAAGGAAATCTTATATCAAGTGAAATACTTTTAAGATTAAGATTAATCTCTTATAGAATAGGTAGGGGCATAGACATCTCTTTTTGTATTTGACCTAGTACGTATTTATTGTAGTACTGGTATTATGAAGCAAGAAAGAATGTTGAGAGTAATTTAAATATAAATTACTCTCAACATTCTTTCTTGCTTTAACATTATTTACGCTCAACATTATTTAAATATATATATAGGTCTAAAAATCATCACGATCATGAATAAATTGCTTAGACTCTGTTCATTTCTTTGTAAATTTTGATAAAAAGTTAAGCTAGCAAAGCAATTTTTGTTCAAGACATATACAACAATTTCTATTCATTTCAGATGAATATACAGAAATAAACTACCGTACTCTAGTTGGGGAAATTTGATAGTTCTTAAAAAGAAAAAATTATATTTCTACTACATTTAAAGTGCTAGAATGGTGTAAAATGCGGTTAAAGGCTAGTAAATTTCCAAAATTGTTATTCCATACAAACCCCCCCCCCCCCCCAACAACCTCCAGTATTTTTGGAGTATGTCGCCCCTCCCCATAAAAAATAATTAATCCGCCATTGAGTATGGGTATCATCAGTTTAGCGCGTTAGAAAACCCCTTTAAATGACAGAACTCGGAATGAATCGGAAAGAACGTATACTGTACGAAAGTCTTGCTTAAACTGATGTAGAAACAGTTCCAATTCAAAATTAAAACGCCAGGGATGTTATGACTAATGTGATGGATGCTATGGAGTCAAAACACCGTGTGTACAGACTTTCAGTTCCCCAGAAAATTCCCCTGTCCAAACTTCGCCACGTCAACAAATGAAAAAGTCATTCTATTCTATTCTAAATTGAATGTTTGGGCTAATCGCTCCGATTCTTAGAAACAATTAGCAATCAATCGTTCGCGAGCGAGAGAAGCATATAAAATCGAGTGGAACACTGTGCCTTATTTATTTTGCAATAACCTAAGACATCCGGTAATAAAAAATAATATATCGTAGTGTACTTGATACGTTAAAAAACATCCTGCTTTTTTAAAAACAAATATTGAACTCTATATATTTACTTTATACAGAAAATATTCCGGAATAAAGTGCGTTGCAAAAGCAAACAGCTTCTGTAAATCTTTAGCAAATCTCCGTTTTACACAGTTTTAATCATTGCAAGGGACTTTTTAAGCATTCCGTTTCCGCGTTAGAAAAGTTCCAGCTTAGAAAGGTCTTTTTATACGTAACTATTTTCAAAATTCCTAGGGACCGGATGAAACATTCTGTTTCAGCAGGTTTCCGTCTTACAAGGGGTCCGTCTTAGACAGGTTTTACTGTATCATAATATTAATAGGTGGTAATACAATAATATTTTACTGAATGCAGTGATAAAGGTGTTATCAAACATCTTATACACTGATTACTATATCGATTGTTGAGGTGAGGCTTAATTTTGAAGTGAAAGGAACTCCTGTACTAGAAAAAGCTAAATTAAATATTTTTTCAATTGTTTTTCAAATATTTCTGTATTTTAAAGACTCTTTAAAAACTGCCACTTCTCATCATTTCCTTCTTCTTCATTACCTCATCCTTCTCCAACCCTTCCTCCTTCTTCTTCTTCACCCTTCTCCTCACCCTTATTTTTATTCTTCATAATCACCTCCTCCTCCTCGACCTCATCTTCCTTCTCCTCCTCCTTCATCTTCTTCAAACACTTAATTTATTAATCAACCAGAAGAGCAGACGGTGTTACGTATATGACATTCTATATACATATGCACACAACATGTGTGTGTGTGTTACCATATAAAAAAAACTTATACACTCATAAATAACCATTAGTCTCAGGGTCGAAGAAAGCTAACTCGGTCACTCTCACTCTATCGGTCTCTCACTCTCACACATTCTCTCTTACGCACTCTCTCCTCCTCCACGCTCTTTCTCGTTGAAATGAACCCCAAAAGCCTGTAATACTTTCACGAGTTCTGATACCGGTTTTTCGAACAAAAAGAAAAAATAATAATCTATGGGTAATCCTTTCTACATATCTATGTTTTTGTGACCTCTAAACTACTTATTAACGCAGACAGACTATCATCAGGTTGTTTGGTTATGTCATCAAGCACAGCAGCCTTACTCTTTATTTCGAATTGAAATACTATTGTTTAAAAAGCTACATAAATTTATTTGCTCTTATTTCTTTCATGATTTAGCCCTATTCTAGTTCTGTTTTATACCTGAGTATAGTCATATTTTAAGTCCCCATTTACTATTCAATAATATTTTTAATCCCTATTTTCTAATTAAAAATGTTTTTAGTTCCAATTTTATATTAAGAAGAGTTTTATCCCCTATTTTTTTGTGCGTTTTTACTTTTATTTTCAATTTAATAACGTTTTTAGTCAAATTTTTCAATTTGTCATTTAGAAGGCTACTCTTTAATTGGAATTTTCTTTCTTTCTTTCAGTAAATTAGTATAATTTTTAAATAACTACATGACTTTTTAGATTCTAGTTTATATTTAGTACTATTTCCCATTTAGTACTGATTTTAGTCCTATTTCCTATAGAACACTTTTTTAGCCCGATTTTTCATTTAGTAGGCAACCATTCATTTGGTATTAAAATACTTGCTTAATAAGCCACATAACGTTTTACTCTTGTTCTTAGTCATGATTGCTTCTATTTTATTTCTTTTTTATTCCTAATCTCTATATTATTACTGTGTTTTTAGTCCTATTTTAAATTTAGTACTATTTTTTATCCAATTTCCTAATATGCACTGTATTTAGACCTAACTTCTATTTAGTAGTGTTTGCAGGGCTATTTTTTATTTAGTACAGTTTATAGGTTCTATTTTTTATTTAGTGCTGTTCTTAGTCCTTTTTCCTATTTTGTACTATTTTAGCCCGATTTTTTTTATTTGGTCTTAAAATACATGTTTAATTAGCAACATGCCTTTATTACTCTTATTTTTAGTACTCTTAATTTGATACTGTTTCTGGTACTCTATTTAGTACTGTTTCTAGTCCCTTTAATTTCTATTTATTACTGTTTTAGTCCTATTTTCAACTCAGTACAGTTTTTAGTCCCTATTTTCTACTAAGTATTGTTTCTAGTCCCTATTTTATATGAGTTCTACTGTTTTTAGTACTATTTTCGTAATTGTATTCCATCATTCGTTCAAAAGAAGAAAAACTGCTCAATCACAGTTTGGTAAATTGGACAATAAAACTACAAATAAAAACAACAGAAAATCAAGCTGAGTCATAAAATTAGTGTAAAACGTGATTAAAAAAACAACCAAATTTTGCTTGTTTTTAATAGCACACATACATATCATCAAGATGCATAGTACATACAGATATAGTAAGTATATGTTGTTTTCTAAGCTATTTTAATCTAATTTTTTCAGGGCCAAATAAATTATTCTACTTTTATGACAGCTCAAATTTTCTAGTAATTGATTTGTAAACCTATAATTATTATTATTGCAAGATTGCTAGTCATAGTTCATAGATCACAGTCATAGCTTTCAATATCAAACTTACAGTTTTTTTTATGTATTACAGTACTAAATAGAGTACCAAAACAGTAATTAAACATGTATTTTAAGACCAAATAAAACTTACAGTTTGATATTGTGAATGCAAAACACTTGAGATTGTGCTATACGACAAAATATTCTGTTTTTTATAGATTATAAATATTATCTTTCTTTATTCATGTAAATTCACGAATTTGATTTTACAGCCGTGAACAGAGTTTTTTGCTGGTCAAACTAATCGGTCACCCGTACAGAAAGGGCCCAGGAGAGCGTTGCTTATCTAATCTGATTGAACAGTTACCTGCTACGGCTCACGGCTATCACTTCCCTTATAATTCATAGATTTTATAGAACTCCCCAATATTTTTTTTTTTTAATTTGACAACGATTTATAATTTGAGGATAATATTTCAACACAATAAAAAAATAAGTCAAGCTTGCACTGTACAAACAAGGGAAATAATTTGATGTTAACAGTCTCCAAATGCTTCTAGTTTTAAAGGTGCAAAAAATTCGGTGAACCAGCGGTGTAATGTTATGATATGTTTGCCAAACTAACCTAGTAGTTGAAGTGTCAACATATTTTTGATCACAATTACGTTTATACTTGACCCCCTTAATCCAAAATTAATAGTAACCTGACTCGGGACACGAGAATAGCTATTTATGTAACTAGAGCAAAAAGTGGGGGTTTTCTGCACCGAGAGAAACAGTTTTTTCACGAGCCAAAGGCGAGTGAAAAAAGTTTCTCGAGTGCAGAAACAATACTTTGCGCTCGAATTACACATTAAATTTTTCCTACAGTAATGTATAAAGTAATTTAAACAGAACAAAACAGGACATACATAACCTCACATACCTAGCTTCGAATCAAATCGATTTCAAGAACAACTACAGCTGACTGGATTTCGTAGCTGAAGCAGAGTAGCCAACCTATCTTTGAATGCAAAATAGGGAACCTGCATATTACATGCTCACTATTTTGTGTTGTTAGGTTGCAAATCTGGAGTGCAGAAAAGTACTTTCGCGTACTGGAATTTACTTTCCCGCACTGGTGCAGGAATAGACTATTTTGCATGCTACAGTTAGTGCAAAAATTGGCACTTTTTCGGGTAGGAAAACTTTATATCAAGTTTCTATTTCTAATTCTCTTTTTCCTTCTCCTTCTGCACCGCCTCCTCTTCCTCATATCCTCCTCTTCTCACTCTTTCAACTTCTCCTCCTCCTACTCTTCTAACTTCTCCACCTCTTCTTCTTCTTCCTCAACCTTTTCCTCTTCCTCTTCTTCTTCTCTTCCTCCTCATCAATCTCCTTCTTCTTTTTCATCTTGTTTTTCTTCTTCTTCTTCTCCTCCTCCTCATTCTACTTCTTTTCCCTTCTCCTTCTGCCCCAGTTCCTCCTCTTCTAACTCCTCCTCCTCCTCCTCCTCATCATCATCATCATCATTAAATACAACTTTTTTAATTATAAATTGAAAGCAACTGTGCAAAATTAGTGAGCTTCCATTAATTGAACCCGATTTTATGAACTTTCAACACAAGCAACCATATTTCAAAGAAAGATTTTATAGCTCAATAATAACAACACCAATAATAAACTTAGAAAGTAAATTATGATCGTAAGCTAAAATAGTAACAGGTTTTATGCACGAAGCGTCTAGTATATGAAATATTGATGTTAAGTAACGAGGGTAAATGACTGTATTTGGATGGATGACCATAACAGCATAGCTGAGTGCATAATATTGATAATAACATGCATACAGTAAGCATGGTGAGAATGCAATTTTTATGTTGAGTAACGAGTGCAAGTGTTTGTGCTTGGATGGGTGACCATAACAGCATTGCATTCTTAATAATAATAGCAGTTTATACAGTGAGAGTTTTGTAGGCAAACATGATGTTAAGTAACGAGGGTAGGCGTCTGCACTTGGATGGGTGACCATAACAGAATAGCAATCTTAATAGTAATAGCAGTTAAAACAGTGAGAATTGTGTAAAAACAGCCTTGATGTTAGTAACGAGGGTAGTTGTCTGCACTTGGATGTGTGACCATAACAGAATAGCAATCTTAATAATAATAGCAGTTTAAACAGTGGGAATTGTCTAGAAACAGTCTTGATGTTAAGTAACGAAGGTAAATGATTGTACTTGGATGGGTGACCATAACAGAATAGGTGAGTGCACAATCATGATAATAAATTTCACAAGCATTGTGTGAATGCAATCTTGATGTTAAGTAACGAGTGTAAGTGTCTGTAATTGGATGAGTGACCATAACAGAATAGCTGAGGGCACAATCTTGATAATAGCATACAGTAAGAATGGTTTAAATGCAATTTGACGTTATAAGTAACGAGTGCAAGTGTCTGCACTTGGATGGGTGACCATATAAAAGCATAGCAGAGTGTACAATCCTGATAATTGCATACAGTAAGCATGGTGCTAATACAATTTTGATGTTAAGTAATCATGGTAATTGTCTGTACTTAGATGGGTGACCATAACAGCTTAGCAGAGTGCACAATCTTGATAATAAATTGAAAAAGCAGGGGTTCTCAACCTTTCAGGTTCTGTGCCTCCCCTAATACACTGACATATCGTTACGCCTCCCATCTACTACCATCACCTTATCTGGTCAACATAAGTAGTCGAATTTCAATTTGTAACTAAAGCGAGCTATGAGTTAGGGTAAAGGTTAGATTTACCGGTTTTAAAATGAAATATTTTAAAACATTTACAAAATGTTCAATATTGACTCAATTTTTCTAACATACAGTCACAATGAAGTGAATGATTAGACGGAATACCAGGCTGAACAGCGAGAATCGAACATGATAGTATTCAACTCAAGTTCTTCACACACAAGCCTTCGCCTATGTGAGGGGGACTTTCTTCTAAATTTATTATACATTTGTGCCGATTTTTTCATAAAGGAAATAAATAAAACTCAATAAACGAAAAATTATTATGGAACTAAATTGTTTGTTTATAAAATCATCAAAAGATTGGAGAGTTCTTCAAAAAGACACTATTATATCAGTCCATGCTTGAATGGAGATCGAAGCTATAATGACAAAGCAGATTCGTAAGCATATTACCAACCTACATCATACAACTCATTATCTATATAAATAAAATTAGAGTTTTGTCTGTACATTTATCAGAATTGTGTATTTTTTGGTTATTTTTACGTTTTATACATTAAATAAGCCGAAAATAGTCTTATCTCACTTTCTGTCTGTCACGGCCGCAAAGGTATTTTTCGCGGCCTTCTCAAAAACGAGAGCATCGATCGGGATTTTAGTTATTGAACAGTATTGAAAACATTATTGACAATGTCTTTAGCTATAAAAAACTAAAGTAACTTTTTTTTAACAGAGTAATAAACGTTTAAAAACCAAGTACTGTGCGATTTTTGATACATTTTACGCGGCCTTCTCCTGAAAAACGTGAGCATCGATCGGGATTTAAGTTATTTATCAGTATTGAAAACCTTTTTGACAATGTCTTTAGCTATAAAAAACTAAATTAACTTTTTTTTTAACAGAATAATAAACGTTTAAAAACCAAGTATTGTGCGATTTTGGATACATTTCTTCCAAGTTTTATTACCACATAAGAATAAGAACAAATCACGTAATTTATCATGATATATCAATCAGCTGTTCTCAAATATAAATGGTGGGCCCTACGCGGCGTTATTTACGCTGTCTGCAGACTTGTGTAGTCGGAGCATTGCAGTCTTTTAGGAAACATATGTCTGGTGAATCAAAGCTCATCTTATGTTTTATCAATTATTTCTTTGTTGAAAAAAAAAATTTCTAATTTCAATTTATCAAAACAAAAATTAACATTTTAGGAAGGTGCGGTTTGTGCTAGGCTCTTGGGAATTCGCCAGGTAGCACTATTATTACCACATAAGAACAACAACTAATCACGTAATTTATGATGATATATCAATCAGCTGTTCTCAAATATTCTCTCTGATAACACTGTCACTGAATAAAATTGTTTACGTCCTAAGTTGTTTACTAAGCTGCTAACGACTTCATGATCCTTGCTATAAAAAAAGCCGAAACATATATTTAGTCGTATTTCTAAACATAATCCGTACGAAGGACGGGTAGCTGCTAGTTTTACTATATTATACATTGGTCATGGCTATTATTATTGAGTTTATTTTCTCCAACTTTTGTTGTACAATAAAATAATGGCGTTATAAAATATGAAAGCTGCCACTCATCTGGGTTTTTTAATTACAGTTTTTCAACTATTCTGGTACACTGACGCCTCCCTCGAGAATCGTCTACGCCTCCCAGGTTGAGAACCCCTGGCATACACTAAGCTTGGTATAAATTAAATCTTGATGTTAAGTAACGAGTGTAAGTGGCTGGACCTGGGTGACCGTGATAATAGAGTTACTGTGTACTAGACAGTCGTAATTTGAAACACTTCAAGAGTAATTGAGACGCTAATTTGGTGACGATCAAATTCTATTTAGAGTTCAGAGCTTCAAGGACAATTATGTTTAGAAATTAGAAAATTGCAACTGCAGCAGTTAATTATCCATATCAACCTTCATTTGGAATGCAAACCATAATTTAGGATTTTTTTGTCATATCAAGTAGTGTTATATTGTAGAAATTTAACTAGTAGTTTTTTTTTTTTTTGGAGGATGAAGCCCACATAGGTCTGAGACCTGTGCGTGGGTAATGAAATGGATGATGTTGATTGATGAGTTGGACCTACAGTTTTAGGTGGGTTCCGAACCACCGGGAAGTGATTTTACAGCAGAGAACAGTGTCTTTTTTGCTGGCCAATCTAATCGGTCACCGTTACGAACAGGACCTGCGAGAACGCAGCTTATCTCTCTGATTGAACAGATACCTGCTACGGCTCGCGGCTGTGTACAGTTGTGTGAACAGTAGTCCTTACGCCCAAGAATAAGGGTGCTTGCACAGAGGAGCATACTCCATGTACTCAATGATAATCACCAGAGCAAAATTAAACACAATCATCACACCTAACCCTTGATTCAATTCGCGCAGTCTATTTTATGTCTGTTTTCCACAAAAGACACTGTGTATCACTAAATAAATAATAAATATAAATTAATAGAGCACTTTATAATATACATAAAAATTGTGGAAATTTGCAGAATAAAATTTGGATAACATAACTGCCAAAACTCCCTAGAATAGGTATTTTAATACAGGAGATTACACTAGAATAAAAAATGTATAAGTTAAAATAATAGAATCAATGTATTTTGTTTCGATAAAAATCTTGAAAAAATTGGTGAAGATAAGCTAGAGAAGGAGAAAAAGAAGAAGAAGAAGAGGAGGAGGAGTAGGAAAAGGAGGAAGAGAAGGATGAAGAGGAAAATAATAAAAAAGGTGTATAATCAAAAACATCGAATGACAAAAGAGGACGAAGAAGAAGAAAACGAAGAAGAAGACAGGGAATAAGAAGATAAAGATGTAGAAGACGAAGAATACATAAAAAAAAGATGAAGAAGAAGAAGAAGAAAAAGAAGAAAAAGAAAAAATGGGGGCAGAAGAAGAAAAAGATAGAGGAAGAGAAAAGGAAGAAGGCAGGTGACAGGAGAGAAGAAGAAAATGAAGAAGAAGAAGATGATGATGATGATGATGGAAAAGGTGAAGAACAAGAAAAAGAAGAAGATAAAGAAGAAGGAGAAGAACTGAACAGCAAAAGAAAAGAAGTATTCGATGATGAAGACGAAAAAGAAGGAGATGAAAAAGAAGAAAGGGAAGATGATGTTGATAATGGAGGGGATGAGAAGGGGAAGAAGAGGAGAAGGAGGACAAGGAGGAGGATTAAGAGGGAAGATAATAAAAAATATTTAATAAAAATCATCAAGAACAAGATGAAGAAAAAGAAAATCAAGAACAAGATCATGAAGAAGAAAAGAAGTAGTAGATGATGAAGAAAAAGAAGATGATGATGAAGAACAAGAAGAAGAAGAAAAGGAAGATGGTGACGGCACTGAAGGTGATGAAAGGGTAGACATGGTGAAGGAGGAACTGGAGGAGGTACGGTAATAAAAAGGATATAAAAAGGTAACCAAAAACATCGAAGAAAAAGAAAATGAAGAAGAAGAAGAAGAAGAAGACGAAGAAAAGCAACAAGTAGAACACTACAATACGCTAAAGGATCCAAATAGAATATTAAGGACTTGTTTTTTTGTTTTGTTTTTGTTATCCTTCAAGAATACTTTCCCCTACCATCTCTTCCACACACACTCTCTAACACTCTCATACCATCTCACTCACATTCCCCCCCCACACACTCTCTCACCAACTCCGCTCTTTCGCTCTCTCACACTCTCTCTGACTCAAATTCACCCTCCTCACATTCCTTCTCACACATACACATACTCTCACTCCCTCACACGTTCTCTCTCTATAACACTCTCACTCACTCGGTCCCTCTCTCTCACATTTCCCCCCCCTCACTCACACACCCACCAAACTCTCTCACTCTCTCAAAATCCTCCTCTGCCCTTTCCCAAATTTCTCCTATCCCTTCTTCTTATTACTTCCTTCCCAATTGAAGCTGCCAGACGCCAACTAGTTTGTTATTTTCCACTGTCAGTTAACATTGTTGATGTTGATACCTGACTGACAAAGCTAGCAATAGTAGCCTAGTAATTATTACAGTGAAGCCCAGTTTCAATATTCTCCAAGTCATTCTCATTACTGTTTTATCTTCAGTTGTTAAAGTTAAGATCAAGGATATCCTAATAATCAGTAAATACCTTATAAATTCAGTCTAATTTTGAACTTCATCTTTAAAATATCCTCAGTAGCAAGTATCTTATCACATCAGTTAATTTTTGAACTTCATTTTAAGAAGTATTTTCAAAATACTTCAACAATATTGGAATTTAAATCACCCATTAACTGTTACCTACAATATTAAAAATAATTAAATTTAACCTTAATAGATTATTAAAATTAAATGAATAATTATTAAAAGTTAGCCTTTAAAAATATTATCAAACACAACCTTTTAGCATCTTGTTTACTTTCATCTTCTACATACGGCTTATAATAAAAATTCATTCTTTTTACAATAGAATAAGAATAGACTACTAAATAGAATAAAAAATAATACAGTAACTACTAATTAAAAAAGCAATACAAAAATAATAAATTTATTAACCTACTAAATAAAACACAATAAAAAAATACTAAATAAAAATAAACTACAAAATAAAAATATTGAATACTAAAAATAAATTATTAAATACTAAAATAAACTACTAGATAAAAATATAACTAAAAAAATTTAAATATTAAAAATAAACTACTGAATATAAAAAATAAATAAAAAAACTGCTAGTAAACTATGATTAAATTATTCTAAATCTCTAGAATTAAATTGTATGAATATTATATACATGGGCGAGCTGTGAATTTTATAACATATATTTGCAAAAATATTAGAATTTAAGTTGTTAGAATCGAAATTATACCTTCCAAAATCAAAATTAGGTAAAAATAACATTGATATTACAGCTTATTAGTGTGAAGTCTGGAATTTCTGGCAGAGCTACACTTTCATCGCTGCTATGGACAAAAGTGAGTACTTTTTAAATTTTCTATACATATTTTTAAATAATTATCAGTTGGTACTATATATTTTTGTGATGCAATGGACAAAAGGAGTACTTTTTACGTTTTCTATAAGTATTTTAATATTTATTCACTTTATTTGTCAAATTCGGTACCGGTACCTGATATTTTGGTGATTTATTAGTTTTAAAAAATAAAATAATTAGGGTCTAAATCTACATTGAATTTTGTCACAAAATATAAAACTATCACTATTTTCGTGAAAATACTATTTTTTTAAATTATGTGGTTACTTCAGCTTGATAATCTAAAAGGTACAATATTTTGAAAACCTATAGGACATGTTTTATTATGTATGTACAGCACCATAGCCGATTTCGACTGTAGGTAACTCTTCAGACCTCAACATCATGTTTTGGTCCAGAGCGAACAAAGCAAACGGGGGGTGAGTAGGTTGCGATTACTTTCCTCACTGAGTTTACAGACTTGGATATAGATAGTGTACACACTCACCTCTGCAGTCAGACCCTGTGTAAAGGTGGGAGTAGACTTTTAAGCATAGAGCTTCAGAATTTGTTTTGGTGGGCATGGTACAGGCCTTTTTCTCTTATCACATGTTGTTAGAATAGTATATTTCGCACCTAGGGCCGAAAAAGTGTGTTTGCCGGCTCGAGATCGCGGTTTTCAAGTTCGAGACGAAGTCGAGAACTTGAAGCGTTTGAGAGCCGGCAAAACATTTTTGCCCGTGTTGCGAACGCTATTTTTCGCCACACTACGAAAAAAAAACAACAATGTTAAGATGGAAATTTTGAAAGCGAAATTTTAAGGCTATGGTACTTGCAAGAATACAAGGAACGGCTATCACCTTTTTATCCAACCTACAGCGCTCTGGGTGGGCATTTCGTCAACTACTACAACTGTTCACTAAAAGGTTAGATGGTTAGGTTTTTTGTTGTTATTCCTGTTCCTGATTCGAAACCTGCATAAAACAGCCAAAAACCTAACCAACTAACCTTTCTATACCAACAGTAACCTTTACCAACAGTTGCAGTAGTAGTCAAAATTCCTAAAAACAAAAAACCTAACCAACCAACCTTTTGGTGAGAGGTTACCAACATTTGTAATAGTTGACAAAATTCCCACCCAGAGCTCTGTAGGTTGGATAAAAAGGTTCTATTGTTTGATATCAAAACTACAAAATAATACATATTAAGTTATAAAAAGTGATCATTTTTGACATTTTAAATACTACGTAATTATAAAAAATGAACATTTATTGATGGTTTAAATATTTTTGTTTTACATAAAAGTTGGAAGGATTCATTTTTACAATCATGACTGCTGTATCCAGACACGATCAGCTGTCATTCAAGGTCATTTTCTTTTCCGCCCTAGGGCGGTAAACGTTTACAGACCTCGACGGAAACCAAACACTTTCGGCCTCCATATGACGCACGAAAAACAGCTCATTACGTCCTAGTGTGGCGAAAACATAATTGTACTCCACATACTCATTTATAATTACTATTGCAAATAAAACACAATCATCACACATAACCCTTGATTCAATTTGCGTAGTCTATTTCATGTCTGTTTTTCACAGAAGGTCACTCTGTAACACATCACCAAGACTGTGTTTCTATTTGCCAGTCAGCTGATTGTTCAAATCAGATAAGATTTCACATGTCTGTTATTATTTCTTGTTATTATACAGATTGAAATATTAGAAATGATTTGTTTCTCTCAAAGAAAAATGTTTTTCTTATGAATGATAACTTGATTCATATGAAGGCTTAACCAGTGCCTTGGTGAATCCCTCAATTGAACTCACGAATATGTTCGGTGACCCATATGCCAATCCATGGCATGTGGAATAAGGGGTTCTGAGAACCTACCTTTAAATCAGATTCCAATTGCATGTGATGGAGAAGCTCATTTTAAGAATCATAGTTTCTTTTAGAAGGTCTGAGTGCCTTTCTTTTTTTTCCCCCTTTAAACATCCTTTTAATGCAACACATGCATCGCTGGAAATTCCTTAAGTAAAGGAAGATCCATACAAAATTTCACTGAATTTGTTCCACGCGTTTAGCCGTAAATGCATTACAGTCAGACAGACTAATGCAAAAGGCCGACTTGAAACTGAAAACTCTCTTCGTTCGGTCAATTAAGTTATCATTCATAAGAAAAACATATTTGTTTGAGAGAAAAAAATCATTTGCAATATTTTAACCAAGTATTACAAGTGATTACTAAGTAAATGATAATTATATAAATTTAATTGAAATTGTTATTTAAATTCAATCTGATATTAAAACTGACACAGAATTTCACTTTTATATATTGTTTTACTCACTTATATTGGAGATGCTAGAGGGATGCATTTCAATTCTGAAAAGAAGCTTCATCAGCCATGTGAAATCTGATCTGATTTGAGCAATCAGCTGTCTGGAAAAGAGAAACGCAACCTTGGTGATGTGTTACTGAGTGACTTTTAGTGGAAAAAGACAGGAAATAGACTACGAAAATTGAATCAAGGGTTAGGTGCGATGATTGTGTTCAATTTTTCTCTGGTAAATAATAATAAGTGTATGGCTTTTAATGGTGGGGAGACCCTTACGGGTAGTTCCACCTCGCCATTTGAGCCATGTTATGGGGAACATGGTGGACCTACTATTTTAGGTGGGTTCCGAACCACCGGGTAAGTGATAATAAAGCTGGTAATTATCATTGAGTACATGGAGTACGTTCCTCTGTGCAAGCACCCTTATTCTTGGGCGTGGGGTCTACTGTTCACACAGTAAGTTGGGGCATCCCAACTTCAGCTTGCTGTCGTTTAAGTGATCGTGGGTTCGAATCCCACTCCACCGTCTGGCATTTATGTGTAATCATTTACCTCATTCCCACGCACAAGTCTCGGACTCATGTGGGCATCATCAGCAATAAAAAAACTAATAGTAATTGACCGAACGGAGAGAGGTGTCTGTTTCAAATCGACCATTTAGCATTTGCCTGTCTGTCTGTTTGTAACATAATTATATATCTATGTATGCATTTACCTATTTATCTATGTATCTATGGGCATAACCAAACACCAAAATAAATCACATTCAAGAGCTGATGGTTCTGAAAAGAAATTGTAACTCGACGTCTAGATTACATCCGATAGGATAATACAACCTTGAAGGATGAACCTCCTGAACTTTCACCTTATACAATAAACAAAGAAGACACTGATCCGCTATTACGTGATCGATTTTTGGTCTGAGGCTATCTGAGCCACGCATTCTCGAATTTCAAGATGCATTACGAATCTTCTTCTACTTCTCCAATTTTCTTATTCTTCTTCATCTTCTTGAATAATGAAGAACGGTGATGCAAGAGGAGTAGGAGGGTATGATTGGAAATATCACATGAAAAACAAAAAAACCACCAAAAACTAGTGAGAAGAAGATTAATTTAGTGTATGTTGAAAAAGAAGATAGTGAGGAAGAGGAAGATGAAAAAGAGAAAAAGGAGGAGGAGGACGAGAAGATGAAGTAAGAGAATAAGAAGGAGAAAGAAGAAGAAGAGGAGGAGGAGGAGGAGGAGGTGGAGGAGGAGAAGTATGTGGAGGAGAAGGAAGAGATAGAGGAGTTAGAAGAGGAGAAGGGGGACAAGGAAAAGAAGAAGAAGAATGAGGAGGAGAAGGAGGAGAAGAAGGAGGTGACAGAGAAGAAGGAGGTGAAGAAGAGAAGAAGGCGGGAAGGAGGAGCAGTAAGAATAGAGGGAGGTGGAAGAAAATGAGGAGCAGGAGGAATAAGAGAGTGAGGAAGAAAAGTAGGATGAAGGAGGAAAAAGAGAAGTAGAATGAGGAAAAGGAGAAGAACAAGAAGAAGGAGAAAGATAAGGAGGAGGAAAAGAAGAAGGACAAGAAGAAGAGGAGGAGTAAGAAAAGAAGAAGAGAAGAAGGAAAAAAAGAAGAAGGAAAGGAGGAGGAGGAGTAGCAGTAGTAGTAGTAAAAGGATGTGAATGAGGAGGTGGAAGAGAATGAAAAGGAGAAGTTGGAGGAATAGGAGGGGGGGTGAGAAAACTTTATCACGTCACCAAGGCGTCGTTTCTTTTTTCATCCAGCCTCTACTTGCGTTGTTCAATACAGCTGATTGCTCAAATCAGATCAGATTTTACATGTCTGATGAATGTATTTATAGAGCAATATTAATCAAATTTTAAACAAAACAGAAGTTGTCAAATTTCACTAAGCTACAATTATTTAAGTCACAGGACCATGGTTTCGTGTTTTACTAACACTTCGGCTTTCCTGTGAAATTTGAGAACTTCTGTATTGTTTCAATTATGGAGAGATTTCACAATATCAATATCAGTTCTACTAATTTTATTAACAAAATTTGAATAAGTATCATTTACTTAGTAATAACTTATTATACTTTATTGGAATATTAGAAATCATTTTTTCTCTCAAACAAATATGTTATTCTTATAAATACTGACTTAAATCATATGAAGGCTCAACCAGATAAATAAGAGAGTATCTTAAAATCTAATTCTAATTGCATATGATGGAGAAGCTCATTTAAAGATCATATTTTACATATAGAAGAAGGCCTGAGTGCGTTCCTTTTTCCCTTTTTAATATCCTTTAAAAGAAAGCAAATAAATTCCGCGCACATTCATTTCTGTGGTGAGAAGTCGTCTCCTTTAGCGCTTTAGCTGTGTTATTCAATTCTGTATTTTTTTCAGAAATATTTAAAAAAAACATAATGCAAGCATGCAGTTGCATAAAATAAAAAATAACTATTTTTTCTTGCAATATAGGTTAGAAAAATGCACGAACAAATGATAAAATTAGACAGTAATAATGGATGTGAATGATGCAATAGCTGAGGTATATTCTTACAAGAAAAACTGATAATAATAAATAAATATGGAAGGGGAATATTGGGGGCTAGGTTGAATTTACTATTTACTTGCTCAGCCGCCTACAATGTTTCTCAGCGTAAAAACAATTTGATTTAGTTTTCAGTACCATTTATTTACATTTCATAGTGGCTATTTAATATTAACAGAAGAACATTATATTTTTTAAGTTATGAGCAATTATTTTTAATTAATGCGTACTTTCTTGCATAATAATTATATAAACATGGATCAACGCATATAAGCTATATTGAGGAAAAAAGTATGAAGTAAATTCAGCCGTTTGGCATATCGGATTTTTCATTCTGAAAACTATTAGGCACATCATTATCGTTGATTATTATTATTCTATTTAATTTTTTTGGCCTATCTTAATATCACTGTTGAATGCTTTTTGACTCTCATTTTTATGTTTATACTATTTTTATTTATATTGTTGAAATTGCCCTCTCACTCGTTATTACTGTGGTACAAGAAATGGGTCCAAAATTACAAGTATCAACTAATAAATTGGAAATTCATGAACAAATGTTAAAATTCCCCAATAATAATGATGCAACAGCTAAATTATATTCTTTGAAAAAAAAATATTGTTTGAATATATTCAAACAAAAAAATTTAATTAACTTTGATTATTATTATAATACTATATTTTATTTTATTTATTGATAATATAGGAAAATTTTTCTAGTAATTTTTCATTTACCTGGAATAAAACCATGTTGATTTATTTACAAAATTTCATTTTGCATTGACTAGTTGTTTTGCATTACTGTATAAAGATGTCTTTTTTTTATTTTCCACACCAAGATTGGTGTAAAAATACACGCGTGAATGAAAACATATATAGCAACATATCAATTTTCAATGGTGAATTCACTTTCGAAATACATTAATTTTCAAAAGTATAAAGAAGTAAAAGAGAGTACATTCACTCACATTAATATATTAACTTTCGATAATATACTTATTGTTTTATTTTTTATTATAATCGATCCGATCCTCCTTATTATCTTTAAATATTATGTTAGCCGGGCGATAGGCTTTTCCTTGGATTTCTATGGATAAGGATGACGATAACCAATTGAATCCTTATCATTTCTTGCTCTGTGTTGAGCAACGTCTCTGAATTTAAAACATTTTTTTCAACCGAGAATAGCGAAGATAAACTCAAAATTTTCCACACTTGCATAAAAAGTTTTGCTAGAAATTTTGATGAGCTTTTTAAATACTTGAATGAACTACCCAAATTAGGTATAATTGTTTTGTCTGAATGCTGGTTGCGTGAGGGTGAGGGGGTGTGGTGGATTCATGGCTATGATGCTATCTGGACAGATAAGAGGCGTAACAGAGCTGATGGAGTCATTTTTTTCTACAGTAATCGTCTATCAGTTGTCACTAATCAGTTGTCATGGGCTTAAGCTCGGACTTTACCTTTCACAATAAAACATTCAACTTGTTAGCTTTCTACCGCACGTTTGACTGCAATGTACAATTATTTTCCTGGATTTCTTGTTCCATGACGAACTGCGTTGTTAATATTAACTTTTCATGTGAAATTTAACGACTTGCAGTCAAATTTGACTGCAAGTCGTTAAATTTCACATGAAAAGTTAATAGTACAATTATTCCTTCATTCTCTAGAGCAATATATCAATAATATCAACAAAGACATTAAATTAATATGGACTGGTGACCTGAACTTTGACTTACTTGATACATCCTTGGAAACTGACTCCGCTTATACATGAATATTATGACTGATGTGGGTCTCGCCCAATGCATAGACAAACTGACTAGAGAGGCAAATGAATCAGGAACTTGTTTGGACCATTTTTTTCTTAGATATGACGATATGGATGATGTAAAATCAGCCGTACTGCACACACATATTACAGACCATTACAGTATAGGACTTACGGTATCTTTTCCAACTGACAGACCGCTTACTACATTCAGCTTTCCAATCCATCTACACGTTGATCGTTCAGTGTTGCACTATACATCCTTAGTCAGATAAATTGGGATAACATAACGAATAACCAGAACGCAAATTCTTGCTCAGCCGACTTCTGTCAAGAAATTGTAGTGGCAACAAACAATTCTAAAAAGCCATTAAGAGAATAAACAACAAGAATGAAAAAACTAAAACCTTGTATCACAATAAATGATCTCATTAAATTAGTCCGCAAAAGAGATAGAATTAGTAAAAAATTGAAAAGACAACCCTTCAATGAAGAATTGAAAACTCACTAAACTAATTTCAGACATAATGTTACTAATGCTTTAAAAACAACAAAACGTACCGATATCTACTATAGACGGAAATTGAACCAATGTCAAAACAACCCAAAAATGTTTTGGCGAATTATTAATGAGCTAGCGGAAGAAATATAGCAAAACAAAATTTTCCAATAAATAAATTCATACCAAGCATTCCGAATATAACTCTAACTGTTGGCGAAGAAGTGGCAAATGATTTCAACGTATTTTTTTTCTGCTGTTGGACAGAACTTAGCTAGTTTTATTGACTCAGGTGATGCTTTAATAGTTGATGACTTTGACTATGCTTTGAACACTCAGTTCACCTTACAGACAGTAACTGAACTCGATGTTCTTAGACATGTTAAGGCTTTACGTGGTGGGTCCGCCCTTGGCATCGATGACGTTTCGGCCTCCTTACTAAAGGATAACATATTTGTTTATCTCAAAACTTTTCTTCACCTCATTAATCTGAGTCTGGCTAACGGAGTCTTTATTCCGGATATTTTTAAAATTTCCAAAGTGTTACCCTTACATAAATCTGAGAGCTTCACTGATAAAAATAATTTCCGGCCTATTTCTCTTTTAAGTGTGTTTTCTAAGGTGTTAGAGAGAATTGTTAAGGAACAGCTAGCCACTAATCTATCTCTTAATCATGTACTGGCAGATTGTCAATATGGATTTAGAAATGACAGAAATGTTTCAGATGTGCTGTTTGATGTGAAAAAAGAGCTTCATTTTTCACTGTCCAGTGGCATGCGACCCATTCTAACTTTCCTTGACCTGAAGAAAGCCTTTGATAGTATTAACCAAAGAAAATTACTAGAAAAGTTAGCGGCATTAGGTGTAACTGGAAACGCCCTCTCTTGGTTTACCAGCTATTTAACGGGTAGAAAGCAATGTGTTTCAGTATGTGGAGTGAATGGAGGCGAGCTTCCTGTGTATTTTGGAGTGGTGCAAGGAAGGAAGTACTCTAGGACTTTTACTATTCCTAATATTATAAAAAACTTTATCAACTTGCTGTCATTTCAGTGGTCATGGGTTCGAACCCCACTCTTCCGTCAGGCATCTATATTTGTTATCATTCACCTCATTACCCACGCACAAGTCTCGGACTCATGTGGGCATCATCAGCAATAAAAAAAAAACTGCGGTAGCTTGTTGTAGAGTTTCCTACCAATATAGCTAGGTTTTTGTTTGAATAAGCTACCGTATTATTGATTGTGACTGACCAAATGATAATCTACTCGGCTTCTTGTGTTAGAATCGTGTACGTCAAGATTTTGGTTAATATTACTCTTTTTTACATATAAAGTAGTTTCATACACATATAAGCAGGGTACAGTTGAGATACCAAGTCTCTTGAACAACGGCCTACATGTATCTAATCTATTTACTATTTCCATACACCTAACAGTTTTCTTTTGGATCTTAAACACCCTATCAAGGTTTTGCTGGGATGAATTACCCCATACTAAGATAGTATACTTAATTTTGTGTTATAATACCTTGCAGGCTAAGGGAAGTGATAGCCATGAGCCGCAGCAGGCATCTCTTCAATCATATTAGATAAGTAACGCTCCCCTGGGCCCTCTTTGGAAGGGTGACTAATTGGATTGGCCAGCAAAAAAGACTCTGTTCTCTGCTGTAGAATAACATCCAAGTTGTTCGGAGCCCACCTAAAATTGTAGGTCCACCATGTTTCCAAGAACACGGCTCAAGCGGCGAGGTGGAACTACCCGTAAGGGTCTCCCCATCTGGTTGAGCCTTATTCATATGAACAAAGTTATTATTTATAAGAATAACATATATCTTTGTTTCATTTCTAATATTTCAATTAAGTGTAATAGCATGCGGTTACTAAGTAAATGATACACAAATTTAATTTAATTTTAATGCTGTTGAATTGCTCCACTTCTGACTGTGTAAAGGAAGTGTCTTCCAAGTTTTTCCATACATCTGACAAAAATTCGATTGTTTGTATTTTTGGAAATGTGTGACCCTTATAGCTTGCCATACCATTAATGGTAATTACACAAATGGTTTCTCCTCTTGGCAAGCCAATCATATCTTTTTTGTCATTGTAGGGGATTACAAAATAGTCCACGTTCTTGAGGTCTTCTATTGCTTTGTATGCATTGAGAAAAACATTTTTATGGTACCCTTTTACAAAGCAAACCTGTTTCAAGCCATCTTTTTCTCCTAGAACCCCAACATATGGACATTTTCCCTTATTATTCACAGTAAATGCAGTCACATGATACACCCCACTTAGTTCAAAATTCTTCCTAAGTGAACAAAAATATGGTTCTTACGCTTCCTAGCAGATAGCACTGTGATTGGAGACAAGGGATCTATTTCTTTAACAGGGTAGGGAGCAAGCTTAGAGGTTATGTTTGTTCTTTTTCTTAAGACTTGTGGTATCAGATTACTAGTATTTACAAGACCTAGCTCATCTAGGTTAACCTCTTTGGCAATGGTAGAGAAAGTGGTGGTTGACGTGGAGAAATATGTCTCACCACTCTTAATATAACACTTTTGTGTGAAACTAATATTATCCCTGTAGTCTGTATCCTTGCGAATTTCCACATAACTAATGGGAAGTAAATTAAAGCTAAATGCAGAGATGACATAGGATATTATTTTATTTCGATGTTCTGGATTGGTGGGCAGCTTTACTTGTACTCCAGTCAATTTCTTGGTGTTGCTATTCCCCCAGTAAACATATTGTAAAACATTGTTATAAACCAATAAGCAACAGCTATTCTTTAAACTATCTGCCAGTAGGTGTAGGAGTGGGGGCTCTCTCACTCTCGCACTCATTCTCTCTCTCTACCCTCTCTTTCTCGTTGAAACTGCTTCCTGGAAAGTAACGTAAGGTTATTTCTTACCTATATGATGATTTGTAAATTATACTTTGGAAACTTTATGATGCATGCTCTGTAAAAAATGGGTTTCCATCTTTTTTTGTACATATACTCTACAATAGAATCAGTAAAAATTGAATTTGTGATTTTCAACTGTCTTTGTTCTATCTCAGCAGATATATTCTACTGAGACTTTCAATTCTGTTCTTGATGATCATCTTCTGATGCTTTTTTAATGATAATTACCATGTCAGTCTTTAATGAGGTGCTTCCACAGTGGAGCGCTCTACGTTGGAGCTGTTGTCACACTGCTCCAATTTGTCATACAACATTCCACAACATGTGTTTCAATTTGAGATGGTGATTATCATCGAGTATTGGATGATCCATTGAACCAACACCCTTATTGCTGCCTAGCCCCAAACCTCCATTTTTTTATCCACAATTCTGTATGAAGTCATGTGTCATGTGTTTTTGCAAAAAAATATTTTACTAAAATCTCCAAAAAAAAAATAATAAAATTCAATCATGGTGAAAAAACCAAATTCACCCAATTATACAGATACTACTAAACATGTATCAGTAAAGAAGAAACAAAACACATCCACATGCAGCTTCTATTGCTAAACGTTAATAACATTATTAAAAATAAATAAAAAGCCTACAGTGATAACTACATTGATCAAAATCAAATCAAATAATTCTTTATTTTGGCAAAAGAATCATGACAAATTGATTGAAATAAACATTCAATAAGAATATTATCAGAATACAAACGATAATAAAAAGAAATAATGCACTTTCAATTATTATATTAGCTATAAAAAAAATACCAAAATAAGATACTGCTAGCTAAATTGCTGTAACAATTTGCTTGCAAGCAGGAGCAGAGTATATATAAAAAAAGTTTTATAATGCTAACATCCACACACCCATTCACACACCTTTCACACATCAAATCTATGTATACATTTTAGATATTTTGGATCAATGTCTTAAAGAAGGACATTGAAAAAATTCTCAATGATTTCAGGCATAAGGCTCAACAGCCATCTATAAGTCCGTTTTTAAAAGAATGTCTATTATTAATTAGTTTTATATTACCAGGCACAAGATTAAAAAATTTTGGACTCAAGAAGATGAATGTCTTTTGAAAAAAAGTTGAGTAAGCCTTAGGGAGTCTTAATAGGTTGTTAGTTAAAGTTCTTGTGTGCAATAAACTTGATTCCCAAAAGTTTGTCGACTACGGTTACCTGACATTATATAGAAAATGGATAAGACTTTAAAAACATAGATGTAGCATAGTGGCAAGCAATTGAATGATTGAAAAATTGGAAAAGAGTGCTCATTCCTCCTCACACCCTTCATGACTCGAATGACAGACTTTTGCAAAATTATAATAGGCTTTAGATGAGACTTATAAGTAGAGCCCCAGCAACTTATACCGTAGTTCAACTTGGAATCCACAAGTGCGAAATACAATTGTCTAAGAACATCTTGAGGAAGGATCCCTTTAAGGAAATGGAATTTTCTCAGTAGAATCAGAAGATATTTTTTATGTTATGTATATGATTGAACCAAGTAAGCTCTTCATCCAGCAACACATCCAGGTACTTATAATAGAGTCAGTCTGAACAACTATATCACAATCACAACTGTTTTGAATACAAGCATAATAATGAAATTTTAATGGATTGTGGAATTACCTCCCTGTAGACAATGTAGATAAAACATACTTGGTTTTTGACAAGTTAAGACAGAGTTTATTGCAGTTGAACCATATCATTAGTTTTTTATATCCTCCTGCATCTTAAAAAGTACATTTTCACCATCCAAGCCACAGTAAGACAATGCTGTATCATCTGCAAAGGAAACAGGAATACCACTGAATTTACCCTGGAAGAGATCATTTATAAAAACTAGGAATAACACAGGACCCAGGACCGTTCCCTGCGGTAATCCACACTGGATACCTAAAACATTACTTTTGGCACCTCCAATACAAACATATTGTGATCTTCCACTCAAATAGGATACAAACCAGTCAAATGCCCGCCTTATATAGTTTCTCAAGCAGCAGCGTGTGATCAACCGTTTCAAAGGCTTTTCTAATATCCAGGAAAAGACCAGCTACACGAGGTGTAACTCTGACATTAAGATTATTATATATTGCCTTGTTTCAAGTTTAAGACAAGGGTCTGGAGTCCATCAAAAGTTACAGGCTCAAAAAAAAGGAATTGAGACATGAATTCGTTGTGAACAAACGTCTGTAGTCCTCAAAAATTCGACTATCATTATTTTCTATTGTGGATCTTACCTCATTAGGCACATTGATGAAAAACCTTATTGAATAATTCAGCCAAAGAAGTTTTGTCAGTAATAACCGAGTTTTCATACTCAATCTTGAGATTATCATAACTTTTTTCTTACTGGAATTTCCACATAATTTATTCAGGATAGACAATTTTTCAGGTGAGGGTAATTCATTAATTTTAGAGTAATATTATTTTATTTTTCTCAACTCTAATCCATACTTTAATTTTTTTAGAGAAAGATTGACAATTTTTTTGATATCCAAGGTTTAAGTTTACGAAATACTGCTCCATAAGAAACAGACCTAATTTTCGTTGATATGCTAGAGTTATCAATATAAGTATGAATGTATCAAGAAATTTATCAAATTTATAATCAATATCATTACTAAACAAGACACCCGACCAGTCATGCAAGATCAATTCATGTTTCAAGTAATTATAATCTACGATAGTCTTTGCCTCAGATAAGCTGCTTCTATTACCGAGGATATTATTTTGACTAACTGTTGAAGCAACAGCTTTATGATCACCTATCAATGTCTCATACTTGTCATACCTATCAATGTTGATGAAATGGGAATAATTTTGTGATCGGGCAAAAACATGAACGATGCAAGTAGCAGATGCATCAGTGATCCTAGTATACATGTCAATTATTTGCTCAAAGCCAAGAGAGCTAAGAATTTCTAGATAATTGTCAACTATATTATCATGACAATAGTTTAATATATTGATATTCATATCCATATCATCAATTATAATTGCGTCACGCTGTGGCAAGCTCTCTAATGCTGTATAAAAACTTGTAAGGAAGCGTTCACATTTAAAACCATGCCATCTTGGTGCTGTCCAAGATTTTACAAGAAAAATTTATGAACTCAGTAGAGTAATATACAATTAGACCAGTTGCACGGGTAAATACAGAAATATTTGAAAATTGATCATAGCCATCAATGTAAAATTGAGACGCCTCCTCACTAGAGCCCAACCATATACCTCAGACAATATTATTATTGCTGGTTTTTTCTTCCAACAACTCAAATATGCTAATAAATTATCAAAATTACTGTTAATACCTTGTATATTCTGATGTATAACAGTTAAATTAGAGCAAACTGATATATGAGAATTGTTTACCTCGACAATACAATTGTGTAAAATACAAGTGTTAGTCTCCTCAATTGAGAAATTCAAATTGAAATATACTTAATAAACTAAAAACATAAGATAAGATCAATGCATTTTCAATATCAATTACAGTCACACTCACACAAAGAAGAATATAATATGACATCAGAAAAATAACAGAACATGAGTTCAGGGAGTCTCATAACCGCATATTACAAAATTTAGAATAGAAATGAAGGACAATATAACATTTTCAAGAATAATATTATTATATTCGCAAGTATATATAATGGCAGACCCAAATAATCGTAAACTCATAGGAAAAAATCAATAAACAAATCATAAACAACAAACAATCAATCAATAAACAAATGAATAGGAAAAAATCAAAAACAATAAACAATAATCAATACATCATAACAAGAGCTATTGAAAGAAAAGTAGTCATAAAAACCTAGTTTAAATTCAAAAGAAATCAGATAAACCCCTCATCAAAATCAACACTCCTCTTTCTATTCAAGGTATCTGAAAGTAAGCTAAGTGTATTAATTGCGGAAATCACCTCTTCACAGCAGAATTGAGTAAAAATAAAAAGTAACAAAAAATGCAAATATTAATGATAAGCTATATGAATAATGTAGGCTATGTTTGACTGCATACACAACAAAAAATAAAGATCATTGGAAAGATCATTATTCTTCAATTCAAGGTCCTTGTTCTCAGCGCGGTCATATTTTATTTTCAAACTATCAAGATCATTTCTACTATTGATAACTTGAGCTTTTTCATCATCACTTTTCCTCACAAGTATTTTATTGTTCTGCAACCAAACGTATTTCACTTTATGGGATTTCTTCATTAGTCGGGCGTCCTTGAATAATTGCCTATTTTCATTGGTCAGTGACGGATTAATGTATATAGATAGCACTGTCTGCACGCAGCCCTAAGTCAGAAGCATTTAAGCCCCTATTCTTTTTGCCAAGCCCCAACAATGCCAAAGCATCAGTTCGTCTAACAAATTTTATCAGAATGATGCTACCATTGCTCGATTTAGTTGGAAGAGGATGCATAATGTCTATCATTTCAGTTGAAAACTCATATTTTAAATAAGTAAACAGTTTATTCAGCACAACAGACACATTTTCTTCTTTACTCACCGGTAGACCAGTTATTTCGATGGTGTTTTTCTGTTGATACTGCAGGGACTTGTTAAGCTCAGCTTTGAGCTTGTTAATATCACTTTTTACATTACCATTCTCAGAACTCAATTGATTTAATAGTTCAGTATGATTGTGTAATTTATTATCAAGACTTTTCAATTCTTTACGGAAATCGTCCAAGGAACACTGCATGTCCTCAACAGCTTTTAAGATGGATTTTTGTTCAAGTTTAATATTTGTAATTTCATTGAAATTCTATTTGAATAACAGTCAATATAAGGCTTTAAATTGTTGCATTCCCTCCTTCAAATTTAGAAGCCTCATACTCAGCCTTCGAACTCACTCAGCCTTGAGTGTTTAAGTGAAGTGCATATTCAAGAGCTATCTGCAGCTTTCTTTTTTTCCAAATTTTGCACAACATTTTTGCTGTAGGAAAGCAGATTCATCGCAGCAACCAGTTTCTCAGTCAAATTCTTGTTATCCTCAATCAGTATTTTATTTTCCTTTTGTAGTTCCCTAAAAGGTGTCTCACTAGATTGCATGTTTGAATTACTTTCCTGCAGAGCCGACATAAGAGACTCTTTTTCTTTGTAAACTACTGCCAACTCTTGAGTCAGCTCTTCACAGCGTTTTTCAACCAGAGATAATTTCGTTTTTAAATCCTTGTTTGAATCTAGCAAATGTATTATTTCTTGATTTTCTCGCTTTTCAATCAGAGATAATTTTCTTTCCAAATCCTTGTTTGTATCTCTAAGATGTATTAATTCTTGGTTCTCTTGACCTTCGTTATCAGAAATATGTCTTGAGGAAGGTAAAATCAAATCAGCTTGACCTGAACTATTTGGGGTTGAGTTTTGGACACAAAGATTTCCATGTTTCCCTGCTCTAATGTTCATCTGTTCTAGTTTTGAAATCTCACCTTTCAATTGAGCAATTTCAGATGTCAAATCTTCCATGCATTGATTGTCATCTACTGTGATTATATCCAACCTACTTTTGAGGTTAGAGACTGTATCCAATGTTGATATCAGCTCTTGACTGAGTATTTTGATGCAAGTTCTACATGTTGTCACAAAATCGATGAATGAATTGCTACATGTTATTAGCAATTCCTGAGGTAGTAACTGGATTTTTTTACCAGATTTCATGAGAGATTGCTCAATTCTTGAGATATCTTTCAGCAGTCCATCACCGGCAGTTGATGCTAGTCTCAGAGCAGACTCTCTTCCTGTATTGATTCGCTTGATAGAAGCAATCTCCAACTGTAAGTTAGCTTGAGTACTTTGAGCTGAACGTCTTTCACTATCCAGCTGTGATCGAAGATCTAGTAATTCATTGAGAAGTGATACATTGTTTATCTCACTTTTTCCAAGTTTCTGCTCAATTGCATGCAGAGATTTTTGGCCTAAAACAATTCTCTCTCTTGATCTCTCATTTTTATCAAAATTTTGCTGTCCACCATCTTCATAAACTTCCAAATTAGACACTTTTCCTTTATTCTGGCACCAATCCAAAAGCTCTGCATTCTGAACTTCAAGCTGGTCGTTCTTCATCAACAATGTGCTAATTGTACTTTGAGATTCCTTCAAGTTCCTTATCAATTCTTCTACTTTTTGGCTCAAAATGATTGTAGCAGACTCATCAGTCGCTCTCAGAGCAGACTCAATCATTCCTTGATGAACACTTAGCGCCTTTATAATTTCCTCTTTGTCGTCTTCTGCCTCTATGTACCTTTCTATAACATTTTTTAAGCTCATCTCACTTTGAAATAGAACATTTCTAGTATGTACCAACTGCACTAGTAATTCCTTTAATGTTTGTATAGATCTCCGATCTAATCCACTCTTGTTTGCTTTTTTGTTTTCATTCCAAAATTGGTAGGCACATCTATTTACAGCTAAAAACCTCACCTCAGCTTCCTGGTGGGAGCAGAATATATTTGCTAGAAACGTTTTCAATTTTAAATCTATATTTTTAGTCACTACCAGTTCCTTGATCTCATTCACGTAATGACTGACAATATTCAAACTATTATGTTTATTAACTCTGTATACTTCTGAATTAAAAATGTCCACACTGTAGTTTGGTAGAAGAATTTCCATTTCGTCACTGTCTACAACTTCATAAATCTCTTGATCGCCTTCAGTCGAGATCAGAATCTGTAATTCTGATAGAAATAATTGATCTACCAATGAATTTCTCTCTATTTCAGAGACTATACTGGACAAAGTTGTCAATTTATCCTTTGTTTTTATTTTTGTGATGCTTCCCAACAATTTTTCGTTCTCAAAGTCTGAATGAGACCTTCGGCAAAGAACTTGCTCATCAAATGTTGAGTTAAAAGAAATTTGAGAATTAGATGGTTGGAAGTCAGATAATCTCTCACTTTCTTTGAATGAGTCCAAACTGGTTGTTTTTACTAATTCAATATGTTCATTCAATGTGTGAATTTGTCGAGACTTACTCTGTATTTTCTTTTCTCTAGACCCTTCTACTTCTTCATTGATATCACTTGGATCAGAATTATGTATTTTTGGTAGCATTTGCATTACCGACATGCAGATAATCTCTTTTGTTTTATTTTGAAATGCAGCTACATCAAAAACTGCGTCCCCACTACTACCATGATCACGTGGGTAATTCGTACTAGAATAATTAGATGGACATGCTTCATCATGAACTGAAAACTTCATATTTGATTTTTTAAACACTGGAATCCTACTTTTGTTCAATTTAACATTTTTCTTAATTTGCTCTTTGCTTTCAAAGTCGTTTTCTGCGATAGTAGGCGTGATAATTCTTACATTCCCATCCATTCGGTTATTCTCGAGATTTGAGCTCGAAAGTATCTCTTTATCATCAGTAATTGTATCAATATCTCTATTTAGCTGAGAATTTATGGCTTGACTTTCCTGCCCATTTAAATGACTGTGTGTCGAACAACTAGTCATTGAATCTGTTTTTAAACAATATTCACAATTTGGACAATCCATATTAATTATAATCATTCACTCTTATACCTACCATTCACTCTTCCACCTATTTCAGATGTAACAATCAAACACTTCTCAAAACACTTCAATCATTTTCATATTTTTAATTCGAGACACAAAAATCTTCGAAACTGCACTTGATTAATCGCAAGGTAAGCATTCCAAAAATAGTTTGATTTCATAAATAATCTTGTAACAAAAATGTTTCCATGGTGATTTTGGTACCTCAACACATTGATGAAATCGTCTTTGAAAAATGCAATGTTTTATTCATAGAACAGCATTTACCACTTCCACAGCTGTTTCGTCGACCAGGTGTGAGCATTGAGTGTCAGATCATATTTATATAAATCGAGGGATATTTAGTTCACATGGGAAGAAGAATACTACGAGACAGCAAAAATATGAATAAGTAATTCTAGAATTCTAGAAATCAGAAATCTTCATTGAGAAAACTAAAAAAAAACTGGTTGGAAATTAAAGCTGCAATTATTATTACTATTTATGCAATTATAATTA
This sequence comes from Conomelus anceps, assembly GCA_948455865.1. NCBI lineage: Eukaryota > Metazoa > Arthropoda > Insecta > Hemiptera > Delphacidae > Conomelus > Conomelus anceps. The sequence goes on from OX418222.1 coordinate 11,040,545, forward strand.
TTTGGGGCGTCGCAACTTCAGCTTGCTGTCGTTTCAACGGTCGTGGGTTCGAATCTCGCTCCTCCGTCTGGCATCTATGTGTTATCATTCACCTCATTACCCACGCACAAGTCTCGGACTCATGTGGGCACCATCAGCAAAAAAAATTATTGTTCAAAATTAAAATTGGAAATTTAATTACTACTTAACACTTACAAGAATGAAGAATAAGATATCATGGCTTAAAGATTTCGACAATGGCCTACTAAACAATTCAATAGACACAGGGATCTTAAAAATACAGAGTAATATTCAGAAAAACAATACAGAGTTGAGTTTCAGGAGAAGAAAATAGCTATCAGCAGAAAAGGGAGAGAGTGGACTCAGGAAGACAAGGAACGTCACTCTAGAAAAATGAAAGAAGCATGGGCAAAGAAGCTGATTAAGCGTGCTCTCTAGCAAAAAAGACACTGTTCTCTGCTGAAAATCACTTCCCGGTGGTTCGGAACCCACCTAAAACTGTAGGTCCAACTCATCAATCATCATCATCCAACGATCCAACTCATTACCCACGCACAGGTCTCAGACCTATGTGGGCTTCATCCTCAAAAAAAAGAGCTATTTGAAAAAAAAATTGGAAATTTCTTATCAGATGATGGATCTTACAAACCCAATAAAAACAACACTTCATCTTATATTTCATATTAAAATGTGTAGAAGCGTATCATATAAGATAAGGTACATGAAAATTAAACAAGATTTATATGCAATTCCCTAATAAATCAAACGTACACATCTGACAAGAAATTAGGCAAACCTGTTAGGGAGTTCATGCTCAAACAAATTTTACAAGCAAAAAAAGAGTAGAATGAGAAAGTTAAAATGAAAAGCAATAAAAAATAAAACTACCGAATAGGAAGTAACGCTGGGTATAGTGGATAACGAGGAATAAAAAAATTGTTGCTTTGTTATTATATTGGTTCATATTAAATTTAGTGAACGTTCTAGCAACCAAATTTGGGCATCAAAATTCAACTCAAATAAGGTTATTTTGATTTTCTTCTTATACCATAGCTTGCAATGAAAAATGCATATCCATATCTCAAAATATTGTCTGTCTTTGACATTCTCGTGACTCCAGCTCTCTTGTGATAGCGTCCTGAGACTCAACTTTGTATAAATCCTCTTGAGTTTCCAAGAGGAGGCGAGGAATACTTTTATCTCACCTGAGAGTCGAATTTTTTTTTCAAGTCAGGAACTTTTATTGTTACAAGCTACGGAATGAGAAGAAAATGAAAATAGTGGTTGAAATATTATTAACAATATATCTAGATTAAATTTACATGGAAAGCTCTTTCTTTTTGCGGATGACACTCTGGTTTTTGTGGAGGGGAGGTCTTGGGAGGAAACAAGAAATAAAGCAATATCAAACTTGAAATCGGTTAAAAAATGGTTAGATCAAAATATTCTCTTACTCAACATCTCGAAGACTAAGTTCATGCCTATTCATCTGTCCAACATTAAATACATTTCATTTACATCGTTTCAGCATTAGTCTCAGATTAATGTGGACATCATCTGACAAAAGAAGAGAGCGTGAAAGGGAGAGAGTGAGAGTGTGTTATATGAAGAGTACAGTTAATTTCAATTTTATCACCTAAGACTCTTGATTAATGACAGCTGTATTGATTTCTAAAGAGATTGTCCAATTATATAAGCTGCCTCACACCATATCCTTCTATAAGATAACTTTCTTGTTATGCTTTTAAAACGCGGTATTTGTTCGGTACTGGCCTAATGTAGGGAGAAAGGGGGCAAAAGAAGAAAGAAAGAGTGTAATTTTGTGTGTGTGTGTGTGTGTGTGTGTGTGTGTGTGTGTGTGTGTGTGTGTGTGTGTGTGTGTGAGAGAGTGAAAAAGAGAGAACGAATGAGAGAGACATTCACTTGAAAGGCATAAAGGGGCCTGAATAGGTTCAAGACATTTCAATAATATTACTTCTCCTATCTAAAATACATGTAACTTTCTCTGAATGATTTATTCAACTATGAATTTAATCGTATTTTACGTAATGATCTTTAATTATTATTGAAATGCATTGATTAGACCCAAGATCTCAAATGAAATTTCCACAAATGCCATATAACAGAGATTAAAGACGTAATCCTAATGGAAATCAGATGTTGAGTAGTTAAATTTTATTGAATTTTTTTAAAATTCAAATAAGTATTCTGTATCTTTTAGCAGGAAACTGTAGAAATATTGTTCTGTTTTTTGTATATTTTGTGTCTGTATGTGGTAAATGTATAGATGAATATAGAGTTACAGGAATTGAGTAATTTTGACCGAACGAAGAGAGTCGACCGTTTTGCATTTGTCTGTCTGTTACGCATTTACTCTGAACGTGTGGACCAGATTCAATGAAATTTTGCATGAATCTTCCTTCAAACAATGACCAGCGATGCATGTGTAAGAATTTTCAAAATTTGCTTGCATTTAACGGATGTTTAAAAGGGGAAAAAAGGAAAGGCACTCAGACCTTCTAAAAGAAACTATGATTCTTAAAATGAGCTTTTCCATCACATGCGATTGGAATCAGATTTAAAGGTAGCTCTCAGAACCTCTCTCTTATTCATCAGGTTCAGCCTTAATATGAATGAAGTGATCATTCATAAGAATATAGCATATTAGTTTGAGAGAAACAAATCATGTCTATTATTTCAATTAATTATAATAACAAGTGAGTACTAAGTAAATTATTACGATAAAAATTTAAAAAATATTGTTCTATAAATTAATTCATAAGACATGTAAATCCTCATCTGATTTGAGCAATCACCTGTTTTGAAAAACACAAGAGTACAGGCTGTATGAAAATAGAAACGTAGAATTAGTGACGTGATACAGAGTGTCTTTAAATGGAAAACAGACTACGCGAAATGAACCAAGGGCTTAATTTCAGCTGGAGCTGCGGCTATCTAAATCGATAATAAAGTAATTTATTTTAAACCAGATCTGAACTAGCTGGAAATGATTATTTTTTAAAATTTAGACTGACTTTTGTAGTTATGGTTTTCAAGTATTCGTCAAAATCGTTAAAAATACCTTATTTTAAAAAGACCTAAATCTTATTATTTTGTATATTATTCAATGTTATATGTGCATTACTAACCATGCTAAAATGCGTTTAAAATGTACCAAATGTGTAATTTTCAACAATTTTCCGGGGGAAGACCCCTGAACCCCCCTTTGCTGGGGGTATTCCATACTCCAGACCCTCCGGTAAGTCACAGCTCCTGTACTTCTCAATTTGTAAATTAAGCCCTGGTTAGGTCTGATGACTGTTCAATTTTGCGATGGTGATTATCATTGAGTACATAGAGTATGTTGCTCTCTTCAAGCACTCTTAACACATATTTTTATGAAAGGTCTCATTGAAAAATAAAGAAAGGAATTAGAGAAGAAGATAACGATGAAGAAGCAGGAAGCAGAAGGACATGATGGAGTATAGATTATAATAGGCAAGTAGACTATAATTACACGCATTTATGCTTTTTTTATAGGGTCAATGTCGCCGTATGTCTTCTCTGCTAACTCAAGCACGAAAAAGAGCCTTGTGACAATAATATTACTATAATGGTATGTTATTTAATATTATTGCAAGTAAATAATGAAACATAATAAGTTAGAAACGCAATAATTAATTAATTATAATTATTGAGTTTTGCATTACGGTCCGCTTAGTTTACCCTGACATAAAAATTAGTAAATAATATCATTCCAGATTCCACACACTCACATTTATTTTCCATAGATTTTTCTTCTTCATAATTTATATTATTAATATTAATTTATATAATTTATTTAATAAATAAATAATTTACAATAATTTATAAATACATAATTTATTTAATATTAATTATATAATTTATATTATTTGCCATTATTCCTTCCACATCTTTTTTGTTTCTCGTCCAGTCGTTTTCACCTTCTACTACTCCAGATTTCTTATCTTTCTTCTTTCCTACTTTCTTATTTTTTTTCTTCTTCTATTCGTCGTGTTCCTACCACCGTACTTCACTTGTTCCTTCTACTTCTCACCTTTGTTCTTCTTCTACTAGCTATCCTTCTTCTTTTCTTCACCGGTCTTCTTTTTCTTCTTCTTCTTCTTCTTCTTCTTCTTCTTCTTCTTCTTCTTCTTCTTCTTCTTCTTCTTCTTCTTCTTCTTCTTCTTCTTCTCCTCCTCCTCCTCCTCCTCCTCAACCTTCTTCTTCTTCTTATCTTCTTTCGTAAACTTTTTCTCTCTACACATTTACTTTACCACTTCTTCTTATCTATTTCTTCTTCCTCTTCCTCATCTACTTTATCCTTTTGTTCTTCTTCCTTTCCTTCCATCTACTTCTCCGTATTCTTTTTATCCTACTTTTTCATCTGCATATTTTCCTTATCCTTAACTTTTCTTCTCCTTACATTTCTCCTCCTCATTCTTCTTATCCTACATTTTCATCAACACATTTTCCTTTTCCCTACATTCTTTTTATTTTCTTTCTTCTCATCCTTATTCTATTCCTCACATCCTTCACTATCTTTTTCTCTTTTCTATTTTTCCTACTTGAACTCCTTTTTCATCTCCACCTTTCCATTACTTCTCTTTCTTTTTCAGCCTCTCCATCATTCTTCATCTCCTCCTTCTTACTCCCAACATCACCATCATTATCTTCTTCTTCTTCTCATCCTTGTTTTTTCTACCTCTCATCCTTCTCCTTTATCTCCACCACTTTCTCCTTTTTCTCCCCCTATTTCTTTATCTTTCTTTCTACTTTTTCTTCTTCCTGCTTATTACTCTTTCTTCCACTACTTCTTCTTCCTTTTATTATTCTCCTCCTTGTTTTCTTCTACTTCTCTTCCTTCTCCATCGCCACTTTCTTATTTTTCTTTTCTTTCTTCTTCTTTTTCTCCTCCTCCACCACCTCCTATCTCATCTTCTCTTTTCTAATACTTTTTCTTCTTCTACATCTTTTCCTTTCTTCCACTTCTTCTTATGTCTTCTTGTTTCTTCATCATCATCATCTTCTATCTCCTTCTTCTTCCTCAGCAGCTTGTTTTCTTCTCTTTCATCTTCACCTCTTTTTTCTTTTCTTCTTCTTCTTCTTCTTCTTCTTCTTCTGTATATACTTCTCCTTCTTGTCCTCCTCCTTCTCAAACTTTTGTTTCTTCTTCTCCTTCTCTTTTTCATCTACCTCCTTGTTTCTCTCCTCCTCTTTCTTCGTCGTCTTCCTCATGGGAGCCACAGCAGGTATCTGTTCAATCAGACAGAGATAAGCTGCGTTCTTCTGGGCGCTCTTTGTAAGGGTGACCGATTAGATTGGCCAGCAAAAAAGACACTGTTCTCTGATGTAAAATCACTTGCGGGTGGTTCGGAACCCACCTAAAACTGTTGCGTTCTTCTGGGCGCTCTTTGTAAGGGTGGCCGATTGGATTAGCCAGCAAAAAAGACACTGTTTTCTGTAGTAAAATGTCTTGCGGTTGGTTCGGAACCCACCTAAAACTGTAGGTCCAGAACATCCAATTCATTACCCACGCAAAGAACTCAGACCTATGTGGGCTTCATCCTCCAAAAAATCTATTTTTCATTAATTTTTTGTTTCCAGTTACTGACCTAGACACCAGTGGCATCCCCGAATGGTACGAGGGCCGTACAGTGCTGGTGACAGGCGGTACTGGCTTCATGGGCAAAGTCTTGCTAGAGAAGTTGCTGCGCTGCTGTCCTCGTCTGGACAAGATCTACGTGCTCTGTAGAGCAAAAAGAGGCTGCGCATCCCAAGCCCGAATAACCGAAATCATCAAAGTTCCGGTAAGAATATTTATTTAACATTCATTAAAATTAATTTTTCAACAATATTTGAATAATTCCTACTACTCATGACCCAGAGCTACAGACTACAGAATATAGAAACATAATTTATTGCAATGTTCATAGAATGTAACGAGGAAAGTTAACTAAAAGAAAAGCCAGTTAACCAGTTATCGTTTTTATAGACGCTCCACTGTGCAAGCACCATATGTCCATATTTATGAATGTTCCTTCAATGCCTCTTAAGGGACTTTTGAAATGCCTATTAAAATATACATTACATTTCAATCATATCATAATGATGGGTCATTATTCGTTCCACTTTTATACCAAGCTATACTATGTAAAAGCATAATGATTATACCTATATACATGTTAGCATTTGTATAATCTATATATCATGAGTGGTGGAGCATATACCTAGTATAAAATGTATAAAAGTGGTGCCATCATTCACGCACATGCGCCATCTTGTTGTAACTCAACATAACCTAAAACAAGTCATATATTAATGGTCAATACAAGTCACTAATGCATGTATTCTATAATTGAAGAGAAGCTGAAGGAACTTTCATAAATGCGGCCCTTGAAGTACCCCACAATATCCCTCAGTTGCACAAACGTTCTATCATTATGATGGTTCATTATCCATTCCACTTTTATACCAAGCTACTGTCATAATTATATCATGCTCTACTTTTATGCCAACACACCATCCTGAAAAGTGTTGTGTTATTCAAGCAATGATAGCTAGATTACAATGCAGCCAACAGAGTCAACTAAAAATTTCAAATTCCGAGATAAGCTGAGCTTCAATTATATTATTTAAATTAACTTAGTAAAAAATTGTGATAAATCATATTATTTTATGGTTTGAAGAGTAAATGAGCTTTTAAGATTATAAACTATATGTATTAGTGACTAGTATTGGCCATTAATATTAGGCTTGTTTTAGGTTATGTTGAGTTATAACAAGATGGCGCATGTGCATGAATGATTGTACCACTTTTATACATTTTGTACTAGGTATTTGCTCCACCATACAAGACATATAGATTAAACAAATGCTTACATGTATATAGGTATAATGATATGCTTTCAAATAGAAGCTTGGTATAAAATTGGAATGAATAATGAACCATCATAATGATAGATAGGACGTCTGTGCAACTTAATTTTTCAATATATAGGGCCATTCAAATATAGTAGTTAATCTATTAGGTAAAATTAATATATGATAAATAAACTAAACTAACTTTTAAAGTGAATTCAACGACTTGCAGTCAAATGTTTATTAAGAATAAGTAGAGTTTACCTACTACAGAGGGGAAAATGGCTCTGAAAATGGATCTCAAAGATTCGAAAACGTTCGGCCTACAGAGTAAATAAATTCTACTTATTCTCAATAAAAATTTGCAAGTCGTTGAATTCACTTAAAAAGTTAATATTAACAACGCAGTTTGTCATGGAACAAGAAATCCAGGAAACTAAACCAATTATTTATTTTTTTTATTGCTGATGATGCCCACATGAGTCCGAGACTTGTGCGTGGGTAATGAGGTGAATGATTACACATAAATGCCTGATGGTGGACTGGGATTCGAACCCACGACCACAAAAATGACAGCAAGCTGAAGTTGCAACACCCCAACCAACTGCACGAAGCGGAATAGTAATTCATATTACAATGATATTATTGTACATGTATATTATTGTCCAATACAGAAGACATAATAGGTTAGAAAGTGATGTCAATACAGCTTACTTTATTCCACATATTATCAAAGTAGTGTCACAATGAAGCTATTTTAACACTACTGTCACTTTTTAGTATAGGAGTCTATTCAAGTCTAATCAAAACCATTGAACAACAAAGCTACTATAACACTACTGTAACTTTACAATATTGGCTCTAGGTCTAGAACAATCAGAATTCAGGATTTCTTCAAAACAGTGTCGAAATGAATGTTATGCAATAGTCACATCAGCTGTGATCAAACTTGATTTCAAATCTGATCAGTAGACAACAACACACAAATAACATTGTAGTTTATGTTATATTTTGGGCATTTTTTTCTGATTTATTGGTAAGTTGAATTGAACATAGTTTATTTATTGGTTGTGAGAGATAAAATATTGTATGTAATGATTGTATCGTGCATTAAGAAAATTGTGACATATCTTATACATGCATTCTTTACATCTCACTCATTGCTTTAAAGAAGAATACAATCATTGTATACAATAATTTATCTCCGACTACCAATAAATTACGTTTAATTCAACTTACCAATGAATCCAATAACCTGCCTAAAATATAACATAACCTACAATGCGTGATTGTTGTGGACAGTTCCGATTTGATAACTAGTTTGATCTCTAAATGTTTAAATCCGCTGATGTGCGACTACTGCATAATATTCATTTTGACACTGTTTTGAAGAAATTCGGAGTTTTGATTGGTTCCCAACCTGGGGTACGCGTACCCCTTAGGGGTACACAGTGTCCTAGTTGGGGGTACGCAAAAAATAATCCATAATGGCGGATGTTCATTGTCTAGTGGCATAGACTTAGGAATGGTTGTTCTATGCTAGTGGCGAGCAGTTTCTGTTGTGCGACTATTCTATCTATAATGTATTCTATTCTGACACTTCTATGTAGGCTATATTTTAGAAACATTTTGAAATTTAAATTCTAATATTCATCTCTAAACATATTACATTCGATGTCCTCAATAAAAGAAATCGGTGTTCTTTAGCTAAATTCCCATTCATAGGCGTCGATATGTTGTTCAAATATTGCAATAAATGGGCATTAAACCCTCTATAATATTGTTATAGTAGAGTAAAAAAGTAGTTAGGACTTTGGGGGTAGGCTACTATATGTCTGTAAAATATGGTCTAAGGGGTACGCAGAAGAAAAAAGGTTGGGAACCGCTGGTCTAGACCATAAGTTTATATAGTTCTATGGGCTAGACGTACTTACTGAAAAATGACAGTAGCGTTAAAATTGGTTCATTATACAACTAGTTTGAAAATATGAGGAATAAAGTAAGCTGTATTGACATCAATTTATAACCTCTTATATTCACTTCATAACAAAGTGGAAGATAAATGTGATGCAATGCCATCATTGGAGTTCTATTGGTCCTGTACTGAAAAGTGACAGATGTGTTGAAATAGCTTCATCATGACACTAGTTTGATAAAATGTTTGCTGAAGTAAGCTGTATTGACATCACTTTATAACCTCTTATATATATTTTATAACACAGCCGTAGATAAACATATATATCTTGTAAAATTAGATAAAATAGACTTAAATTATATGTATGAATAATATAAAATATGTAGATATATAGTATTTTTTCTGAACAAATTATTAATATTTTACGTTAAAAATTTCATTGATTTTACAAAGGCATTCGATAAACTGAGGAAAGAACAGCCTCATCTCCTCAAAAAGCTAGTAGCCATTGATGGGGACGTGACCTTGGAAAACCTCGGCCTAAAACCAGCGCAAAAGAAACAGCTGATCGAAGAAGTTAGCGTTGTATTCAATGGTGCCGCATCTCTGCGTCTGGAGGCCGGTATGAAAGCTGCCATTGAAAGCAATACAATTGGTACCAAGCGAGTTTTGGACTTGTGCAGAGACATGAAAAATATTAAGGTATGTAATCAGCCAGTGACATAAGAGTGTTTGATCAAAACTATGCTAACCTGACCACTCTAAGCATCCACTTGCTCTGAACGCAACGTTCTAAAGAGCTAACTGAGACATAGCTGAGTAGTCAGGCTGCTCTTCAGCATCTTGAATTTTTTTTATTGCTGATGATGCCCACATGAGTCCGAGACTTGTGCGTGGGTAATGAGGTGAATGATAACACATATAGATACCAGACGGAGGAGCGGGATTCGAACCCACGACCGCTGAAACGAGAGCAATTTAGAGTAAGCTGAAGCCAAGAAGAGGTAGGTGACCTGTAATCTGCAATTATGTTAGATGTAAGCTGTAAGTGGTTGTACTTGTAGATTACGTCCAGTAAGTTATAAGACAAGTCTGATCAACAATTATTATACAATCTTATACACTATTTACCATAATTACTATATCAATTAGTTGAGGTGAGGCTTAATTTTGATGTGAAAGGAACTTTTGTAACTATAAAAAGCTTTATCAACTAAATATTTTTTCAATTGTTTTTTAAACATTTCTATAATTTTAAGACTCTTTAAAAACTGCGGTAGCTTGTTGCAGTTTCCTGCCAATATAACTAGGTTTCTGTTTGAATAAGCTACTACTGTATTGTGATTGTGACTCACCAAGTGATCGATAATCTCCTCGGATTCTTGTATTATAATCGTGTATGTCAAGATTTTGGTTAATATCACTCTTTTTTACTTATAAAAATTACTGTAGCTTCATACACATATAAGCAGGGTACAGTTAGAAGACCAAGTCTCTTGAACAACGGCCTACATGAATCTAATCCATTTACTCTCTCCATACATCTAACAGCTTTCTTTTGAATCTTAAATACCCTATCAAGGTTTTTTTGATGAATTACCCCCTACATTTACCTAATATGTGACAGTAAGAGTTCATGGTAACCTGTAAAAAGTAACGTTTTTTTTATTTAATCTAGCAAGCTGTTGCAGGACAAATACCCCCGATGAAATTTTACAACATATTTTCTCAATGTATGGAGCCCTGGTCAATCATCTATCCAACAAAACTCCTAGAAATGCAATGTTTTCTTCCTGGTCTAGATATTATTGTTTACAAACACGTTAAGGTGTTATTTTCAGGTGCTATTTAAAATTTTTGACTAATGATATTGAGTAAATTTGACGAGGCCTAATGTACATTATTATGTATTTGTTGGACAATAAAATATTTCTATTTCTATTTACCTTTATTTAAATTATGTTTGTTTTTGAATTGAAGGTATTGGCATTTTTTGCTATTTATCGTTAATTTCAACTGATTTAAGAATTAAGCAATGGACTGCATACCTATGGGCATTTATTTCTAAATTATCTAGAACAGAGTATTGCTGAAAATGAGTGATGTATCGTCTGCAAATAAGAGGGCTTTAGCACTAATTAATTATTTAGGTAAACGGTTGACATTTAACAAAAAAACAAAAAAAGCCAGTTTAGAACTACCCTCATTGTTAGCATTGTTTTGTTCTAACTCTCTATCTAACAAAACATTTAATTCGCATAATATTCAGCCATAAATTGCTTTTCCTTATTCATAACCTGCCTTTTGTTATCATCCTATCTTCTTCATCATTATCTCCTCCTCTTCCTGATTTTTCTTCTTCTTCTTCCCCTTCATCTCTTCTTCTTCTACATCTTCGTCTTCTTTTTCATAGTTACTATGAAGAAATTCACAACAATTTCTTCCTAAATCTACCTGTATTACAATATCTTCTTTTAATTATTCAATTCTTTCGGAAGATGGAAGCCCACATAGGTCTGAAACCTGTGCGTGAGTAATGAGTTGGTTTATGATGATGTGTATGACCTACTGTTCTAGGAGGGTTCCGAACCACCGGAAAGTTATTTTACAACAGAGAGCAGAGTATTTTTTGTTGGCGAATCAGATCAGTCATCGGACAGATTAGATAAGCAAAGCTCTCCTGGGCGCTCTTTGTAAGGGTGACCGATTTGATTGGCCAGCAAAAAAGACTCTCTTCTCTGCTGTAAAATCACTTGCGGGTGGTTCGGAACCCACCTGAAATTGTAGGCCCAATAACATGGCTCAAGCGGCGAGGTGGAACTTCCCGTAAGGGTCTCCTCACCAATAAAAGCCATATGCATTTACTTTCTAATGGTCACCCTTACAAAGAGGGCCCACAAGTTATCACTTCCCTTGTTGGATTAGACATAAAATAAGATTATTATTAATTAAATTATTTTGTTGAACATTGCAGGCTTTTATCCACTTATCAACAGCGTTCTGCCATTGTGAGGTTGATGTGCTGGAAGAGAGGGTCTACCCCTCCCCTGCCGACCCACAAGACATTATGAGAGCTGTACAATGGATGGATCAGGCAACCCTCAACATGATAACACCAAGGTATAACTACTAAAGTTTGTTATTAAATTTTCTTTCTCTTTAAAAATTTTGAAAAATTATTATTTCCAAAACTAAGCAAGAAAGTGTGTGCCCCTTTCAGGGGTTTCTTAGGGATGTATGTTAGAATCTCTATATATATAATCGAAATACCACTGACTGACTCACTCATTCATCACAGTTTCTCAGGAACCACTCGACCAAAAACGATAAAATTTGGTACACGTATTCAGTAGGGGGACTAGACGCGTGCTAAGAAAGGATTTTTCAAAATTCGCAATTTTAGGGGTGTTTTTAGGGGGTTAAAGTTTTGCCTATGCAAAGCACGGGTACATGGCTAGCTTACTGGGATCTTTTAATCATATGGAAAATATTTTGAAATTTGCACTTAACAGATGTCATCAACCTGGCATAATAACATTTCATCATACCCAGTCATATGTTTCCCACATATTTTTTTTTTTTTTTTTTTGAGGATGAAGCCCACATAGGTCTGAGACCTGTGCGTGGGTAATGAGTTGGATGATGGTGATTGATGAGTTGGACCTACAGTTTTAGGTGGGTTCCGAACCACCGGGAAGTGATTTTGCAAGGCTCCGACTGTATGGTAGCCTACATGCAAAGTGCAAAGTCTTTTGCTGTTCAAAGACAGTGTAAATAATGCTGCTAAGGGGTCTGCCATATGATTAAAAACGGTTGACTTCTATCAGCTGTTCCTTTAAGCTGTTTGGCTGGCAAGTTCAGTAGGTTAGGTCTATTAATGAATAATAATTTGTTTCAAACAAAGCAAACTTATCCCGAGCTACCAAAATAATTTCAATAGCTAAAAGCCAACGTTTATGAAAAGTATATATGTTTGATTAAGACCCTAGACGCGTGCTAAGAAAGGGTTTCAAAATTTGCCCCAAAATGGGAAGTGATAGCCACGAGCCGTAGCTGGTTTCTGTTCAATCAGAGAGATAAGCTGCGTTCTCGTAGGTCCCGTTCGTAACGGTGACCGATTAGATTGGCCAGCAAAAAAGACACTGTTCTCTGCTGTAAAATCACTTCCCGGTGGTTCGGAACCCACCTAAAACTGTAGGTCCAACTCATCAATCACCATCATCCAACTCATTACCCACGCACAGGTCTCAGACCTATGTGGGCTTCATCCTCAAAAAAAAAAAAAAAAATTAACGATTTTTGAAAATTTAAGTGATTATAATTTCAAATTTCACAATTTCTCGAGAACCACTGGGCCAAATAAGATGAAATTTGGTATGCATGTCCAGTATGGACCCTAAATGAGTTTTAAAAGAAGAGTTTCAAAATTAACCCCAAAATGGGCCCAAAATTAACGATTTTTGAAAATTTAGGTGATTATAATTTCTTGAGAACCACTGAGCCAAATAAGATGAAATTTGGTATGCATGTCCAGTATAGACCCTAAATGAGTTTCAAAAGAAGGGTTTTAAAATTAACCCCAAAATGGGCCCAAAATTAACGATTTTTGAAAATTTAGGTGATTATAATTTCTTGAGAACCACTGAGCCAAATAAGATGAAATTCATTCACTCATTCATCACCGATAATGCTTTTGCGCAATCTAAATCCCCCTAAACTATGCAATGGGACCAGACTTCAAGTAATATCTCTTCAAAAACATGTAATTGAAGCCAAAATTATAACAGAAGTGAATCAGGGAGAACCTGTTTTTATACCACGGATTCCCCTCATCCCAACAGACTATCACTTTCAGTTTAGACGTCTGCAATTTCCCGTTAAAGTGAGTTATGCAATGAACATTAATAAAGCACAAGGGCAAAGTTTGAAAGTGGCTGGGGTGGATCTTAGGACTGACTGTTTCTCTCATGGCCAGTTGTATGTGGCTTGCTCCAGAGTAAGTTCACCAAACTGCTTGGTCATTCTTCAGCCAGAAGGAAAAACGAGGAATGTAGTTTACAAAGAAGTATTAAGGAATTAATAAAATACTATTTGTAACAGTACATGAGCCTGAGAATTTTTGTGAAAATAGGTATTGATCAGAAAATCAACAAAAAATTAGTTGTGAAATTAATGAACCATAGATTAACGATTTTGAAAATTTAGGTGATTATAATTTCTCAAGAACCACAAGGCCAAAAAAGTTCAAATTTTCAGCTGGGGTGCTAAACACGTGAAAAATAGGGTTACATGATTCATCTCAAAATTTAGGATTTTTGGAATTCAGTTGATCACAATTTCTCAAGAACCTCAAGGCCACATGGAGTGAAATATGATATAATGTATATGTTTGATTAAGACCCTAGATGCATACTAAGTAATGGTATCAAAATTCTCCCCAAAATCATCTATTTCTGTAAATTTATCTAATCACAATGGAAATTAGTTGGACCCCTCGGGGGTCCAGGGGGCGGAGCCCCCTGGCTAGACGGTTAAGGCGAGCGAAGCGAGTCTGCCGGCTAGTATAATCATATACGAAAAAGTGAAAAATGGAAGATATTAACCTTTTTTAAATGAGCTTCAAATAACAAATAATTTTGGAATGAACCACATGTTTATATTATTTGTATATATTGCATTCAAGCAGTGTCAAAAACAAAAGAGAATAATTAAAAGATTAAAGAGAGAAAAAATAAAAGAGTGAATAATTTGTGAATTCTTTTTCAATTCTAATAGAGAGATCTCCTTTTTCCTTTCTTCTCACTCTCCTTCGTCTTTTCCCTTTTTTCTTCTCTTCTCCTTCAGTCTTATCCTCCTCCACCTTCTTCCTCTTCTATATAATCTTCTTCTTCCACTCCTCCATCATCTTCTTCTTTTCTCTTCTTTTTTTACTTCTTCACCATCATCTCCCCTTCCAACCCTCCTCGTCGATCTTCAACGCTGTCTTCTTATTCTTCTTCTCTTTCTATTATTTTTCTCCTTCTTTTGCTTCTTCTCCTTCCTCTCAGCCTTCTTCTTCTTCACCTTTACTTCTTCTGATTTTTTCTTTTTCTCCTATCTTCTTTTGTTTCTTCCAACTCCTGCTTCTTCCTCATTCCGCTTCTTCTAGATCTACTTTTTCTCATGTCTTCTTCTCCATCTTTTCCTGCTTCTTCTTCTCCTTCCCCTCATGATCTTCTTCTACTTCTTAACCTGTCTTCTCAACCTATTCTTCTTCTCCTTTCTACTCTCAAGTATTCTTCTATAATTTCTCCATTAAGGCTTTCTAACCTATTCTTTCACAAGAACATTCAATAAATATATTATTAACTTTTCATGTGAAATTTAACGACTTGCAGTCAAATTTGACTGCAAGTCGTTAAATTTCACATGAAAAGTTAATATTAACAACGCAGTTCGTCATGGAACAAGAAATCCAGGAATTTAAATATATTAATTGACTAGTAGTAAAATACAGTTCATCTTATTTACAACGAAATCTAATATTCAGGCAAAATATTCGTTTAAGAGGGGTATTTCTTTAATGAGATTGAAATGTCAAGGGACACCATAAAGATTCTTTAGATAGAGGATTTTGCTTCGAAGATCGTTATAAAGGATAATGTTTGACTGTAGATTAGATATAATTTATATATTTCAGGCTTCTTGGACCACATCCGAATTGTTACACTTATTCAAAAAGACTGGCTGAAAGTCTGGTCAGTGAATACGCCACCACTATACCCTGCGCCATTGTAAGGCCCTCCATTGGTGAGTAAATCATTTAATATTTGTTGAAAATTATTTAAAATTACAATATTGCAAATACAGTAGTTATTAAAGTTATTCTAGTTGACTGAACATAGAGAGGTTCTGTTTTGCATTTATCTGTCTGTTTGTTTGTTCATTTGTTTGGTCATTTACGGCCAAACGTGTGGGACAAATACTTAGAAAGTTTTCATTGATTTCCTTCACGGATGTGTCTGTAAGGATTTTCAAAATTTAATTGTATTTAAAGGATATTTGAAAGGGGGGGGGGGGTGAATGGAAGACTCTTAGGCCTTCTCCTATAGGAAATATGATTTTTAAAATGAGCTTCTCCATCATAATTATATTTGCAATTGGAATCAGATTTCAAGATAGTGCTTGTACCCCGTGTTTATCTGGTTGAGCCTTCATATGAATTAAGTAATCATTCATAAGAATAACATATTTGTTTGAGAGAAACAAATCATTTCTACTATTTCATATAAGTATTATAAGACGTTAATGATATTTATATAAATTACAGTGAAATACAGTGCGTTCATTAAGTCGCGCACATCCAAATAAACGAGTCAGTAAATAGTAGGTTTTTTATATTAGTTTAGTGGCTACCGCAAGACAGCACCACTGTTAATATAAACATTACAAAGGAGATTAACAATATTAGTGTAGGCATAATCCACAAAGTGTTAACAAACGTGCTAAAACGAATTAGTGCATGTATTAATGGAAAGGCAGCCATTCTGAACATATGTCATAAGACATAAAATGTTGGAAATAAGTTTATATGTTATTATATAAGTATATATGTTTATAAAAGTTATAGCAATAATAAATAAATAATACCAGCCATGAAGAAAATACGAACGCAGCCTTGTTGATACAGTATGACCTTTTGTGAAGAAAGACATAAAAAAGACTATAAGCAAAATGAATCAAGGGTTAGTTGTGATGATTGTGTTTAATTTTGTGATGGTGATTATCATTGAATACATGGAGTAAATTCCTTTGTGCAAGCACCGTAATTCTTGGGAGTGACGTCTAATACTCGCAGAACTAATAATATGATGTGTCCTAGCTGGCTTAGGTCTAGCGCCAGAGTACTGTCGCATATTAGGTACCGGTATGCTATCTTAGTATGGGGTAATTCATCAAAACAAAATCTTGATAGGGTGTTTAAGATACAAAAGAAAGTGGTTAGGTGTATAGAAAAAGTAAATAGATTAGATTCATGTAGGCCGTTGTTCAAGAGACTTGGTCACCTAACTGTACCCTGCTTATATGTGTACGAAGCTACTTTATATGTAAAAACGAATGATATTAACCAAAATTTGACGTCTACATGATTATAATACAAGAAGCTGAGGAGATTATCACTTGGTGAGTCACAATAGTAGCTTATTCAAACAAAAACCTAGTTATATTGGTAGGAAACTCTACAACAAGGTACTGCTGTTTTTAAAGTCTTCAAAATATAGAAATATTTAAAAAACAATTGAAAAAATATTTAGTTGATAAAGCTTTGTATAGTGTACAAGAATCCCTTTCACATCAAAATTAAGCCTCACCTCAACTAATTGATATAGTAATTATGGTATCTAGTGTATAATCTTTTTTATGGTATCTAGTGTATAATTTTTTTTGTAGATTAGGTACGTCTTGGAGACTCCAGATCAGATCAGATCAGTCAGATCAACAATATTATACACTAGATACCATAATTACTATATCAATTTGTTGAGGTTAGGCTTAATTTTAATGTGAAAGGAACATTTCTACAATATAAAAAGCTTTATCAACTAAATATTTTTTAAATATTTCTATATTTTCAAGACTCTTTAAAAACTGTGGTAGCTTATTGTAGAATTTCCTACCAATATAACTAGGTTTTTGTTTGAATAAGCTACTATTGTGACTCACCAAGTGATAATCTCCTCAGCTTCTGGTATTATAATCATGTACGTCAAGATTTTGGTTAATATCATTAGTTTTTACATATAAAGTAGCTTCATACACATATAAGCAGGGTACAGTTAGGAGACCAAGTCTCTTGAACAACGGCCTGCATGAATCTAACCTATTTACTCTTTCTATACACCTAACCGCTCTTTTGGATCTTAAACACCCTATCAAGATTTTGTTTTGATGAATTACCCCATACTAAGATAGCATACCTTATATGTGACAGTAAGAGCCCATGGTAAGCTGTAAAAAGTAACTTTTTGTCATTCAATCTAGCGAGCTGTTGCAGGACAAATACCCCAGATGAAATTTTACAACATATTTTCTCAATGTATGGAGCTCAGGTCAAACGTCTATCCAACAAAACTCCTAGAAATGCAATTTTTTCTTCTTGGTCTAATTGATTATTGTTCACAAACACTTTTATAGCCCTATCTTCATTCAAATTATGTTTGTTTTTGAATTGAAGATATTGGCATTTTTTACTATTTATAGTCAATTTCAACTGATTTAAAAACTGGACAATGGATTGCACACCTATATGGGCACTTATTTCTAAATTATCTGGAATGGAATCGCTGAAAATGAGTGATGTATCGTCTGCAAATAAGAGGGCTCTACCACTAATTAATTCTTTAGGTAAACGGTTGACATATAACAAAATTGTTAATCTGTCTTACTTGACATGTAACTAAATTGTTGATCTGACTTGTCTTCTACTCCTTAACTGGAGTCTCCAAGACACATAATCTACAAAAAAAAATTAGGTCGACCCTGAATAACTTCAGGGCCTCTGACGTGACTTAACGATTCTAATCACACTAACTGATAAAATCAATGCCGTACACCATTCCACAGCATATAAAGTATTTGATTTTGCAATGGTGATTATCATCAAGTATTGGATGCTCCACTACACAAGCGCCGTTATTATTTTTTCCAGTATGTCCTGCATTCCGTGAGCCCCTCCCCGGATGGGTGGACAGTCTTAACGGACCCGTGGGAGTGTCAGTGGCAGGCGGTAAAGGAGTCATCAGGTCCATGCTGTGCCATGGAGAGAACAGAGCCGAGGTGATTCCCGTCGATATTGCCATTAATGCTGTAATAGCTGCTAGCTGGGTGCGCGGCAATAATAGGTAAGATTTCGTTTTTTCATCTACGACTTCGTTATAAAGTAATTATGAGAGTTTAAAAAGTAATGTCTTAACAGCTGACTTAATTCATGGCTATCAAAATTATTGCATCATGAAGCTATTATACAAGTCACTTTTCAATGCTGTTTCGCCTGTTTCTTGAGCATTCTGATGTTTTTTGAGCGGTTATCTGGATTGGAGGCCGGTATAAGGGGTATTTTGCACTATAACCCCGCATTTCTTAAAAAGTGTCCTTGAACAGTAGATTCCTAACCTAACCTAGTATAAACATCATTTCCTAACTGGGTCTTAGGTTAGGTTAGGTTAGGAAACTACTGTTCAATGACAATTTTCAAGAAATGCGGGGTTATAGTGCAAAATACCCATACAGCACAGGAACATTCCATAAATGTCTTAAATATGTTTCATTGAAACTTACATTTCAAAACATATCTGAGACCTCCCTGAAACATTTCTGAAAGGTGAAAATGTCCGCTTTTGTGAAACGTTCCATTGAAATATAAATGATACATATCGAATATATAACAAACGTACGTCTCAAATATATTTCCAACATGTAACTATAAACAACTAGCGCAACCATTCAAATATATAAATGATACATATCAAATATATAACAATTATCAAAGATATAATTGATTATTAAGTGCATTTTATTTCATTTTGATCTATTAAATAATCTCTCAAAATTTAAAAATTTTAGTATCTCATATTTTGGACTAAAAACTTTTGTGTTAATTGGAGTGAAAACATAACCTTGCAAGTTAGTTTGAAGTGACTGACAATTGAATAAACTGACAAATATACATAAACAGAATTTATTAATTTCGAATTCTTTTAATTGCTATTACTTTATACTGAAGACTTCCGCAATGGCGGATATTGACAACAGCATTGAAAAGCTGATGGGAATCGATGAATGCTACTGTACAAAAATATCAGTCACCACCGGGAATCGAACCACGGACCTCTCAATTGCCGGTTGAGCGTCTTAACCACTAGACCATGGAGACCTTTCTGCACAGGAGCATTCATTTTCAACTTGGCCATATCGGCTCATATCTCACAAAAGTTAGTTTGAAGTGACTGACAATAATTGAATAAACTGACAAATATACATAAACAGAATTTATTAATTTCGAATTCCTTCAATTGCTATTACTTTATACTGAAGACTTCCGCAATGGCGGATATTGACAACAGCATTGAAAAGCTGATGGGAATCGATGAAAGGTCTCCATGGTCTAGTGGTTAAGACGCTCAACCGGCAATTGAGAGGTCCGTGGTTCGATTCCCGGTGGTGACTGATATTTTTGTACAGTAGCATTTCAATGCTGTTGTCAATATCCGCCATTGCTGAAGTCTTCAGTATAAAGTAATAGCAATTAAAGGAATTCGAAATTAATAAATTCTGTTTACATAACCTTGTTTGGACTGTGTTATTTATCGAAATTTGGGAGAGAACAGTTTTGGGTTGTTTCTCTCCCAATCATTGCCATGATTTGTGCATGTATGAAAAATAAATAAATAAATTCTACATCAGATCAAATTAATGCAGTATGCTAATTACCACGGTGATCGAAACGTGTTGCTTATTCCAATATGGCTTCATCATCCAGCCAGATCCAGTTGATGAGTTCAGAATGTGAGAATGAGCAAACGGGCGCATCGGCGCATGCACAAAAGCACAATCGCACAGCATTGTGGTATGTTTCACTAT
Source organism: Conomelus anceps (assembly GCA_948455865.1). Lineage (NCBI taxonomy): Eukaryota > Metazoa > Arthropoda > Insecta > Hemiptera > Delphacidae > Conomelus > Conomelus anceps. The sequence goes on from OX418222.1 coordinate 11,060,961, forward strand.
AATGTATTTAGTACATTTCTGAAACCTACCTAGAGATACGTGTCATTTGATGCTTGAACAATACATATCAGAAACATTTATGACACATATCTCATGGAACGTTCTTTTTAGGTTCCATTAATATATGTATCTAAAACGTTTTAAATACTTAGTGTGCTATATGGGTACCCATATAAGGTATTTGGATTATTATCATTATGGGCTTCAGTTTAAAAAATAAGAACAGTATTAAATTTCTGCTGCTTTTTTGTTACGAATGGTGATAATAAGTAAAAAACATTCATTCAATAAACTTAGATAATGTTGAGCATAACTATATAAAATTTTAAAAATTTACAATGGAGTTCACCTTATTACTCGTGTCATGTTTAAAATGACAAAAATTGTTTAAAATTATACATGTTTAAAATGAGTCAGAAGTACTTTCTTTGTATTGGCAAAGGTGATATTTTAACCAATTCAATAAAACTAACTTGGTTTCATCATAATTCCAGCCTACATTTAAAAAACGGTTCTTTCGTGTATTTCTAGATTGACCTTGACTGCATTTCAGTGAGCTTCTAGTTTTTTTGTTTCAATTTGATTCATTTCTAGCCGTATTCAGTGGCGGATTAATGAATTTTTATGGGAGGGGGCGACATACCCCAAAAATATCCGTTGGTCGGGGGGGGGGGGGGGTGTTATGGAATAATTTTTTTGGAAATTTAGTAGCCTTAACTGCATTTTACACCATTTTAGCACTTAAAATGTAGTAGAAATATAATTTTTTCGTGTTTAAGAACAATCAAATTTCCCCTAGCTAGAGTAGTTTATTTCTGTATATTCATGTGGAATTAGGAATACAAATTTTTTTATACAATACAATATGTCTTGAACAAAAATTGCTTTGCTAGCTTAATTTTTATCAAAATTTACAGAGAAATGAACAGAGTCTAAGCAATTTATTCGTGATCGTGATGATTCTTAGACCTATATATATATTTAAATTAATCTCAACATTCTTTCATGTTTCATAATACCAGTACTACAATAAATATGTATTAGGTCAAAAACAAACAGAGATTTATATGCCCCTACCTATTCTATAAAAGATTAATCTTATTCAAACTAATTTCACTTGATATAAGATTTCCTTCATTCTCTGTCATTTGTTAATTCGTCATTGAATTAAAATTATGTCAACAGTTAAAGATAAAGTAAAGGTAATATAGAAAATAAGGCAAAATAAGTATTACAACATTTGTTAATTCCCGGCCGGCGGAGGCGGAGTGGTAAGACAAGTTGGAGGTATTCCATCTGTGGCGGGACAATTAAAATTTAACCGTGTGCATGTCACAAGTGTTACCCTTTTTAATTTTTTAAAATGTGCAAGCCCTCGGGGGGGGGGGGGGCGGTCGCCCCTCCGCCCCCCCCCTTTAATCCGCCCTTGGCCGTATTACGTATTTTTCTTCTTTGTTGCTTTCTAGATGTTCAAAGTTTTTAGTTATTGATTTGACATGTATTTTTGCTTGTTACTCCTCCCACCAGGGGGCGTGACTTGTCAGCCAATCACAACCTTTGATGAAGGTCAGCCTCTTTCTCACTTAGCCAATAGTATCATTTCATGTCCAGTATATATTAAGCTCCTCTGTATAGTTTTTGTTTGGTTGAGGTTGATAATGGTATAACAACCGAAACTAGTTTCTCAATATTTTTTAATAAATGTGGTAGTGACAATTTCGTCTTATTATTCATGATTCAGAAGTACCATTTATGTTATCCTATTAATATGATAAACAGCTACTTGTTGTTATCTGTCGACGAAACTCTAAGGCTGAAAAATAAGGGATTGAAGGAGAGAGAGAAGAATGAGGATGAAGGAGAAGGAGAAAATGAAGATGGAGAAGAAAATTAAGAAAAAATGGGAAAAGGAGAGAAAAAAGGGAAGAAGGATAGGAAACATGAGAAAAAAAAGGGAGGAGGAGAAAAATTAGAAGAGAGGAGGAGGTGAAGAAGAAGGAGGAGGAGATGGTGAAGTAGGATAAGAAACTATTAAATCGAAGAAGTGACTATTAAATCTAATTTGTAGATAGGTTATTATACATTCTGAAAATCCTGATTCAATTGAATCAGGCAACCTGCTTGATTTAATGATGAATGTATATTATAAATTTGCACCTACTACTGAACTTTTTTAAATTTTGTCCATCAATTTATAAAGATTTTTATTCTTGCAGCATATCAAAAACAGAGCCCACCCAATGCTACAACGTATCTATTGGAGATGTGGTACCAATAACATGGGGAGAGGTACTTGATAGGGGGCGCAAGATAAGTTACGATGTACCATTCGAGAACATTCTATGGTACCCCAATGGAACTATCAGAACCAACCGTCTGGTACACTTCTTGGTTGTGTTCTTCCTGCAAACCGTGCCTGCCTATCTGATAGATTTTCTATTCCTAGTAGCAAGACAGAAGACATTGTAAGTAGCTTAGCCTCACACTATAGCATATAACCTATAAACTCACACTTTTAACTTTTCCACTATTGTGGAAAATAAAAAAGAAATATATTTTGTGGATACAAGATTTACCTCACACTAAACTGTGTAAATAAGGTAAACCTACTAATTATCCGCCGGTTGAGGACGACTAGCTTTACTTGTTCCAATATTCATAATTAAGTACCGGTACTGTATGTCCAATACAAGATAATGATGAATAGTTTTGTAATAATCAGCTGTTGAAAACTTGGGGTCTTTTGAACTATAATCCCGCATTTCTTAGATATTGTCATTGAGCAGTAGATTCCTAACCTAGCCTAATCTAAGGCCCGGTTAGGTCGGGTTAGGAATCTACTGTTCAATGACACTTTTTTAAATATGGGGTTATAGATCAAGACCCAAAACTTGAAGCAGATAAGTCCAAATTTCTTTCATTCAAGGGAACATATTCTAAACTAGATAACTGGCATTTGAACCATAAGATTAACGAATACAAATAACGTCTGAGTCTGACCAATATTGATGATTGCACATTCAATCTAGTATGAATATTGCATATTTCAAAATGGGTGATTAATAAAAAATGAATTAGTGAGGTACCATCCTGAATTGCAGGGTATGTCTGTCTGAATCTACTATAAGTGGATAATAAATAGATATGCTAATAATTATTGAGAATTGTCGATAAAATAAACTCATGTTATTTCAATATCAATTGATCATTGGCATTAGAAGACAGGTTAGAAATATTTTCACACATTCACATGAAATACAAATAATATCAAATTGATACAAGTATATTATAACAATGTACTAACAAATAATAAGGAAATTAATGGTTGGTAATATCATAGCATCAAAACGGACATGTTTTTTTTAATAGGTTCATTATACAGGTAGGTTACAGACAAGTGAATACTCATGCACTCTATTGAGAGACTTGTGAACTATGTCATGTTTTCGGTTGACCAGCTGATTTAGAACAATTTTAGAAAAAATTGGGGGAAAATTTATAATATCTAATATTAAAACTGACACTGTATTTCATTTTTATATAATGTTTTACTCACATATATTGGAGATGTTTGAGGAAGGCATTTCACTTCTGAAAAGAAGCTTCGTCAGCCTTCTTTTCAGATGTGAAATGCATTCCTCAAACATCTCCAATATATGTGAGTAAAATATTATATAAAGGTGAAATACAGTGTCAGTTTTAATATTATATTGTTCATTCATTTCATCATGGAAAACATCACAGACTAACAATATATTGTAAATCAAACAATATTGTGTATTACTGATGAAACTATTGAAAAATTATATTTCTATTCTATCAATGTCAATTATTTTCTCTGAACAACCTTATCCAGAGGAGTTTATTTTCATTTGATACATAATAATGAATTTTTACAATGTCTGTGTATAAATATTTCCAAATTGATTACTCATGAACACCCCACTATATAAATATGTGATGGGGTGAAACAGACTAGTAAATTTTCAATTTATGCAAAATTCCTGTTAAATAAATGAAACATTATTGTTGATTATCCATGTTAGTATTCTAATTTTTATTGAAATATTCTATGTTATATAACTACCACTACCGTAATGTTACCAACACCACAATGACTACTTATATGCTACCTAGCACTACATACTACTATCTACCACCTTTCTAACTCTACAAACTTATCACTGCTAACTATATACAACAACAAAAAACACCCCTCAAAAAATAATGTCATATACCATTATAAGTATTTTTATATAAACAATATGATGGAATATTGAAAAAAAACTTATGCCATTATTTTTTGTAGGGTGTTTTTTGTAGTTGTATAGAGTTAGCAGTGATAAGTTTGTAGAGTTAGAAAGGTGGTAGATAGTAGTATGTAGTGCTAGGTAGTATATAAGTAGTCATTTAGAGACAAATTGATGATAAAATAATCACAGATAACAACCATTGTACATAATTTTTTCAAGAATATTACAAAGGATGGTTGCAGTTGACTCGGCCTGAAGCGGTAAATTTCAAAGATATTTCTGTACCTTCACTATTGATGACTGTTATTTACTGTCGAAATTACATTACTCGCTGAAGAATGGTTATTGAAATAATGTAATTCTAATAATTAACATGTCTTTTACAAGAATAATCTATATTTTGGGATGAAAATGATAGTTTGATGTAGCTTAATAACGTCATTCAAATCATTGCCTTCCACCGTAAAAGTGGAAGATTCTTTTGAAACTCCATCCTATGACAAAATCAATTCTTAAAAAGGAATTCTAAATTAGTTAAATAAGTTATTGTACTGAAAAAACTAAATTTGTTCACCCTACCAATATTTTCGTTAAACTAACCCTTCCATTTTTTCATTTTCAATTGTTAATTGCATTTTTCAGCATGGTGAGAGTCCAGAACCGTATCAAAGTAGGTATGGAAGTACTGCAGTATTTCACAATGCGATCTTGGTACTTCAAAATCGCCAAGGCCCGGTCTCTTACTCACAAAATGAATCCAAGAGATCGAGAGATGTTCTACCTGGAGAACTGTACTTATGACATTGATGAATATCTTAAAACTTCGATGTTGGGTGCCAGGCAATACTGCATGAAAGAACCACCTTCCTCGATTCCAAGATGTCGCCGGAATTTGATCTTGTGAGTGGATAACATTTTTATTTTCATATACATTTTGTGAGTGATTGGTTATATGGTGTTAGATTTTCAATGTCAAGTTACATATATACCCTCGGTAAAAGTTATATTGCGCTTAGATGTAATAGCATGCATCTATATCATGACGTTAACTGCTTTATTATCACTTACCAGGTGGTTCGGACCCCACCTACAACTATACGTCCACCTTTAATCACGTACATAAAATATTTAGTTGATAAAGCTTTTTATAGAGTATAAGAGTTCCTTTCACATCAAAATTAATTCTGTTTATTTCAGCTCCTTTTCTCCAACAATAAGTCCATGATGTTCTGAAGAAATTACACAAAACAGCGCACAGTATAATCTAAAGACTAAAGTCGATTATGCACAATGTTCAAAAATTGGGATTTTATTGAATCAAAGCACAATCACGTCCGTTTGCAGCATGCGTTTCAATATTTTGAAATTAGCGTCGAAATGTTGATTTAGAGCGGTTTCGCACGTGCCACAAAGCGCCGATGAAACGCCGAACGCAGCTTTGTGCGCTCAGTCAGCCAAAAATTGCCGACTGCCGGCCGGCTGGAGTTGCGGCGTTGTAGCAATGGCATATCATTCGTGCTTTCACGTGAAGTGGCAGTTTCCAGCGATTAAAGCCAGAACGCGCCACAAGCGCATGCAGTAGCCACGTACTGGGCACTTTTGTCGTTTTTGCATCTCAGCTGACACTAATGTATCAAAAAAACATTCTTCATCATTCATGTTGAGATGTTATCTCATGAACAGCTGACTGCTGAATGAATATTGGGTGGAAAGAATCGCAGTAGAACTGCTGAAACCCGCGTTTGTCATCTGAAAGGAATCTGCAATTTCTTGCCACGACCAACAACATTTTCCAACGTTTTGTCGGCGTTTTGTGGTACGTGTGAAACCGCTCTACTGTCATTATACCCTAAAATGTCTAATTGAATAAAATGGCGAATTTATGGTGTAGGGCGTGATTTAGCTAAACACCATTTTCAAAAATTGGCATTTTATAAAATCAAAAACATGCATATTTCAGCATGCATTTCACATTTTTGAAATAAACGTTTAAATATGATTTTACTACGATTTTGTACCCTGAAATGTTTGATCCAATAAAATACCAAATTTATAAAGTTTGGTGTGAATTTGGTCATGTACTGTTATCAGTAAAATTTATATTACTTTAGTTAAAAATTGTTCTACTTTCTCTTTCATATATAATTTATTTATTTCTTATTCCAGACATTACTGGCTGGACAGAATTACCAAGGTAGCTTTGACTGGATTTATTTTATGTACTCTTATTGGATGGATTGACTCCAATGGTTATGCAGTTCTACATCTTCATAATCTCCAGAGTATTCCAATAATCGGCTCCAAAAACTCGCACCAATTTTGAAACTGAAGTCGTATTATACGTTTCCAGTAATGATAAACTGTGTATATTGAGACATTATGCCTATATAATTATATACCATTCAATCTCGTATATTTTTCATATTGTTAGAAGTGAAAGGAGTGTTCACAAAAATATATTATTGATCAATGTCAATAGGAACAAGGTTGTTCCATAAATAACTAGAATCAGCAAAATAAAAAAGTCATGACATCACTCTGTTCAGTAACGCCCTAAACAGCTCTATTTGTACACTTTTCATTACAAAAATTAAGTTTTCCTACAGTTATCTAAAAAAGCGGCTATTTATGCACTGATTATAGTATGCAAGCTGATTCCTGCACTCTTTTACTCTGCCACACTCCAGCTGACTTTGCTGCACTCATTTCACTTTGTCAGACTTCAAATGTGCCAACTGTAGTAAAAATATGATGTGTAATTCATGCTGAAAGTATCTTTGCTCATTACTCGCCATTAGCTTGTGCATAATGCATTTCTCTCATGCAGCAAAGAGTTACTTTGTGCAATAGTTACATAAATAACTTTCATACAGTTATCTACAAAGTGGCTATTTCTGCACTCATTATAGTATGCAAAAAAAGCTGATTCCTGCACTATTTTACTTTGCCGCACTCCAGCTGACTTTACTTTGTCGCACTCCAGGTGTACCACCTGTGGGAAAAATTTAATGTGAAACTCATGCTTAAAGTATCTTTGCTGCCCTCAAAAATCTATCCCACACTTGTCTTCAGCTTGTGCATAATACATTTCTCTCATGCAGAAAAAAGTTACTTTGCACACTAGTTACACAAATAACTATTTTTGCAGATCACAGATTTGACTCAATATCTTGGATCAGCAGGCAATGGTATGGGTTACTCAATAGTACGGTACAGTGACTATATAGACAGTGTGGCAATTGGACGCCTCGCTTCTGATTGGATAATTCGGCCACATGTCATTTACCATTCGTTAGACCCCTTTTATACAGCGCGTTGTGATCTAATTTGTTTGCATTGAATGCCAAAGCATTGAACCCTTTTATACACCAGCGCCTGACGCGCATCATGCTTTAGCATTCAATGCATACAAATTAGATTACGACGCTGTACAAAAGAGGCCTTATCCAAATTGAGTGTTGACTACAGTGAATGAGATCTATCTGCCTGTTCACAGTCAATGTAGTATGAACCATAATTATGACATCCTATTGTAAGAATACATTGGTGGTGGCAATGCAAAGGTTTACAAGTGTTCTGTGTGGTCAGAGCCATGCAGTCATGTAGAAAACATGCTTACAATATACATCTAATATCTGGCCTATATAGATATACAAACAAATATAAAATGAAGGGGAGGCAATGGCCGCACTGTCTATCTATATATATATATTCATAGTCTTGAAATTTGGTATCCATGACGAACTGCACGTTTCACTAGTAACTGACAAGCAAAATATTTTAATTTTCTACTCAAATATTTGAATGCATAGTCGTGCAATTAATTACTAGTAAGTTAAAGTCACTGAATATAAAGTCTAAATATAATTTTAAATATTATTTTCTGAATATAAAGTCACTGAACTCAATATTATTAAACTGAAAAACGTAATAACCTCACCATTTTTCCAGTTCACAAACAATGGAACAACCTTGTTTCTAATAACCTTGATTGTTGAGAACTGCTTAGCACTTAACATGCACACTTTTCATGATCTAATAAATAAAAGAATAAGTTTATGATAATTGTTTTAATGGCTATGAGAAAGCAATATTGGATGTTAACTTGTTTTTATATAATGATGTGAATAAATAAATAAATAATTTCTACTGAACAATTTTTGATAGTTCTTAATTTTCGAGGGTCAGACTACATGTAAAATACGTTGGCGTAGTCGGACCTTAATAGAGAGTTTGAGCAAATATTAGCTAACTTCCACAAAAAGGCCTAATCATACAGTCACTCCAGTCGCGGTCGCGCGGCACAATTAAAGCTAAATTACACCAGCCGAGCGAGTGACCGAGCTCGATAATGTCAACGTATTTAACCGGCTGGTGGAATTGCCATTCATTAAATATAATTATTTTCATGAAATAAACATTCTCCTTTGAACAGATTACAACTCGTACAGTAAATTATAACAAAAGTACATCATAAAAGGAATGTAAACCTATTTTAAATTGTTACACTATTTTTTACTAGACCCTCACCAGAAAAGCAAAAAGCTTGTGATTTAGGAGGCAGTTTGTAACATTTTCTTATCAAGTGCGCTATAGCAAAACAGGAACTTGACACTAAAGATATATAAATAAACAAGAGCATAATCAATATGCATGTATAGTACCATAGCCGATTTCGACTGTAGGTGGCTCTACAAACATTAGGTTTTGGTTCAAAGAGGGTACTACGCAAACGAGGAGTGAGGTCATCAATATAAAAAGTGTATATACTGTATATTAATTGTGGCGCGCATCTGCGACTGGAGTAACTTTGTATGATAAGGCTCTTAGGCCTTATACAGGCAGAAAAAGCGTGGCATAAAAAAACGCGCCGATATTTTCCATCTATACGAGAGTTTCTAATGCTTTATTTTTTATTTTATTTTCAGTGAGCTTTATTGCCACAACTTTACAAACAAAACAAATTGAAGTTGCTGTGAGATGTTTCCATATAGTTTATTATAAGTAGAATGAATAATATTTTTTGTATAGCCGCTTGGATCGCGTCGGTAGGCGTAAATTCTGCTTCACAACGCGTCTGTGTACTGAATTTCGGTCCATGTAGTGTCTCCGATAAGATAACATAGAAAATGTAAAACACGTGCATTTGACGCGTTTCTTTTGCCTCGTATAGGGAACCCCTTTAATACTAGCCGAGATACTATAGTTTCAACTGTCACGAGTTTCGGCTAGAAAATGACTTGACAGTCGAAACAGTCGTTACATCTACTCAGTCAAGTATTAAAACATTTTAGATTTCCTTCTTCTTTAAATTTTATTTTTTAAATATTACTTTAATTTTAATATAATATTTATATGAACTCAATCTCACCAACAAACCTTGCGGTTCATGTGAGAATTGATTCCTTATCTCATAAAAATGTATTTTATCTTAAGTATATGCTTTGTATCTGTACAATTGTATGCTTTTTGTTTTTGGAATCTAATAAAAAAAAAATTAAAAATTAATTAAAAAAAAAAAAACCTCGCTATCTGGCGCGTTTATTTTTTTTCTGATGATGAAGCCCACATAGATCTGAAACCTGTCTGTCCGTAATGAATTGGATGATGGTGTTATTGACCTACAGTTTTAGGTGGGTTACGAACTACGGGGAAGTGATTTTAAATCAGAGAACAGAGTCGTTTTTGCTGACCAATCCAATCGGTCACCCTCACAAAGAGGGCTCAGGAGTTCGTAGCTTATCTCTATCTGATAGAACAGACCTGCTACGGCTCACGGCTATCCCTGCCTTTTTTCTTCTTCTTAAAAGGTAATGTCTGATTCCAGCCACCATCCTTGCAATCCTAATCCTGTCTACTGCTGCTCTGAATAATTCCGTTACTGTCATGCCATACCAACCTCTGGATATTTTAAACTTAATATTGATTTATAATTTAAATATTCCCTTTTTTATGATTTAAATTATAGAAACTACATCTGAATTTACTATAGATATCTACGACAATGTTACCAGTTTTGCTCAAGCTCTCTTATAGTAATTATTATAATATTTTCCTTTCTTAGTAAATCTTCACTTGATAATATTTTCCCATAAGAAGGTAATCCGTTATCTGGTTGATTACCAAAATGAACATTTTTTGGCGGGATTCATTGGTGAGCCCAATGGACAATTGAAAGCGGCAGCAAATTGTGGCGAATTGGCAACACTGCCAAGAACACGAAATTTGTGGGGTGCATGGGGATCGGATAGCACTTCCTGCAGTAACGACTCTTTCGAGCTGGCTTCGCACCAAATCTAGTTAAAATAAAAAAGTATGAAGTGTAAATAAAAAAATAATAATAGGTAAATAAATAAAACAGATACATGAAAAATAAATTTAAAAAAGAGAGGAAAGCAGAATGAAAAGAAAACGAAGAAGAAATCAGGAGAAAAATAAAAAAGGCTGAAGAAAGCAGGAGAAGGAGAAAAATAATATAAAAAGGAAGAAGAAATCAGGAGAAGAATAAAAAGGAAAGGAAGAAGGAGAAGAATAAAAAGGAAAGGAAGAAGGAGAAGAAGAAGAATATGAAAAGGTAGAAGAAAGGAGAAGAAGAATATGAAACTGAAGAAGAAAGGAGAAGAAGAATATGAAAAGGAAGAAGAAAACAGAAGAAAAAGAAAAGGAAGAAGAAAGCAGGAGAAGAGGAAGAATATGAAAAGGAAGAAGAAAACAAATATAATGTTCCAAATCGTTGCCGTTTTTGTGAAATCCGCTAGACTGACACACACACACACACACACACACACACACACCCACACACAAACACTCTCCTATTATATAGATTAATATAACCCCACGCCACGAAATTAGGCGGTACAAAGAAATTACGATGTAGCAAAAACAAACAACTGACTTTGGTGACAAACCATATATGACTGCTAGCCTTGTCAGACTTTTAGACTAGGAAACACAGTACGAGTAGTGTTGTCAATTTGGACATTGAGCTTATAATAAAGTTTTATAAAGAGCTTATAATAATAATAATAATAATAATAATAATAAGCATATGGCTTTTATAGGTGGGGAGACCCTCATGGCCAGTTACACCTCGCCGTTTGAGCCATGTTATAGGGAACATGGCGGACCTACTATTTTAGGTGGGCTCCAAAACACCGGGTAAGTAATAAAGACTTCTTATTGTAAATTTAAAGACTTGCAGTCAATTATTTGACTGAAAGTCGTTAAATTTACAATAAAAAGTTTATATTAACAACGCAGATCGTTATGGAACAATAAATCGAATATGATAATAATGCTTATAACATCAAGTCATAGAAGCACGGTCACCCATCCAATCGCAGTCTTGAGTGGTTGTGATTGAACATTGAGGTAAGTGATTCTGTCAGCTGCTGGCAACACCGCAATTTTCAGAGCCGGCTAATTTGGTGGTGTGACATAGTTCTCAGTACAGTCACTGTGCATGCCGCGCAGAACCAAAATAAAATGTGTTTCTGCGCACTGCCAAGAATGAGTTGACAGATTATATAAACTTAAAACTTAGAGACATTCAAATACGATAAAAAACGTGTTTTACCGAAGCGAATCCCATGAAAAATAGTTGATCGGGGGTGAAACTTTCAAAACCGGGTAGCTTCAAATCAGAAGTCTCCTTCACCGATTGTTTGTAAGCGAAGTATGCTTCTTGCAATCCACCATTGTCAGCTATATTCTCACCAAGGGTTAGGAGACCATTCACCTGAAAAAAGGAAATAAAATGGTTCACAGTATAATTAACAGAAATAAGCCATTGCAGGTATCTGTTCAGACAGATAAGATACGCTAAAAACTCCTGGGCCCTCTACGTTCACAGTATAATTAACAAAAACAAGCCGTTGCAGGTATCTATTCAGTCAGTAGTTGGATAAGCTACAAACTCCCGGGTCCTCTTTGTAAGGGTGATCCATTGGATTAGCAAGCAAACAAGACTGTTCTCTGCTGTGAAATCACTTCCCGGTGGTTCAGAACCCACCTAAAATTCTAGGTCCATCATGTTTCTAATAACATGACTCAAACGGCGAGATCAATTCAAATCATTATTTATAGTTCGAAACCCAACTAAAAGTTTTAAGAAATTATGCATTATTACAGTAGTGGGAGTAGTGCTTTATCAACTAGGTTGTTACAATTATTTGCTTGAAAAAAATTATTCTAGTAACATGTCTTGTATTTACTTATACTCTTATCATTTTTCTTACATTTGAAGAAAACTATCTTGTTCAAAACTCTCGTTTGAATCCAGACCGAATTTTCCTCAAAGAATTTCCGATGGACGCTCATCAAACACAACCCAGTCCATCTGTCCTCTCCCATTGTACTTCTTAGCCAGGTCTTTACCCTTCGAAGGGTACTAAAGGGATCGTTCAACAGTAGCCGTAGTAGATGGGAAGCCACTTAAAATGAGGAGTGCATGTCTTGTTGCACGGAAAAAAGTATTCCTCCTCCAAAAGTGCAGCCACTTCAGTATCCTTTGATTTGTCTCCTGTAATCCTTGTAACCCTTCTTTTTCCCTTTACCCTTTTCAAAAATCATTCAAAAACCCCCAAAGCCCTCCTGTCAGGGCCGATACAACACTGGCAGCGTCTCAAAAAAATGTGACTTCTACAACTGTCAACAACTACTACAAACGTAGTAGGAGTTAAAAAAAGGCTTCATTGAATAGTAACCTATAGTTCTCCCTTCTAACTCCTCTTCACCTATGCATCATTTTTTTTTTGTAGATTACATTTTGGAGACACCAGTTAAGGAGTCTAAGACAAGTCAGATCAACAATTATACAATCTTATACACTAGTTACCATAATTACTATATCAATTAGTTGAGGTGAGGCTTAATTTTGATATGAAAGGAACTCTTGTACACTATAAAAAGCTAAACTGGAATTTTTTTCAATTATTGTTTTCAAAATATTTCTATATTTTGAAGACTCTTTAAAAACTGCGATAGCTTGTTGTAGAGATTCCTACCAATATAACTAGGTTTTTGTTTGAATAAGCTACTATTGTGACTCAACAATTGATAATCTCCTCGGCTTCTTGTATTATAATCATACATTCTTAACATGAATATTTTCTCAGTGAAAGCTTGACAAAAGCTGTTAGTTCCTTATTGTTTGCAATTTCTCTACTACTGTATTTTATATTATATATACGACTTCGCTATAAAGTAGTTATTGAAGGTTAGAAAATAATGTCATAACAGCTGACTTTATTCACGTCTGATCAAAACCATTGCATAAAAGTCATTATAACACTGCCGTCAGTTTCAGTACAGGGTCTAGACCAATCAGAGCTCAGGATTTTCAAAATTTAGTGTCGAATTGAATAATATGCAATAGCCACATCAGCTGACTTAAACATTTCAAAATCAAATTGAGTTTAAAAATTAATTTGATCTCAAACCCACAACCGATTGTCAACAATAATTTTAGGTTGTGTTAGTTTGAGTGATAAGTAAAATTAATAGCAAGTTTTTGGTAAATTAAAAAAATTCTATTTCCCATGTTTTTGAACTTTAAGTAGGTACCAAAGGACTATTTAATGGTAGTTTTGCAACCATAACAGTTTTTGTCACAACTACGTTACCGATAACGCTAATGCTGTCCTGAACAATATGTATCTACCTGCTCTAGAATCAAGATTAAGATACATAGACGAGTGTTCAAGTTAGAATTAGCGTTATAGATAATATAATGTAGTTTTGCCCAAAAAGGTTTTTCTCTATTGTCTGTATTACAACTTCTCCCTTTGATATAGGCTAAGATACAAAAATATTCAATGAAAAGTCGACTAAAATAAATACTCAAACCCGAATCAGCGGAATATCGAAGGATCCAACACAAAAATCATTATGAAAAACAAAACAAAAGGAAAATAAGATCTCAAGTTGAAATTGTTTAAAAAAATTTACTGCTGCCGAGATTTGAACCATTGATCTGCTGGTCCAAAGCCAATCTAAGAAATCAATGAAAATGCCTTGAAAAACTCATTGAAAATTTCAAATAGGATGACATGTTTATTTCATGCAGTCATTGTTGAGCTTCTTATCCAACAATTCAGGTAGTGAGCAGAGTATATTTCAACCTAATAAAATATAATCACAGAATTAGCTCTGTTCACCATTAAGACATTGTAGATTACTGTCATCAGACTAGAATTTAGACGGGAAAAAGTCATATTTAGAGAAATGTAATTTGAAAAGAAAGAGCTTATTTATCTTTTAGGCATGTTCAAAACACATGTCTAAACATTTAGTCAATTTCTGGTTATGAAATTTTATAGTAGAGTCAAAGACAATACCATATCCCATATAGTGTCTATTGTCTTTGGTGGAGTATGTAAGAACTTATCAATTAAGCGCAAAAACATCCTTATAGCATTGCTGGTACACACTTGGAATAAAATTAAATCAAAGCACTGATCATCACCATTTGAAGCGAAGACATTTTACTAGCATTTAGAAAGAAAGAAGTCAGTTTTTTAAACTTTGTTTAAATATTCAATACAGTACTATATAAATACTGCATATTTGTATGTAAAATTTATTTACTTTCTTTCTACATGCGAGAATCAAATGTAAAAGGACAATAAAGTCTAACAGAAAAATAATGAAAAAATCGATTTTGTTTTCATGTAGACTGTCTATGTATTTAACATGCGCGATATAGGCATGTTGGACTCCCCAGTACAACGAGCCATTGCAATCAATACCAATTAATTATTACAATATTCATATTAAAATCACAATGTAACATATTCAAAATTTGCGAAGAAAGCAGTTTTGACCTTCAAGTCTGCTGCTACTTCACATTCATTGTAATTTTGTCACAATAAATTACCAATTACCATTAAATTATCTTTTCAAGTGCCTATCACGAGCTATCCATCACTGAAAACTCAGCAATTAAACATAATAACTTATCGTTTGAATGGACTGAACACAACTTTTCTGTATGGACTAAACACAACCGATACAGTATCTGTATCAAGCCTAACGCTACTTTCATATCGACTACTAATTCAATCATTCGATTGTTTCGGTGAAAGGATATGGAAGTGCAGCCCTTTCTTTTTTAATTGTAAATTATATTTTGTCAATTTTCGTACTAACCTGAGACAATCAATTGTTCCCTATTCTCTCCTCCGGCTCTTCCCTTTCCTTACTTCCGTCTTTGATTTTCTTTTTGCTCTCCCTCTTCGTCCCCTTGTTTCCCCTGTTTTTTCCCACTACGTGCCCTTCTAACGCGTGTTTCCGTTATCGACTTGTCCTCTACTTCGTCTTCGTCATTCTCGTTCACGAAAATTCTGCCATCATCAACTTTGAGAAGGCCGTTTTCAAGTGCGTTTCATACGATTTTTTTTCACTTTTCTTTTATCTTCAGGAGTTACGATAAGATATTCCTCCACTACTGCCACTATTTTATCTACAGTTGCTTCTTCGACTATTAGCATATTTTGTAAACTAATATCTTTTTTTGTGTCATTTTTCACTCTCTTCATTTGATAAGGCATAGCTTATTTGTTTCGAAAATTTCTACATAAATTCTGAGACCAAAAAATAAATTGAACGTTTTTTTTTTAAATAAATCGAATATTACAGCCGTGAATTCTCTTCAAATTTTTGTAAAACAATGTAGAGTTCCATTCAAAATTTCTTGTCTTGTTAAATGATAAAAGCAAAAATAGATATTGTGTCTAGTTCACTTGGAATTTTGAGAGTATATTGAAGAATAGTTTGTTGACTTTTACTACATCATATGAGATTAATATTAATTTTTGATGGTTTTATTTACAGCTGATGTAGAAAACTAAATTTTGAAGGTGCAGGTCTACTGAAGAAAGAGATGTCAGAAAGTGTCAAAAAATTTCTGGTAGTAGATAAGTTCATCTACTAACCTTGAGTAAGTCTTATATGACTCGTACTTAGGTGACAATCGCCATCATTTGTCAATTACGAATATAGTAGAATAATTAATTATTGGAAGAATAAAACTATGACAAATGATAGCCTCAAGCTTGTAGTCACAGTCAAATTTTAGAAAGAATCTACACGCATAATTTGCATCGATCCAGCACCTTGACAAAGTACTGTATCACTTTATTTTATACGATTGAAAGTTATGGTACGCTTGCCAAAACGAAAATCTTTAACATTATATTTATATTAACAAATTTCTCAATGGCAATGAATTTATTACGGCATTTGAGCGGTACTAGCGGTACTAACATTATATATTGCAATACTGTTGATTGAGATATTTTCCCAATGGCCAGAAATTTATTCTGATAATCTTTCTGAGATAATCTTTATTTAAAGCTCACCTTTGCTGACCGGGCACATCATACCGGACAACTGGCCCAAAGAGCTTTTACATGAATGAAAGATTTTCAATTAGTCTATCCTGAATTAAGATATTTGAATGTAATGGCCAATAAAGCATACGCATAAATACGTACATACCACTTTGACAGAATAACGCAAATTCAAATCTCCCACCTACACCTCCCCATTCATTTATATTCACTTGTGGCCATAACCCTCAAATCCATACTTTGATTCAATCACAACAGTCTTCATTCTGCAGACCCTAAAATGTATCGAAAATATTCTACAGATATATTGCTGCCTTTGAAAATGGCCAAAATTGTTGTCTATTAATGAATAGGTCTACCTTACAGACCATATACCAATATATGCATACCTACCATCAAAAAGGTGATATTTAAACTTTAATAGGTATAGCCTTCCTACACAATAGGCAACTACATCGGCCATTTTTATAGAATTAATATAGGCACCTATTTTCAGGAGTGCCCCCCCCCCCCCCTAAATTTAGCACCAAACCCCCCACCCCCAAAATGCGAAAAGTAGAAATTTGACAGTTGTTTTATCAGCCTATGTCTTGTATTATTTTGTAATCCAATGGGCCACCCTTACAAAGAGGGCCCAGGAGTTCGTAGCTCATCTTATCAGACTGAATAGATACCGTGTGTTTAAAGTGTTGAGGTCAGCATTATCGTTATCTTTAATGTGGTTTCTCTTTTCTACTTTAGATGAATCGGTTTGGATGTTATTTCTGATAATATAAGACGACTCTGATTGACTGCTTATTGGAATTGAATAAGTAAAATAAAACTTTCAGTAGTGGTTTCGAATATGAATTTGGAACAAGAATTCAAGTTTTGATTGCAAGAAGTAGAAACAACTCCTGTAGTCGCGGGTTTGATTCCCTTTCAGCCTGACATATTTTTTGAGATCATTCATCTCATCACACACACTCAAGTCTCATACTTATGTGAGCATCGTTAGGGAAATAAATAAAAATACCAATGTGAAAAACGGGTGAATGATGAGAAACATCCATGGCTGAATGAGATTCAAACCCAAGGCTGTAGGAAACAAAGCCAGCTAGAGCCTGGTCTTATCACAGACAAGCGCTCCAACCAATTGCGCTACTAGAGCCTCCGGGAAAACACACAATTTAAGAAAACAGAAATAATTTATCCTATAAGCTTGTAAAGAATTAGTTCACATGCTGAAAACTAGTAATAAAACAGCTGTTTACTGAGGAGCGAGCAGTAATGTACTATTACCACTCTCACAAAATTACTGCACTCTGCTACACGTCATATGGTAACTGTTTAGCTTCAGTGATAAAGTCGCTCTTTACACTCTTAATAAATAAATAACTATTTTAAGTTTCCATTACCTTGACACTTTTCATTAGTAACTCATCCAATTCAGGCAACGAATAGTTGCTATACTGATTCGCAAAGCATTCAGTTTTCTTAAGATACTTTTTAAGAGTTTCGGCACTCCACCACTGAGCAAGGTTGCCATATTTGTCGCTTTGCCTTCCTGAAATCAGTTATAAACAATAATTAACTCAAGAAAAGTTGAAAATCAGGAACTAAACAGTTATCCCAGCACTATTAGAATGCCCGATTTAATTGAATCTGGATTTCCTAGAAGGTGACAACCTACAATGACTTTATTGGACGCCTCACTTGGGTAATTCGGTTACGAGGTAAAATTCGCCATTCGTTGTCCAAATGAGGTATTGACTACAGTGAGAGATCTATCTCTTTACCTCTTCACAGCCAATGTAGTATGAACCATACGATATCCTATTGTATCTAGGCTACGCGGACGGGAACGCAGAGGTTTACACACGTACTCTGTAGTTGGAGCCATGCCGTCATGTAGAAAACGTATGTTTACAATATATAACTAATATTTAGCTCTAGCCTATATAGAAATACAATCATAAGTATTTGTATAGATATACAAATATAAATTGAAGACAATATTATGGTGGCTGAAGACAATGTCTCTGCAAAGTCACTGTAAAGCTGGGTTCACACCAGAGTCTTTGACACATGTCAGCGACAAAAAGTCAGATACTTAACAAAATCTTTTAAAATTTCTTGCGACATTGTGTCAGTAACACTTGTCAGCTTCCTAAATACTGTGTCACAAACACGAGTTTAGGTTTTCCATCGAGAGTCGGTAAAGATCAAAAGACTGTCACCGACAACATGTCACAGACTCCTGTCGCAGTATATGTAAACGCAGCAGTGACTTTTGCCTGTGACAAGTCATCCTCTTTCACCATTGTCACCACTACTGAGCACGGAACACTCAGTACTGGTGGCGTAGCGTTGCGGACAGGCTGTGAGATACAATATGTCACTGACCAAAACAAAAGTACAACATTATTTGTCAGTGACTTGTGTTTGTGACTTGTAGTCTGTGACAAAAGTCTATGACAATTCTGTCACTGACTTAGGTGTAAACCCAGCTTTACATAGCCTAATTACATAGCCTTAGGGTGGTGATTGGTCATGCGGTGAGCGTGGTGTTCAAGTGGTCGTGATGTTCAGTCACGACCGCTCAAGACTGCGCTTGGATGGGTGACCGTGCTTCAATGACTTGATGTTACAAGCATTATTATCACTTACCCGGTGGTTCGGAACCCACCTAAAATAGTAGGTCCACCATGTTCCCCATAACATGGCACAAACGGCGAGGTGGAACTACCCGTAAGGGTCTCCCCACCATTAAAAGCCATACGCTTATTATTTTATAGCCTAATTACACATTTAAATATTAGTAGTCTCTTTCTTCTTATTCCTTAACTCCTTCTTTTTCGTTTCCACCTTCTTTTTCTTCTTCTTCTCTATCTTATTCTTCTCCTAAACTTCCTTCTTCTTCCTATTCTTCTCCACCACCTTCTTCTTTTGCTTTTTCTTCTTCTCCACCTTCTTCTTTTTTTCTTCTTGTTTTCTTCTTCCCACTCTTCTCCACCACCTTGTTCTTTGGCTATTTCTTCTTTTTCTCCACGTTTTTCTTCTTCTTCTTCTATCTTGTTCAACTTCTATTTCTTCTTCTTCTTCTTCTTCTTCTTCGACCCTTTTCAGCGCTACAGTTTCCTCGACAGTGGACAGCATAAATTAGTTTATATAAAAGACATGCGCATTTCACTCCGTTTTGGATGCTCCACTGCCCAAGCACCGTAACCTGTTCTTGACACCATGAGCACAAACAAATTTTGTGTAAATATGCAATACGATAAATTGTGATAAATAGCTGTTTGATATATTTATTGTGATGATTATAATAGAAGTGTGAAAGTGTCCTAATATCACTCTCAATGCAAACATGCATACTGTAAAAAAAATTTCACAAGTTAGTTTGAAGAAACTAACAAATATACAGAAACAGAATTTATTAATTTCGAATTCCTCAAAGTGCTATTAATTTATACAGAATACTCCCAATTTATCAGCTATTCAATGCTGATAAATTGAAGATCCACCATTGCGGAAGTCTTTAGTATAAATTAATAGCACTTTGAGAAATTCGAAATAAATAAATTCTGTTTCTGTAAAAGAATGTTGCATCATAAAATGTGAAAGCACCATTTTCTTTTACATGCCATAAAAACGATTTAACTTAGTTATTTACCACAGACAGATGGACTGTTCTTTTTCATGGTGTAATTTATGGACACGGGAATATGATGACATGAATCAAAGAAGTCTAGAAAATTTAAATTAATTGTTACCTTCATCACAAAACTTAAAAAAAAGAATATTAATATATTTATTTATGTTAAATGGGGAAAAACTTTATCATAAAGCTAAGAAGACTAAAACATGAACCCTATCATAAAACGTATAGAGGAAGTATAGGAATATATTTATTTGTGTTAAAGGGTGAAAAACTTCATCATAAAACTAGGACAATAAAAAATAAACCATTTCACAAAACTTATAGAAAAAGAATAAGAATATATTTATTCATGTTGAAGTGTATTTCCTTTACCGAATTGAGTTGTTAACATTTTATACAATTGTCAAAAATTTATAGAAAAAATATGCAAGTTTCTAATAATTGGACGTTTTAAAAAATATGGTCAGAAAATAAGAAACATCACAGATAAATCCTAGATTAGTTTGAGCAAGTTTACTAGCTAATAGTTCGAGCTAGTTACTAGCTAATACTTTGAGCTAGTTTACTAGCTGACAAGCCAGCGAGAAGCAACAATACAAGCCGACACAGCTTTTTACTTAATAACGGCCGAGCATGTCAATAAACCTTGGAAAATTTGAGCAACTTTGACATGTGATTATCAGGGAATTGATAAGTGATAGTCGAATTTTTAGGTTACATTCCTTAAGTTACATACCTTGAGACAATTTTAATTGATGATTCAAAACAATTTCTACCAGCAGTTCTAGACCTCACGCCCAAGGATAAGGGTGCTTGCACAGAGGAACACACTCCATGTACTCAATGATAATCACCATCGCAAAATTAAACACAATCATCAAATCTAAACCTCGATTCAATTTTCATAGTCTATTTCATGTCTGTTTTTCACATAAGGCCACTATGTATCACATTAACAAGGCTGTGTTTTCTATTTGCGAGAATCCTGATTGCTCAAATTAGATTTCAGATGTCTGATGAATGAGTTCATCAATATAAATTAAATTTGGATAATTATCATTTATTTAGTGATAACATGTTATTATAATTAATTGAAATATTAGAAATGATTTATTTCTCTCAAACAAATAAGTTATTCTTATTTAGATAACTTAATCCATATGGAGGTTAAACCAGATGAATTAAAGAGCCCGAAGGCTATCTCAAAATCTGATTCCAACTGCATATGATGGAGAAGCTCATTTTAAAAATCATGTTCCTATAGAAAAAGGCCTAAGAGCCTTATTTTTCCCCCTTTAAAATATCATTTGAATGCAAGCGGATTTTGAAAATCCTCACACATATATCGCTGGGCATTCCTTAAAGGAAGATCCAAATCCAAACAAAATTTCGTAGAATTTGGTCCACGCATTCAGCCGTAAATGTGTTACACACAGACAAAACGGTCGACTTGATACAGAGACCTCTCTTCGTTCGGTCAACAAGTGCAACTTAAAAATAGCGTCCAATAGTGGAAACTAAAGCGAATGTTTTCGTTTTTCCCCAAATGCATTAATGTATCTTTATAAAAACAATTATTCAATTGCTTGCTACTTTTAATTTATTTCATTTAAATTTCAGAATAAATCGTATAAAAAGATGTTTCACTCACCATGGTCATCAAATCCGTGTGTAATTTCATGTCCAATTACAACTCCTATCCCTCCATAATTGAGAGCTCTGAAAATGATGGGAAATTATAATTTAATTAAAAATTTCAATTGTAATCAAATAAAAAACACAAGTATGGACGTATCATATCTCAGATAACACTATGACTGACTGCTACTCTAACGGTCATGGGCTCAATACTTCTTCAGTCTGGAATATTATGTGTAATCATTCACCTCGTTACACACGCACAAGTCTCAATCAGCAAGCAGAGAAAATATTATTAAAATAAACGAAATTAGAGAAAAATAATTTCTACAAATTCTTTAACAAATTTGAGAAAAATAACTTTTACAAATTTGAAAAAATAATTTTTGCAAATACTTACTGAGGTCTGCCTTTCTTGAAAAACGGGGGTTGCAGAATACCAGCAGGGAATGCTGAAAAAATAAAAGAAAATTAATAATATTATGGAAAATCAAAAAGGGTCTAGATAAATAATAAATGAAGAGCAAAAAACCAACAACAAACAGTAGGCGTAATCAAAAAAGAAATTTGTCAATCAAGAATAAAATTCATTGTTTTGTTTTGTTAATTCATTTTTATTATTTTATACTTTAAAAATTTATAATATTTAGAAGTATAAATGGAAGAAAACAATGATGAGATGAAAATTTGTTAGGAGACTGAAAAGGAGAGAAAGAAAACGAAGAAAAAGATCAGAAAGAAGAAAGAGAAGAAGAGGAGGAGGAGGAGAGGGGCGGAGGAGGGGTAAGGGACGACGAAGATGAAAAAGAAGAAGAGGAAGAGGAAAAGGATGAGGAGCAGGCGAAAGAGGAGGAGGAAGAAGAAGATGAGAAAGAAGAAGGAAGAGTAGGAGGACGAGGAATAGGAGAAAGAGGAGGAGAAGAAGTTAATTTGTGATTATAATATTCAAGAACTTTATAATAATTAAACATTAGGCTGTACTTACTTATTGAATTCATAGTTGGACTGTAGAAAGCATTAACAGTAGCGGGACTAAAATACCACCTGTTTGAAAATTACAAAAAAAATTAGTAATTTTTTTTAAAATTACTGGTTGAGTAAAACATTTTAGGATAGAAAAAGACAATAACTGACTGCGGTGACAATCCATCTATAACTGCAAGCCCTGTCAGACTTGTAGACTAGGCAACACGGTACGATTAGTGTTGTCAATGTATTGAGGTTCCTTCTTAATTCACAAATCTTATTACATTCCCCATTTGTTTTATTTTTAATTTGAAAATCTAAAATTTGTGGAAAAATTTCAAAACTATAAAAAATAACAAGACACGTTTGGATTGTACGAATAAGGAGAATTCAATTCGGTGAACCAGCTGTGCGATGTTATGATTTGTGAATTTGCGTAACTAACCTACGGCTCTTAAAATTGCGGTGTTGCCAGTTCGTGCTGTGTTCACATCGCTGTGACAGTTCAAGAAATGAAATCACTCACAAGTCTGAGATGGTTATATTGAAAGGGCCCTGACGACTTGGCAACATGGCATGAGTTGCCAATTCGTGCATTGAGGTTGGTGATTCTCTACAATCAGCTGCTGGAACGGTCCCATATCTAGAAACACCGCAATTTTTCAGAGCTGCCTAATTTAAAAATGGATGAAAAGAGATGGCCAACGATACAAATAGCCAAACAACTTACATGAGAAATAAAAATTAAGTACAAAAATAAATTCTAACAATCTGTTTTTGAGAATAAAATAAGAACTTACTTGTTCCTATCCACAGGAAGACGTAGACCTTTCAGTTGTTTTATTTTTGTGAATCTTTTGTAGGCTTGTATGTTATGATAATGATGAGGGCCGAATTTTAGCTGTAAAAAAACAAGAAAAATGTTCATAAAGTCTAGTAGCACTGAGACATTGTATAAAATTTGTCTATTTCTTGTATAATTAATGTCTAGAGTCTGTACTGAGACATTTCAGATGCACTGTTTCTAGTCAGTCTCAGTTGCAATGAGAGGCTTTTAAACATTGTCTATAATAATTTTAGACATTGTCTATAACGATTTTAAACATTGTCTTCAACGATTTTAAACTTTGTCTATAGCAATTTTAGTCATTGTCTAGGGACAAGTCTTGCTTATGTTGTAAAAAGCAAGTCCTACAAAAGTATTTCCAAGTGGAGCATCCAATACTCGAAGATAATCACCATCGCAAAATCAAACACATGCTGAGGAATGATGGTATTCATGTTGCTAGAATCTAACATACACCATTACATACAGGTTGCATTTGATTATGAAATGTTGATTATCAGTGAATGTTTTTTAATTGGTCCCCCTGCAAAAGATTTTCGGGCCCCTACTTCCAAAAATAATTGTTTAGTCTTACTTATCTTGTCTTATACTCCATAACATCGTAATATTAAAGAAAAGTTATAAAATAAATATAAACATACATAAATATTCACTTGAATAATAATTATTGACTTCGGGCTGTGATCATCTATATAAATAAAATTAGAGTTTTGTCTGTACATTTATCAGAATTGTATATTTTTTGGTTATTTTTACGTTTTATACATCAAATAAGCCGAAAATAGTATTTTCTCACTTTCTGTCTGTCTGTCTGTCACGGCCGCAAAGGCATTTTTCGCGGCCTTCTCCTCAAAAACGAGAGCATCGATCGGGATTTTAGTTATTGAACAGTATTGAACACTTTAATGACAATGTCTTTAGCTATAAAAAACTAAATTAACTTTTTTTTTAACAGAGTAATTAACGTTTTTTTTTAACGTTTAAAAACCAAGTATTGTACGATTTTGGATACATTTTACGTGGCCTTCTCCTGAAAAACGAGAGCATCGATCGGGATTAAAGTTATTTATCAGTATTGAAAACCTTTTTGACAATGTCTTTAGCTATAAAAAACTAAATTAACTTTTTTTTTAACAGAATAATAAACGTTTAAAAACCAAGTATTGTGCGATTTTGGATACATTTCTTCCAAGTTTTATTACCACATAAGAACAAATCACGTAATTTATCATGATATATCAATCAGCTGTTCTCAAATATGAATGGTGGGCCCTTTGCGGCGTTATTTACGCTGTCTGCAGACTTGTGTAGTCGGAGCATTGCAGTCTTTTAGGAAACATATGACTGGTGAATCAAAGCTCATCTTATGTTTCATCAATTATTTCTTTGTTGAAAAAAAAAAATTATAATTTCAATTTATCAAAACAAAAATTAACATTTTAGGAAGGTGCGGTTTGTGCTAGGCTCTTGGGAATTCGCCAGATAGCACTATTATTACCAAATAAGAACAAATCACGTAATTTATCATGATATATCAATCAGCTGTTCTCAAAAAATATTCTCTCCGATACCTGTCACTGAATTGCTTACGTTCTAAGTTGTTTACTAAGGGCCCGTTCACATGATACAGTTTTTGTGTGGTAAAGTAAATTTGCTGTATCAGTTAGTTTGCAGTGCTTTCGTTTGCATGTACATTTCATGTTGTATGTTCGTTCACACAATACTGTTTCGACTGGATCCAGTAAAAAAGCTGTTCTAGCCGATTTCTACATTCGGTTTTGTCTTCAAAAACTGTATCGCTAAAATCAGCTGTACCGCAAAATAACTGTATCCGTATCCGGTGGCACATGTATTGTACCGGTAATGGATATGTTCAAACGATATGCTTATTACGCTCGAAGCAGTCTTAAGATCGTCAGCATTGATCTTCTTCATTGATATTCTTTAGCATTGATCTTCTTATTAGTGAATTCCAGTGTCCAGAAGTGGAAGATATTAATTGTGAAAATTTAATTTCTCTAATATTATGAGAGACCCGCCTTGTGGGACAAGACTTAAGATTAATATAAAAATAAAGAGAGAAAAATGTGTGGAATATTGAAACCAGAATTTGCGTACTTTGATCAAAATTTAAGAGAAACCTTCAGTAAGAAACTTATTTAAAAAAATCTTACACAAATAAAAGAAAATCCTGGACTGGAATAAATAAAACTGAACTGGAAATGCAATGGAAGAAGGAGGAGAGCACAGCAATAAGCAGCAAAGCCGGACCGTGTGAACATCACAGTACAGTTGACGCCGTACAGTAAAAAAAGCGTACCGCAAAAAAACTGTATCGTCTGAACGGGGCCTAAGCTGCTAACAACTTCATGATCGGTGCTATCAAAAAAGCCAAAACATATTTAGTCTTATTTCTAAACATAATCCGTACGAAGGACGGGCACAATAGCTAGCTGTTAATAAAATTATATAAAAACAAAATAAATTTTGAAAATGATTATTTTATGATATGAACTCGCTTATAATAAAATATTTTGTACTGTAGTATTCATATAACTTGGCAGCATGTAGCAGATGGAACATGCTACATCTGAACTCAATATACTGCTGCCAAGTTATATGAAAACTACAGTAACCGTTTATAATTTTCTTTATGATATTAGATCATTCCATCTACTAGGGAAGTGATAGCCGTTAACCGTAGCAGGTATCTGTTCAATCAGATGGAGATAAGAAACGCTCTCCTGGGCAGATTAAAAAATATTTAGAAAACAAGTGGAATTGGTTTATTAAAATGGTCAAAGAACTTTCAGATTCACCAAGATAAAAAAGTTTTCCCTCAATTTTAGTTCAACCCTTGGCCAACCATGAAGCTTCTCTTTAGAAGTGAAATGCATCCCTCCAGTATAAGTGATTGAAAATCATATACATTAGGATTAAATAGAAATACAGTGTCAGTTTTTATATTAAATATTTCATCAAGTATTTCGTCATGGGGTCTCAAAATCAGGGGAGTGATAGCCATGAGCCATAGCAGGTATCTGTTCAATCAGATGGAGATGAGAAACGCTCTCCTGGGCCCTCTCTGTAAGAGTGACCGATTGGATTGGCCAGCAAAAAAGACTGAGTTCTCTGCTGTAAAGTTACTTCCCGGTGGTACGGAACCCACCTAAAATTGAAGTTGTCACAACCACATTATTTGTACACATTTGTTATTGTACAAATAAATGTGCTTGTGGCACATCTTGTGTCTTATCTTCCACAATATCACCTTCACCACTACAAAGAAAGTTGTTATTATTTCATCTACTTTAAAAACGTTGTGCTTGTATGCAAAATAATTTCATTCAATTATTGAATAAAAATCCAAAAGTGCAGTTGTAGGAAAAATTTTGAATGCCATTTGAGTGTGAAGCTTCTTTATCACTCTTGCAAAATTACCGCACTCCGCATGAAGTAACTGTTTAACTCGAGTGATGAAGTCACTCTTTATGCTCTTGATACATAAATAAATTATCATTATTTTCCTACAGTTACTAACTAGCAAAGAGGCTATGTATGCACTCATAGTACGCAAAACAGCTGATTCCTACACTCTTTTACTTTGCCGCATTAATTTTACTTTGTCGTACTCCAGGTATGCCAACTGTAGGAAAAATTTAATGTATAACTCAAGCTGAGAGTATCTTTGCTGCACTTGAGAAACTATTCTGCACTCGCCTTCAGCTTGTGCAGAATGTATTTCTCTTGTGCAGCAAAGAACTACTTTGTACTCTAGTTGCATAAATAACAATTATTTTACAGCTAACTCACATTTCTGTAGAAAATAGGTAAAGCTGTATTATTACGATACCAATCGGGATAGCCAATGGCCGGCGTCATAGCTTTCAGTTTATCCTGAGCCGCCATTTTGGTTTTATTGTCCATCCAAGAAACATTGGTCAATTGTTGTATGTAGGTTGTTTGTATATTTTTCAGCATATCCAATGCCTGCAATTGGAAATAAATAAATAAATTATTGTTTTAATTCTGCATTAAATGAAATTGCATTAAAAAAAAAAATAAAAATTAGGAAAAAAACTTAATTTCCCTTCAACATTAAATACATATAAGTTAAATGGAAATAAAAGAGAGAAATATTGCTTATGATATATCCAATGCCTGTAATCAATTGTAAAAAGAGGGTTAATTGAGCCCATGTCATATTAGACAATCAGAAATTACATGAAAGAAATACAATTTAAAATAAATTATAAAAAAGTTTTTTACACTTCATTTTTCTTTTAATATTATATTAATACAAATCAAAGCAAAAATAGAGAAATTAATAATATTTTCTAAAGCTTAATTATTAATAATCCAGTGTTTGAAAAAGAACTCCCCAGTTTTAATGTACCATAGAGTTTGTATGGGGACATTTATTACCATTTTCGGCTCTGAAATCTGGAACAAAATTCAACATTCTATCCACTTTATTTGGATTATTGAACTGTTTTAGTTCTTCGTCTCTAAAGTGAACTTTCAAATTAATATTCTTTTCCTACAACTGCTCGTAAAGTAGTTCTTTATGTACTGAAAACTAATTGTAAAATACCTCTTTACTGCTCCGCAAGCGGTAAAGTACTTTAGCTGTTTACTTTACGCTTCTGTTTTGATTTTGATGTCTCTCATTGGTGGATCATGGAATCCGTGAAATTCACATAACCTCAAAAAAGGGGAACGCTAACCAAATCCGCGCATGGTCTGTGATGTTACAAACTACAAGCTTTTATTGTGTTGGAATCCAGAACTGCAGTTTTAGGAAAAATATTGTATGCAATTTGCGCGTGAAGCTTCTTTATCGCTCTCGCAAAATTACTGCGCTCCGCTACGCGTCGCGCAGTAAATGTTTTGGCTCGAGCGATAAAGTCGCGCTTCACGCTCTTAATACATAAATAACTATTTTTTAGAAAGAATTAGTGATTATAAGTACTTCTATGTGAAATTTCTAGTTGAACTTCAATATAACCTAAAATTTGTATTTTCTTGTTCAAAATTTGTAAAGAAAGCAGCAGTGGGCTATGCCTGTTGTATCTTTACTTGAAAGTGTTCCATGTAATAAATGAATAAATAAATTACAATACATTGACAGAGTATGTCTTTCCCCAATTGAAAGATATTGAGGCGGAAAAAGAGCTTGTGTTTTCCAACAAGATGGCGCCCCACCTAATTACATTAGCATGTGCGTGCTGATATGTTGGTGAATACATGGCGAGAAGTGGAATATCGTCTCGACGTGTGCAGGGCAACAAATGGATCCCACGTTGAAATCTACTAACATTCAAACAAAACTTGAAGCTACTCTCTTTCATTGTATGTAATCATTGATGTAGTTTTTCATTAATTGCATTTATACTTAGAACTTGGGCGTTCTTTGACAAACACCCTGTATTATTAAATGAACTGGCTGGTTTAGGTCTGGTGTCAGAATTATAACCTAAGAATAGGTTCATGAGCTCTGATATGTGACTAGACAACTGTTATTAGACAATCATTGTCGCACATGCTTAACGAGTCCTCCGAAAAACTCTGGAGTGGCCTATGGAAAAATCTTTTCAAAAAATCTTGAATTTGAAGAGTCTTGACTTTGAATTTTAGGAGATATTAATACTTTCGTATTAGTCTACATCAATTTTACTCATGCACAATTCTCGGACTCATGTGGGCACCATCAACAATAAAAAAAAAAATTGTTGCTTTCCAAACGTCTCAGTCAAATAATGGCTTGGATGCTGGAGAGTAACTCACAGGTGTGCTAGATAGTAAACACATTTACCTATTCAGCAAGACTCAGTGTAGGTTTTCACAAACTTCAGTTAAAATTTAGTTTTGGAATTTAAGCTTCAATCTTGGCCTTTCGTAGTGATCTTGTGTCAATAAAATATCAAATTCCGGTGGTTCGGAACCCACCTAAAACTGTAGGTCTAACTCATCAATCACCATCATCCAATTCATTACCCACGCACAAGTCTCGGACCTATGTGGAATTTATCCCCCGACAAAAAAAGAAAAATGAATAATAATCAACTCACACTTTTCTTGTCCTCGTCATTGAAATATCAAATTCCGGTGGTTCGGAACCCACCTAAAACTGTAGGTCCAACTCAAGTGTTTTTTTCTTTATGTACATTGAATGCTTATTCTTAATTTGAATGGCTATGTATTTTTTACTTATATGAAATAATTTTTAGTTAATTATTATTTGTATTTTATTACTCTTCAAGTTCAGTGTTAATTAGAAGAATAAAAATTTATGTATTATTCACTGTAGCCCGCCATAGTAAGGTGGGCCCTTCCCCAAGCTCGAGCTTGCTCTTTTGGGGGAGTAATTCCTACATTTTCAGTTGTTTTTTTTTATATGACAGTGTTTATGTTTATTTTCTTGTATTGTATTTTATCATGTTTTTTCTATGAGGAATAAATGATTTAAAAAAAAACTCATCACTCCCAATTCATTACTCACGCACAGGTTTCAGACCTATGTGGGCTTCATCCTCCAAAAAAAAAATAAAAAAATAATATTAACTCACAGATTTCTTGTCCTCGTCATTGAAATATTCCTGAACATAAATGTAGCCTACAGCCATGGGCATAGCCTGATTCACTGTCACAATACAATCTCTCCATCTGAAATATTCAGGAAAAAATCGTTAATACAAAAAATATATATTGTAGTCAATGATTATGTTAAATTCTCGAATTTGTTAAATAAAATGGGTAATCTTTTTTTAGTTTCTTACCCCTTATTTTTAGTTCATTTTCTTACTTCACTAATTATCAAATTATGGGCGTAATTTCTTATAATTTACTAAAACAAAAACAGCACTATAGTTTAAAGTGAAATGTTCAACAAAAAAAATCCCATTCGAAATACATTTGCTGGCAAGGTAAAACCTGAGAGGTAATTCAAACATGTTCTTAAATATTTCATTAATGGTTCTATTAATTTTGTTTCTATCAACTAGCCGGCAAGTTCGTTTTGCTCGCCTTGACCGTTGAAGGAGCCAAGGAGCTCCTTCTTCATAATGTGCTTCTTCTCTTTTGCTATCTCCTTCTAACTCTTTTTTACAATGTACTGTTTTCTCTTTTTTATGTAATGCAATGAAAATTGATTTTTTTCTAATGATGTCTAGTATTGTAAAAAAGGGTCAAGTGCAAGAGGGGGACGGCTGCGCCTTAACTTCGCCCTCCAAGGAAAATAAAGGTAGCAGTTCAATTCTCAATTTTCATATTCTTCTCATTTTTCTCCTTCGCCATCTCCCTCTTCTGGTCAAGAATGGACGAATCTTTGTTCAAAGTTCGCCATTTCATGTAATTGCATCGCTTAGATTGCCATTACAGTAGTTAATATCATTAATATCATACAAATGAGGTCATTGCACATGATTCTTTGCACTACAAAAATAGTATTTTCTGAGTTTACTATGGTATCTATGTGATGTTGATAATTTTGTTTTTAACCATTCATATGCAAATTTGTAAATTTACATAAATAAAGAAATATAATCTAATCTAATCTTCTTCGCCTACATTTAAGGTCATATTTATGAACATTCCTCAAGTGTCCCTTGACTCGAGTCTTGAAATGCTCCATAAGGCAGCTTTGACGCGACAGATAAAACGCTGACGCTGATCATAAAAAACGGAGCTGTTATACGAGTAGAAAAAACGCCGCGTCGTCGACGCAAACGCTCAGTGGTGGAGCTAAAACGAAACTTGAAGGTCACAACAATGAAATTATGCTGTTTACGTGAACCTGCGAACTCACGTGAATACGCCAGAGGAATGATAATAATTTAATAATTATAATAATAATAATTTCTCTGGATGATACAACGAAACATCCAGAGGAGTTCATTAAAAAAACAACAAACATACAGATATTAAGAGAATCCCGACTCTTAAAATTGCTACTAAATAATATAAATTATGATACCCCACACCCCACTATAATGATATGTGTCGGGGTGATCATAATAATATATAATTACTGAATATATAATTATTGAATGTGTGGTGAGCAGTGTTGTCACCATAATTACTGAAAACTTCAAATAAATAACTTATACTAGAGGTGGCAACACTGGTGGTTTTGCTGAGGTAGCAGATCTGTCGCGTCAAAGCTGCCCGTATAATAGCAACGGCGTCATTTCTGCCGCGTTTTTGCTGCCCGTTTTACCGGTCTGGACGCGTTGTCGACGCTGACGCTGACTTTACAGGGTCCGACGCAACAGATACAACGCTTGTATAACTTGCACACAAGGAAGTCCATTGCCCGGTAGGCTGGGCGTGTACGCGACATAAAATCTGTCTCGTCAAAGCTGCTCGTATAACATGGGCCTAAGACAAGTTTACAAAGTTACAAGCCAGCGAGTAGCTGCAACAATGAAAGCCAACCCAGATTCCCCGACAAAGGCCTGACTCCTGATGATAATTTAACACTAACAATTTACATTAAATAACACCAATTCACATAATATAATAATTTACACTACACAAGTACGGCCTGGACAGCTGGATCAGCTTGTAGTGTTGCTATTCCCTGACTTGTCAGCTAGTAAACTCACCTTCACTTCAATTGAATCTTGTATTCATAAACCTAACTTGGAAATCTTCTCAAATTGAAAGTCAAGATTCACTTGAAATTGGTATCTCAAATCCGTTCTTAGCCAAGGTAGATAGAGGGCTATCATGAAGCGATCCTTCAGATTATTTTCTATCATTTTCCTTCATTGTCAAGAGACACTGATGGAACGTTCACAAGCCTCAACCTCCTTCATCTCATTTTCCATCAACATTTCCCTCTCAAAGAAAAGCTTTTATACGTTAATATTTTGATGTGAACATACTAAAATATAGATTGCAGTATATATATTTATATTTTGTAAAATTGTTTAAACAAGAAGAAGAAGAAAAAGTACAAGAAGGACAAGAAGAAGATGAAAAAGAAGACGAAGAAGAAGACGAAGATGATGATGAAGAAGAAGAAAAAGTACAAGAAGGACAAGAAGAAGATGAAAAAGAAGACGAAGAAGAAGACGAAGATGATGATGAAGAAGAAGAAAAAGTACAAGAAGGACAAGAAGGACAAGAAGAAGATGAAAAAGAAGACGAAGAAGAAGACGAAAAACTGGCAGGACTGTGAACAGTACACGAAGAAGTAGAAGAAGAAGAAAAAGAAGGACAAGAAGAATATGAAAAAAGAAGATGAAGAAGAATATGAAAAAAGAAGATGAAGAAGAAGACGAAGATGATGATGAAGAAGAAGAAAAAGTACAAGAAGGACAAGAAGAAGATGAAAAAGAAGACGAAGAAGAAGACGAAAAACTGGCAGTACTGTGAACAGTACACGAAGAAGTAGAAGAAGAAGAAGAAGAAGAAG
This sequence comes from Conomelus anceps, assembly GCA_948455865.1. NCBI lineage: Eukaryota > Metazoa > Arthropoda > Insecta > Hemiptera > Delphacidae > Conomelus > Conomelus anceps. The sequence continues at coordinate 11,094,079 of OX418222.1, forward strand.
AAGAAGAAGAAGAAGAAGAAGAAGAAGAAGAAGAAAAAGAAAAAGAAGGACAAGAAGAAGATGAAAAAAGAAGATGAAGAAGAAGACGAAGAAAACGACGAAGAAGATGTAGAAGAAGAAGAAGAAGGAGAAGGAGAAAAGAAGAAGTAGAAGAAAGCAGGAGAAGAAGAAGACGAAGAAGAAAGCAGGAGAAGAAGAAGAAGAAAGCAGTAGAAGAAGAAAAAGTAGAAGAAGAAGAAGAAGAAAAAGAAAGACAAGAAGAAGATGAAAAAAGAAGATGTAGAAGAAGACGAAAAAGATAAAGAAGAAGAAGAAGAAGGAGAAGTCGAAGAAGAAGATAAAGTAGAAGAAGAAGAAGAAGAAGACAAACAAAATTGTTCAATTAATATAAATTGTATTTATTTTTGATTACCTGATCTGTTCCTCCTGGACACCAGTGAACACCTGATGAAAAAGAAAAGTGGCACGTCTCATGTCTTCATCCATTTCTGTGCTGATCACTCGGACCCATTTCATGAACAAGTAGTTGATAACTGTTTGCTGGCGTGTGGACTCCATTAGTCTGACCAGATTGAACAGATAGTCCATTTCTCTCACAATCACCCTCTCTGTTAGATCTATTTCAATGTCGGTATCTTGGAAAAGCATTTTGATCAGTGGCAGCCAGTCGATCTGCAAATTAACAAAAAAAGGAGACATAAAACTAATAGTTATGTGAACAGTTGACGAAGAAGCAGAAGAAGTAGAAGACGAAGAAGAAGAAGTAGAAGAACAAGAAGAAGAAGAAGGAGGAGGAGGAGGAGGAGGAGGAGGAGGAGGAGGAGGAGGAGGAGGAGGAGAAGGAGAAGAGGAGGAGAAGAATAAGGGTGCTTGCACAGAGGAACATATTCCATGTACTCAATGATAATCACCACAGCAAAATTAAACACAATCATAAGACCTAACCCTTGATTCAATTTTCATAGTCTATTTCATGTCTGTTTTCCACAAAAGTCACTCTGTATTCCACCATCAAGGCTGCGTTTCTATTTTTCAGAAAAGTCACTCAAATCAGATCAGATTTCATATGTCTGATTAATGAATTTATAGAACAATTATTGAATTTGTATAATTATCATTTACTCAATAATCACTTGCTATTGTAACTAATTGAAATATAAGAAATGATTTGTTTCTCTCAAACAAATATGTTATTCTTATGAATGGTAACTCAATTCATATGAAGGCTAACCAGATGAATAAGGGGGCCTAAGGGCTATCTTCAAATCTGTTTCCAATTGCTTATGATGGAGAAGCTCATTTTAAAAATCACAGATTTGCCTTATTCTTACCATAGACTGTCCAGTTTCTGAAGCAGAATCTGTCCATTCTTGAAGGTCTTCAATTGTCATATTGTTATAAATCCTCTCCCCATTGCGGCGTAGCTCGGCAGGAGATGTTAACTAAAAATAAATGAAAACAAAACAAATATAAAATAGGTAAAAATACAAAACGCATATACTCAGCTAAAATATCACATTACAATTTTTTGGAGGTTGAAGCTCACATAATTCTGAGACCTGTGGGTAATGAGCTGGATGATGGTGATTGATGAGATGGACCTACAGTTTTAGGTAGGTTCCGAACCACCGGGAAGTGATTTTACAGCAGAGAAAAGAGTCGTTTTTGCTGGCCAATCCAATAGGTGACACCCTTACGAAGATAGCCCAGGAGAACGCAGCTTATCTCTATCTGCTTGAACAGATAACTGCTAAGGCAGGTGGCTATAAATACACTGATACTGAACCAGAATTAAGAAATCTGATATCTCAGACTTATTCACCATATTTATGTAATGTAAATAGGTGTTATTTAAAATAAATTATTGGTGTTAAATTATTATCAGGAGTAATTTTGTTAGGGAAGCACCTGTACCACTGTATGAAGGAATGTTCATAAATACGACCCTTAAATAATCTACTCAAACTAACAACTACAGCAGCTCTAACACTATGAGCCAACCCAGCTTCCCTAACAAATGTTTGACTCCTGATAATAATTTAACACAAAAAACCTAGTTTTATTGGTAGGAATCTCTACAACAAGCTACCGCAGTTATTCAAGTCTTGGAAATATAGAAATATTTAAAAAACAATTGAAAAAATATTTAGTTTAGCTTTGTATAGTGTAAAAGAGTTTTTTTCACATCAAAATTAAGCCTCACCTCAACTGATTGATATAGTAATAATTATGGTAACTATAGTGTATTTCAATTGTTGATCCTTGGATTTCTTGTTCCATAACGATCTGCATTGTTAATATCAACTTTTTGTTGTAAATTCAACGACTCGCTGTCAGTTTTATATTGTGAATATATAATAAATGTACTCACACTTGGCCGAACGTTTTCGAGTTGTTGAGACTCATCTTCAAGGCCTAACCTACTAGAAGATGAGTTTCAACAACTCCAAAACGTTCGGCCAAGTGTGAGTACATTTATTATGTATTCACAATCTAAAACTGACTTCAATTCGTTGAATTTACAACAAAAAGTTAATTGTTGTTCACTGACTCGTCTTATACTCCTTATCTGGAGTCTCCAAGACGTAATCTACAAAAAAAAAATTAAATATCCTAGAATGTTCAATTGTAGGCAAAATTAAACTCAAAGTCAATCCAACTCATCAATCATCATCATCACCATCATCATCATCATCCAACTCATCACCCACACACAGATCTCAGACCTATGTGGGCTTTGACAAAAATATTCAAAAAGAAGTTTACATATGTAAAAATGTGCCAAACTATGTAAAATCAGACAAACCTTAGCAAGATTAATTTCAAAATTGACTAGCCTCTCCACTTCAACCGGAAGTTGCATTAGAACCTCTCTGGATATGGATAGCTGTTGTCCCAATATGGCCGCCAAGTCCAGGATCCATTTTTTGAGCGCGGAAATTTGAACTGGATAAAGCTCGGGTGTTGCCAGCATAGATCTGGGCAGTGTTAGGATGGGCTGGTCGATCTGAAAAATAGTGTATCTCTATTAAAAGAGTTTTAGCAGCAAAGCGTGCGTTCCTCTAATTTCCCAACAAGGAAAAGCCGTATTAGGTTAGATCTACGTTTGCGGAGGAGAAGGTAGAAGAAGAGAAGGAGGTGGTTAAGAAGAAGGTGGTGGAGGAAAAGGAGGAGGTGGTAGAGTGGGAGAGGGAGGAGGAGGGGAAAGATGAAGGGGTTTAGATTAGATTATCTTTCTTTATTCATGTAAATTTACAATTTATGCATGAGTGGTTAACATCACATAGATTCAATAATAAATTCAGATAGTGCTATTTTGATAGTGCAAGATATTATGTAGAATGATCTCATTTCTATGATCTTAATGATATTAACTATGGTTATGACAATCTAAGTGATGCAATTACAGAAAATGGCTAAGTTTGGACAAAGATTCGTCCATTCTTGACACTAGAACGGTGGAAACATAACGAGGAAGACGAGGAGGAGGAGGAGAATAAGGTAGAAAAGAAGAAGGAGGAGAAGGAGAGAAGAAATTCCACAACATATGTTTGATTTCGCAATGGTGATTATCATAAAATATTGGATGCTCCACTGTGCAAGCACCCTAATATATCAAGGGAGGAGGAGATAGATAGATAGATAAAATGTCTTTATTTCGCACTTCACAATACAAAAAGTGCTGATGGAGGAGGGAGAGGATGAATGGAAGAGTGGGAAGAGAAGGAGGATGGTGAGAAGGCGATAAAGAAGATAGAAGTAGATGATGATGTAGATAAATAAGAAGAGGAAGGAGAAGGATAAGATGAAAATGAAGAAGTAGGAGTAGACAGAGAAGATGTAGAACAAAAAGAAGAAGATGGGGGGAGGAGAAGAGCGAGGAAAAAAAGAGAACATAAAGAAGAAGATAGAGAAAAAGAAAAAGAGAAGAAGGAGAAAAAGAGAAGGATAAGAAGGAGAAAAAAGAGAAGAAAACGAATAAGGAAAACTTTCTTTGTAGTGGCGATATTGTGGAAGGTATCCATAATGAATAATAATACGAAATTGTCACAACCACATTTATTAAAAATATTGAGAAACTAGTTTCGGTTGTTACAACATTACCAATCTCAAACAAAGGAAAAGAATATGGAATGTGATTGTGATTGAATAAGGAAAAGATAAATAAGAAAAAATAAACTATTAATCTACAGTTGTAAATAGATTACCACTCGTTCTAGATAAAAAAGAGAAGAGAAGGAGAAGATAAAGAAGATGATGGAAAAGAAAAAGATAAAGAAAAAAAGAGAAGGAGAAAAAGATAAGAAGGAGCGATTGATAAGAAGATGAATAAGGAAAGATAAATAATAAAAGATAATAAAGATGAATTTGTAAATAGATTATGACACCTAATCTAGATATTCTGATTCAATCGGATCAGGCAACCTGCTAGTAAATAGGCTATATGAAGAGTTGTGATTGTAGCAGAGTGCACTTACAGTGATGACAGGCAGATTAGTGTTTTTGAGATCCACATTGACGCTTGTACTGATCAGAGGACTGCAATCCAGGTTGAGGCTCAGAAAGACGAGCAGTTCTTGCCAGTTCAAGTCTTGTGAGCTCCAGTCTCTAGTTAGCATAGGCCAACCACCCCACTCTTCCATCTGCTCCAGTAATGGTCTCAAACCATCCAGTTCGAGTCTTTCTGTAATCAAAAATAAATTAAATAAAAATAATACAACGATAAATAAAAAATATAGTAGTGGAGGAGGTGTGGGAATGGGTGGTAGAGGGGAAAGATGGAAGGGAGGAGAAGAAGATGGAGTATGTAGGGGATGAAAGGAGTGTGGGAGGAAGAGAAGGAGGGAGAGAATGAAGGAAGTGTGGGAGGAGGAAGAAGGAAGAAGGAAGGAGGAGGAGGACAAATTGGAGGTGTTTGAGTAGGTGGTGGGGGATGAGTGGGAGAGGGAGGAGGAGGGGTAACATGAAAAGGAGGAGAAGATGGAGGAGGGAGAGGATGAAAGGAAGAGTGGGAGGAGGAGGATGGATTAATCCTCCCATAGATAAAAAAAAAATATTGAAGGAGGAGGGTGAATGGGAGGAGGAGGAGGAGGAAGGAAAAGATGAAAGGGAGGAGGAAAAGAAGATGGAGGACGGAGAGGATGAAAGGAAGTGTGGGAGGAAGAGGAGGAGGGAGAGAATAAAGGAAGTGTGGGAGGAAGAGGATAAGGATGAGGAGAAAAAGTTGGAGGTGTTTAAGAATGTGGTGGAGGAGTGGGAGAGGGAGGAGGAGGGGTAATATAAAAAGGAGGAAAAGATGAAGGATGAAAGGAAGAGTAGGAAGAGGAGGAGGGATTAATCCTCCGATAGATAAAAAATAAAATAGTAGGCATCTATTCAGTCAGATAAAAATAAGATACTCCTTTGTTTGTCACAGATTATTGTGATGACAAATTTATGGCCTCTGGCGTGACGACTGATTTTAGGCAGCAAGGAACCGACGTGTCCTCCGAAACACCATTTTAATTATTACAATCTAAACAGAAGTGACAGCCTTGAGCCGTAGCAGGTATCTGTTCAATCAGGTAAAAATAAACTACTACATAACCTCTTTGTAAGGGAGACCGATTGGATTGGTTAGCAAAAAATACTCTGTTCTCTGCAGTAAAATCACTTCCGGGTGGTTCGGAACCCACCTAAAACTGTAGTTCCAATTCATCAATCACCATCATCCAACTCATCATACCCTTGCACAGGTCTCAGACCTATAAGGGCTCCAACCTTCAAAAAATACACCTAAATAGAAATATAAACAACATATCCAAATAAATATTTAATAATATAAAAACTTCAAACAATGGAGTATCCAAGGACCCAACATATTTTCATAAAATAATAATTATCATCAATTGTGCTGATACGCATATGCACCATTCAACCAAGATGCATACTAACCTCTCTACTAACTTTGCCATTCAACTCCTTCGGTTTCTAGGAACATCATATGCTTCCCAATTCACAAAAAAAGTATTACGGTAGTTCTTGAAAAATAGTTTTGTTTCTCTCCTTATTGTTCAACAGGTCTCATAATTCTCAAAAAACGCTAGCATTTTTTTTAAAAAAAAGGTCTAGTATGAGCTAATTTTTAGAAATTTTAAAGAAAACATTCTTATCAAGCGACTAAATTCTCAACTGGATGATTGCATCAAATTAAAAAATTATACTTTTTTTTGGTCGAGTGGTTCTTGAGAAACGGCGATGAATGAGTGAGTGATCAGTCAGTGGTATTTGGCTTTCATACAAATAGAAGATAATGAATGATAAGACGAAATTGTCACAAACACATTTATTAAAAATATAGAGATACTAGTTTCGGATGTTACTCCATTATCAATCTCAGACAAACCTCAGACAAAGGTAGTTTGTCTGAGATTGATAATGGAGTAACTTCCGAAACTAATATCTCTGTATTTTTAATAAATATGGTTTTGAAAATTTCGTCTTATCATTCATTATGGATATCTTCCACAATATCACCTTCACCACTACAAAGATAGAAATTGAAGATCGGTGAAAATTTCAAAATCTAACGTAGAAAACATATAAAATATATAATAATATAAAAAACTCCACTTTAAAATTTTGTGAAAAGCGTTTTTGGGCAATAGCCTGTTGTATTCACATTGACTGTATTTTAATTAAATTAAGGAATAAATAAATTAAAGTATTCACCAATATTAGTACACGTTTTATAGAGCATTCTTAGAGCCTTCACTGGTTCCAAGTCTGAAGCATTATTCGGGGTTTCCAAAATTTCTGAAAAAAATAGGAAAAGTAATAAACATAGGTGATGATTTTGTAAAAGTGTGAATGAAAGGTTGAAATATAAATGAAAATATGAAAGCCTTTCATATAATTATCACAAGCCTTAAAGAATATAAATAATTATTTTCATATAATTTAAGAAATGCTCAATAATGCAATTTTTCAGGAGTAAAATAAAATAGTTGTTTACAGAGAACTGTTTCTATACTGGCAAAAATTCAAATTCAAATTCATTAATTCGCACAGTGGATTCAATACATCATCATCAGTTGTAAAAGAATGCATTACTACAGAATTTGGGTGTAACGTTTCTGACTGTCAAAATCTTGAGCTATATGTATTTTGCGATACATCATATATTTATTTAATCACTACCGGTAGTTTAAAAAATAATATTTATGGTTGAAATTGATACTTTACTCTGCTCAGGGAAAAGAGAGACGATGTAAACGATGCGCGTGCGAGAGTGCATCTTCGAACAACAAGACCGATTCACAGTCTATATAAATAAAATTAGAGTTTTGTCTGTACATTTATCAGAATTATATATTTTTTGGTTATTTTTACGTTTTATACATCAAATAAGCCGAAAATAGTCTAATCTCACTTTCTGTCTGTCTGTCTGTCTGTCTGTCTGTCTGTCTGTCACGGCCCCAAAGGCATTTTACGCGGCCTTCTCCTCAAAAACGAGAGCATCGATCGGGATTTTAGTTATTGAACAGTATTGAAAACATTATTGACAATGTCTTTAGCTATAAAAAACTAAATTAACTTTTTTTTTAACAGAGTAATAAACGTTTAAAAACCAAGTACTGTACGATTTTGGATACATTTTACGCGGCCTTCTCCTGAAAAACGAGAGCATCGATCGGGATTAAAGTTATTTATCAATATAGAAAACCTTTTTGACAATGTCTTTAGCTATAAAAAAACTAAATTAACTTTTTTTTAACAGAATAATAAAATTTAAAAACCAAGTATTGTGCGATTTTGGATACATTTCTTCTAAGTTTTATTACCACATAAGAACAAATCACGTAATTTATCATGATATATCAATCAGCTGTTCTCAAATATAAATGGTGGGCCCTTTGCGGCGTTATTTACGCTGTCTGCAGACTTGTGTAGTCGGAGCATTGCAGTCTTTTAGGAAACATATGACTGGTGAATCAAAGCTCATCTTATGTTTCATCAATTATTTCTTTGTTGAAAAAAAAAACAAAATTTTCTAATTTCAATTTATCAAAACAAAAATTAACATTTTAGGAAGGTGCGGTTTGTGCTAGGCTCTTGGGAATTCGCCAGGTAGCACTATTATTACCGTACCACATAAGAACAAATCACGTAATTTATCATGATATATCAATCAGCTGTTCTCAAAAAATATTCTCTCGGATACCTGTCACTGAATTGCTTACGTTCTAAGTTGTTTACTAAGGGCCCGTTCACACGATACAGTTTTTGTGCGGTACAGTAAATTTGCTATATCAGTTATTTTGCAGTGCTTTCGTTTGCATGTACATTTCATATTGTATGTTCACACAATACTGTTTCGACTGGATCCAGTAAAAAAGCTGTTCTAGCCGATTTCTACATTCGGTTTTGTCTTCGAAAACTGTATCGCTAAAATAAGCTGTACCGCAAAATAACTATCCGTATCCGGTGGCACATGTATTGTACCGGTAATGGATATGTTCAAACGATACGCTTATTACGCTGGAAGCAGTCTTCAGATCGTCAGCATTGATCTCCTTCATTGATATTCTTCAGCATTGATCTTCTTATTAGTGAATTCCAGTGTCCAGAAGTGGAAGATATTAATTGTGAAAATTTAATTTCTCTAATATATGAGAGACCCGCCTTGTGGGACAAGACTTAAGATTAATATTAAAATAAAGAGAGAAAAATGTGTGGAATATTGAAATCAGAATTTGCGTACTTTGATCAAAATTTAAGAGAAACCTTCAGTAAGAAACTTATTTAAAAAAATCTTACACAAATAAAAGAAAATCCTGGACTGGAATAAATAAAACTGAACTGGAAGCGCAATGGAAGAAGGAGGAGAGCACAGCAATAAGCAGCAAAGCGGGACCGTGTGAACATCACAGTACAGTTGACGCCGTACAGTAAAAAAAGCGTACCGCAAAAGAACTGTATCGTCTAAGCTGCTAACAACTTCATGATCGTTGCTATCAAAAAAGCCGAAACATATTTAGTCTTATTTCTAAACATAATCCGTACAAAGGACGGGCAAAATAGCTAGTAGTATATAAGTGAACCGGTAACGAACCGCATTAGGAGCCCTCAGTGGGACTTTGCGACTGTGATACTGAACTAGCCTGTGATACTGAGCTGTGAACTGTGATACTGAACTAAGTGTGAACTGGTAGAAATTAATCGATCGGTCTACTGCTGATATGAGTCATCACTTTTTGACACACAAACGCAAACGTTTGTTTTGGTTTGTCTCCCGTTTCCGTGAACAGAGTATAGTTGATATTAATTTGATGACGCTTGATACTCTTGTGTTTGAATTATTATTATTTCTAGATAATGTTTTATTTTTGTTGACTTACTTTTCAGTTGTTGTTCCAGTTTTAGATTGACAACGTTGAATTGGTTCCAGTGGGGTTCGGTGGGAGGCAGGGGGTTGGACTTGACCCAATTGCCACAAGAGAAGTGATAGAAGTCTTGGCATGGATCAACCGAAGGATCATAGCCTGATTTTAGTTCGGCAGCTGCAACAGACAATATACAGAAATAGTAATTATGCTCGCTTTCTTTGACGTTTTATTTTATTCAGACTATTATTATTATCACTTAAATAATATTAGGTACATTGGGTTGTGAATTAATGAAGAAGAAGAGGAATAAATTAATACAGAAAAAGAAGATGGTCGAAGATAATTTTTTTTTTTTTTTTTTGAGGATGAAGCCCACATAGGTCTGAGACCTGTGCGTGGGTAATGAGTTGGATGATGGTGATTGATGATTTGGACCTACAGTTTTAGGTGGGTTCCGAACCACCGGGAAGCGATTTTACAGCAGAGAACAGTGTCTTTTTTGCTGGCTGATCTAATCGGTCACCGTTACAAACAGGACCTACGAGAACGTAAAAAAAATGCGCATGGCTTTTATTAGATGGGAGACCCTTACGGGTAGTTCCACCTCGCCGCTTTTGACCCATGTTATTGGAAACAAGGTAAACCTACAATCAGAGGCGGATTTGAAGATTTGCCGCCCCTGGGCTATCCACAATTTATTTGCCCCACTCCACATTTTTATATTTTGCACAACAATGCATGATTATCAAAATCAAAATCAATTTATTTTCCTTAAAAAACAAAATACAGATAAGTTAATACAAAATATTCATTTTTACATAAATATGGAAATTGCACTGCAAGGTTGGGGACCAGTGCGCAGTGTAAGAGTGTTGTTTTTTTATTATTTAGAAAAAATTAACGAATTAAGACAAGTTTTAAGTACACTACCGTGTTAATTATGATGAACATTTTTGAATTTTGATACAAGCTTTAAATAAAAATCTGAAAAACTGGAGAAAAACGCTATTGTGAATAAACATGACTATAGCAACATAATTAGGGAAGTGATAGCCGCGAGCCGTAGCAGGTATCTGTTCAATCAGAGAGATAAGCTGCGTTTTCGTAGGTCCTGTTCGTAACGGTGACCGATTAGATTGGCCAGCAAAAAAGACACTTCTCTGCTGTAAAATCACTTTCCTAAAACCATTAATACAACTGTGACAATAGATCTGTTATACCATCCAGAACATAATCTCCTGAAACCTCCACATTCATGCACTCGCTCAGAAAATGAGTTCAGCGTTATCAGACTCCTTATTGATCCATTTTTCCATCTCAATAATGAGAATCTTATTAATGTTTTTGATTATAAAGTGAAGAGGGATGACATTTACTAATCTGGAAGAAGTGTTCACGAACTGTCTCCTACAGACATTCAGATTTATTCTGGAGGATTGAAATGTTATGCTAGATGGTCTAAGGTTATAAATTGAGTGCCGAAAATTATACATATCTTTATTTTTGTTTATGTTAAGCAATCAACTTTTTATGTAGAGTTGCCTCATGGTTAAAACATTGAATTCTATGAACGTGTAGGATAAAGTCTAGGCTTGCTTAATATTGTTTTTATCAAATGCTTCTGTATTATGAATAATTTATTCAAGTGACAGTTCACCGCACCACCCTATGCCAGTATACTATATTGTAGTATGGACTGTGCATAGGCAAAATAAATCATTCTTGTTAATCTAGAATTTTTCAATCTATTAAGGTTAAAAAATTTATAAATGAGGGATCTCATAGGGTTATACATGTGATAGCTTGAGAAGCGTGATTACAGTTTAGTGAGTGGATCTTAATATATTCCAAATTAGTTGGTTGACCACTAGACTTAGCGGCAATAAGTCTTACTTACACTAACAGGTTCAAGCCAGCGAGCAGCTGTAACCCTAAAAGCCAACCCAGCTCCCACAACAAAGATCTGACTCCTGATAAATAATTTAACATTAATAATTTACATTAAACAACTCTAATTTACACTAATATGAGAATTTACACTACATAAATGTTGCAGGGACAACTGGGTCAGCTTATAACCTCACTTTTCAGCTAGTAAACTCACTAGTATAAGTAAAGCTTAGACTAAAGTTCGTATTCATGAACCTTATTACTTAAACTTCTTCATAACTTAAAAGTCAAGTCGTGCTTATAATTGGTGTCTCAAATCCTTTCTTAGCCAAGCTAGGTACAGAGCTGACTTGAAGCCATTCTTAGATTGTTGTTTTGTAACATATTTTGGTTTCATTTTTTAGTATAGCATTGGCTCATAATAATAAAATCAAATCATCATATTCAATTTTTGCACCATTGCAATGTAATTCACTGTATATTTGATTTATTGAAATTATTTCTTCTCATTTTATATAAATCTAGTTCTAACCTATACATTTTTTTGGCACTAGGATAGAATTCTCTTTCTACAAAATAGAATGGATGAAGTTCTCTGGTCTGCTGGCAGGTAGTGCTAACTACACTGCCTCGAATGCTGTATTTTTAAAATCCAAAAACAGAAAATTATAACTTAAACGATATTAGTGTGGTTATAATTACTTAACAGTAACTGTAAATTTACATTTAGTGCAATATCTTTATCTTTTCATGCATGTTATTTTATGTTTATTAGTACCTGATAATACTACACCATTTTAGGTTAGCTTGTGACCATGTTCAATGTAATCGAGCCTTCCCAAGTCAAACTTAGATAAGTTGTGCTAAGATCAATTTAAGTCACATTCATAAATATGGGTTAATAGAACATGTTTGGGTTAACCTAAGTGTTAATAAATGATTGTTGAACCAAGATTTAACTATTTTCATTCCTTCCTTACTAGACATTATAACATTATCCCACGAATGACCAGTAAATGTTAATGTTGTGTCATCTGCAAAGGAAACTATAACACCATTCTTTATATTTAATTTAAGTAGCTCATTTATATAAATCAAGAATAGCATGGGTGATAATACCATGAGGCAAACCATATTCAGATAAAAGTTGTTTGCTGGTTTCATTTTCAATTGTAAGATATTGACAGCATTCTTTAAGATAACTAGTGAATAACATCAAAGGAACACCTCTAATTCCTAGATTCTCCATTTGCTTTAGTAATATTGAATGTGGGATAGTATCAAACGTTTTTGAAAGATCCAGAAGAATGACTAATGTTTTTTTATTATAATTGAAGTTGTTTCCTATAATATTGACCACAGCTGTTATAGCATCTTGGGTACTTTCATTTTCTTGAAAGCCATACTGATTCTCACGAATGATTACATATATCTTAAGATAATTTACTATTTCAATTTTTATATTTTTCCAATATTTTTGATAAATGATTCAATAAACTTATAGAACGATAGTTTGCAGGGTTGTTGGGATCACCAGATTTGAATAATGGTATTATATTTGCAATTTTAAATTTTTCAGGGAAAACACCATCAGTAAAACATTTATTTATTATTTTATTTAGCGGTTTTGCAATGTAGGGTGCAATTATTTTCAAACAGATATTACTTATCTTGTCAATACCGGGAGTAGAGTTATTTTTTAGTGTTTTAATGATATCTAATATTTCTGTTTCATTTGTTGGAAAAGGGAAAAAAGAATTTGGAGATGATAAACCAGTGGAAGTAGAGTAGGTATTAGAGTTTGATGACATGTCTTTAAGATTTTCATTTTTTAGTATTTCTGCAAAAGATTTATCCACCTGTAAAAAGTGATTATTGAGAATATTAGGATCAATTTTGGGTTTGACTGAGGATTTTTCATTGTTTAGAACTTCATTAATGTATTTCCACGTTTTTTTACTATTACCCTTACATTCATCAAGTCTTGTTTTATAACAATCATATTTGCAATCAGTTATCAGTTTATTTAGGAGGTTTCTGTAAGTGGTATATTCTAATTATAAATTGTTATTAAAAGGTTGCCTACTTAGTTTTTTATGCATTTTACCACGTGCACGTAGAGAAGTGATTAGTCCTTTGGCAATCCATGGCTTTTAAAGTTTAAATTTATGAGGTATAGTTTTATAAATGCTGCTATTCTCAATATAGTAAGTCAGTGAGTTAGTGGAAGTGTAGACCAGCTCATCCACACTTGAATCAGAGTTTATAAAATAGATTCCCATTTCTCATTTTCCAATTTTGATTTCAGTTCTTTATAATTAATTTTTTTGCGAAGTTGTTCGCAATGTATTTTTTTAATACTATCTGTAACTCCGATTCGAAGACAAGTGCAGAAGTGATCAGTTATATTAGTTTTGAATATCAAACCAGCAACATTATCAGAATTGAAATTTTTATTTAAAAAAAAATATATGATCAATGCAAGATTTTGAATTATTATGGATTCTTGTTGATTTATTTATGTAGGATTTATATCCTTTGGATGATAAAATGCTAAAGTATTCGTTGGCTACATTTGTATTTCTTTTTAGGTCAATATTCATATTCCCCATGACAACAACCTTGTCAGTTTCAAAGTAATGCAAACAATCATTCAGATCATTTAGGAAAATATCAACAGACGCTGCAGGAGAACGGTACAAGGCGATAAGGACAATTATAGTTCCATGTTCAGGTTCTATGGGCGAAGGACACAAGAAACAAGTTACTTCAAAACCGTTTCCTTCTTGACTGGTTAGCCGCAAACAAATCAATGATGTCATCATAATTTATTTTTCCTACAGTGACCCTAAAAAGTGCCTATTTTTGCACTAACTGTAGCACGCAAAATAGTCTATTCCTGCACCAGTGCGGGAAAGTACTATAGAGAAAAGTACTTTTCCGCACTCCAGATTTGCAACCTAACAGCACAAAATAGTGAGCATGTAATACGCAGGTTCCCTATTCTGCATTCAAAAAAAGGTTGGCTACTCTGCTTCAGCTGCGTTATAGTAGTTGTTGCTGAAATTGATTTGATTCGAAGATAGGTTATGTGAGGAATTGTCAGGTTATATATGTCCTGTTTTTTCTGTTTAAATTACTTTAGGCTATACATTACTGTAGGAAAAATTTAATGTGTAATTCGAGCACAAAGTATTGTTCCTGCACTTGAGAAACTTTTTTCATTCCTCTTTGGCTTGTGAAAAAAACTGTTTCTCTCGGTGCAGAAAACCCCCACTTTGCACTGTAGTTACACAAATAACTATTATTTATTGAGAGCGTAAAGAGGATGAAGGAATCATCACTCGAGCTAACAGTTACAACACAATACATAGAAGAGTGCAGTAATTTTGTGGGAGTGATAAAGAAGCTTTACACATGAATTACATACAACATTTTTCCTACAACTGCAGTTTTGGATTTCTAATAATAATTATTATTAAGGAGCGAACAGAATAATAGGTATAAGTTTCACTACTGTAATTTTCTTCCTACAACTGCTCGTAAAGAATTAGTTTATGTGCTCAAAACTAATCAAAACTGTTTAATGAGGAGCGAGCAGTAATGTAAATTATTTATTTTATTTATTTATTTTTAAGATCCCTGTGTCTATTGAATTGTTTAGTAGGTCATTGTCGAAATCTTTAAGCCATGTTATCTTATTCTTCATTCTTGTAAGTGTTAAGTAGTGATTAAATTTCCAATTTTAATTTTGAACAATAATTTTTTTTGCTGATGGTGCCCACATGAGTCCGAGACTTGTGCGTGGGTAATGAGGTGAATGATAACAAATAGATGCCAGACGGAGAAGCGAGATTCGAACCCACGACCGTTGAAACGACAGCAAGCTGAAGTTGCGACGCCCCAAATAATTATAATTGCATAAATAGTAATAATAATTGCAGCTTTAATTTCCAACCAGTTTTTTTTTAGTTTTCTCAATGAAGATTTCTGATTTCTAGAATTCTAGAATTACTTATTCATATTTTTGCTGTCTCGTAGTATTCTTCTTCCCATGTGAACTAAATATCCCTCGATTTATATAAATATGATCTGACACTCAATGCTCACACCTGGTCGGCGAAACAGCTGTGGAAGTGGTAAATGCTGTTCTATGAATAAAACATTGCATTTTTCAAAGACGATTTCATCAATGTGTTGAGGTACCAAAATCACCATGGAAACATTTTTGTTACAAGATTATTTATGAAATCAAACTATTTTTGGAATGCTTACCTTGCGATTAATCAAGTGCAGTTTCGAAGATTTTTGTGTCTCGAATTAAAAATATGAAAATGATTGAAGTGTTTTGAGAAGTGTTTGATTGTTACATCTGAAATAGGTGGAAGAGTGAATGGTAGGTATAAGAGTGAATGATTATAATTAATATGGATTGTCCAAATTGTGAATATTGTTTAAAAACAGATTCAATGACTAGTTGTTCGACACACAGTCATTTAAATGGGCAGGAAAGTCAAGCCATAAATTCTCAGCTAAATAGAGATATTGATACAATTACTGATGATAAAGAGATACTTTCGAGCTCAAATCTCGAGAACAACCGAATGGATGGGAATGTAAGAATTATCACGCCTACTATCGCAGAAAACGACTTTGAAAGCAAAGAGCAAATTAAGAAAAATGTTAAATTGAACAAAAGTAGGATTCCAGTGTTTAAAAAATCAAATATGAAGTTTTCAGTTCATGATGAAGCATGTCCATCTAATTATTCTAGTACGAATTACCCACGTGATCATGGTAGTAGTGGGGACGCAGTTTTTGATGTAGCTGCATTTCAAAATAAAACAAATGAGATTATCTGCATGTCGGTAAAGCAAATGCTACCAAAAATACATAATTCTGATCCAAGTGATATCAATGAAGAAGTAGAAGGGTCTAGAGAAAAGAAAAGACAGAGTAAGTCTCGACAAATTCACACATTGAATGAACATATTGAATTAGTAAAAACAACCAGTTTGGACTCATTCAAAGAAAGTGAGAGATTATCTGACTTCCAACCATCTAATTCTCAAATTTCTTTTAACTCAACATTTGATGAGCAAGTTCTTTGCCGAAGGTCTCATTCAGATTTTGAGTACGAAAAATTGTTGGGAAGCATCACAAAAATAAAAACTAAGGATAAATTGACAACTTTGTCCAGTATAGTCTCTGAAATAGAGAGAAATTCATTGGTAGATCAAACATTTATATTAGAATTACAGATTCTGATCTCGACTGAAGGCGATCAAGAGATTTATAAAGTTGTAGACAGTGACGAAATGGAAATTCTTCTACCAAACTACAGTGTGGACATTATTAATTCAAAAGTATACAGAGTTAATAAACATAATAGTTTGAATATTGTCAGTCATTATGTGAATGAGATCAAAGAACTGGTAGTGACTAAAAATATAGATTTAAAATTAAAAACGTTTCTAGCAAATATATTCTGCTCCCACCAGGAAGCTGCGGTGAGGTTTTTAGCTGTAAATAGATGTGCCTACCAAATTTGGAATGAAAACAAAAAAGCAAACAAGAGTGGATTAGATCGGAGATCTATACAAACATTAAAGGAATTACTAGTGCAGTTGGTACATACTAGAAATGTTCTATTTCAAAGTGAGATCAGCTTAAAAAATGTTATAGAAAGGTACATAGAGGCAGAAGACGACAAAGAGGAAATGATAAAGGCGCTAAGTGTTCATCAAGGAATGATTGAGACTGCTCTGAGAGCGACTGATGAGTCTGCTACAATTATTTTGAGCCAAAAAGTAGAAGAATTGATAAGGAACTTGAAGGAATCTCAAAGTACAATTAGCACATTGTTGATGAAGAACGACCAGCTTGAAGTTCAGAATGCAGAGCTTTTGGATTGGTGCCAGAATAAAGGAAAAGTGTCTAATTTGGGAGTTTATGAAGATGGTGGACAGCAAAATTTTGATAAAAATGAGAGATCAAAAGAGAGAATTGTTTTAGGCCAAAAATCTCTGCATGCAATTGAGCAGAAACTTGGAAAAAGTGAGATAAACAATGTATCACTTCTCAATGAATTACTAATTCTTCGATCACAGCTGGATAGTGAAAGACGTTCAGCTCAAAGTACTCAAGCTAACTTACAGTTGGAGATTGCTTCTATCAAGCAAATCAATACAGGAAGAGAGTCTGCTCTGAGACAAGCATCGGCTGCCGGTGATGGACTGCTGAAAGATATCTCAAGAATTGAGCAATCTCTCATGAAATCTGGTAAAAAAATCCAGTTACTACCTCAGGAAATGCTAATAACAAGTAGCAATTCATTCATTGATTTTGTGACAACATGTGGAACTTGCATCAAAATACTCAGTCAAGAGCTGATATCAACATTGGATACAGTTTCTAACCTCAAAAGTAGGTTGGATATAATCACAGTAGATGACAATCAATGCATGGAAGATTTGACATCTGAAATTGCTCAATTGAAAGGTGAGATTTCAAAACTAGAACAGATGAACATTAGAGCAGGGAAACATGGAAATCTTTGTGTCCAAAACTCAACCCCAAATAGTTCAGGTCAAGCTGATTTGATTTTACCTTCCTCAAGACATATTTCTGATAACGAAGGTCAAGAGAACCAAGAATTAATACATCTTAGAGATACAAACAAGGATTTGGAAAGAAAATTATCTCTGATTGAAAAGCGAGAAAATCAAGAAATAATACATTTGCTAGATTCAAACAAGGATTTAAAAACGAAATTATCTCTGGTTGAAAAACGCTGTGAAGAGCTGACTCAAGAGTTGGCAGTAGTTTACAAAGAAAAAGAGTCTCTTATGTCGGCTCTGCAGGAAAGTAATTCAAACATGCAATCTAGTGAGACACCTTTTAGGGAACTACAAAAGGAAAATAAAATACTGATTGAGGATAACAAGAATTTGACTGAGAAACTGGTTGCTGCAATGAATCTGCTTTCCTACAGCAAAAATATTGTGCAAAATTTGGAAAAAAAGAAAGCTGCAGATAGCTCTTGAATATGCACTTTACTTAAACACTCAAGGCTGAGTGAGTTTGAAGGCTGAGTATGAGGCTTCTAAATTTGAAGGAGGGAATGCAACAATTTAAATGTTATTCAAATAGAATTTCAATGAAATTACAAATATTAAACTTGAACAAAAATCCATCTTAAAAGCTGTTGAGGACATGCAGTGTTCCTTGGACGATTTCCGTAAAGAATTGAAAAGTCTTGATAATAAATTACACAATCATACTGAACTATTAAATCAATTGAGTTCTGAGAATGGTAATGTAAAAAGTGATATTAACAAGCTCAAAGCTGAGCTTAACGAATCCCTGCAGTATCAACATAAAAACACCATCGAAATAACTGGTCTACCGGTGAGTAAAGAAGAAAATGTGTCTGTTGTGCTGAATAAACTGTTTACTTATTTAAAATATGAGTTTTCAACTGAAATGATAGACATTATGCATCCTCTTCCAACTAAATCGAGCAATGGTAGCATCATTCTGATAAAATTTGTTAGACGAACTGATGCTTTGGCATTGTTGGGGCTTGGCAAAAAGAATAGGGGCTTAAATGCTTCTGACTTAGGGCTGCGTGCAGACAGTGCTATCTATATACATTAATCTGTCACTGACCAATGAAAATAGGCAATTATTCAAGGACGCCCGACTAATGAAGAAATCCCATAAAGTGAAATACGTTTGGTTGCAGAACAATAAAATACTTGTGAGGAAAAGTGATGATGAAAAAGCTCAAGTTATCAATAGTAGAAATGATCTTGATAGTTTGAAAATAAAATATGACCGCGCTGAGAACAAGGACCTTGAATTGAAGAATAATGCTCTTTCCAATGATCTTTATTTTTTGTTGTGTATGCAGTCAAACATAGCCTACATTATTCATATAGCTTATCATTAATATTTGCATTTTTTGTTACTTTTTATTTTTACTCAATTCTGCTGTGAAGAGGTGATTTCCGCAATTAATACACTTAGCTTACTTTCAAATACCTTGAATAGAAAGAGGAGTGTTGATTTTGATGAGGGGTTTATCTGATTTCTTTTGAATTTAAACTAGGTTTTTATGACTACTTTTCTTTCAATAGCTCTTGTTATGATGTATTGATTATTGTTTATTGTTTTTGATTTTTTCCTATTCATTTGTTTATTGATTGATTGTTTGTTGTTTATGATTTGTTTATTGATTTTTTCCTATGAGTTTACGATTATTTGGGTCTGCCATTATATATACTTGCGAATATAATAATATTATTCTTGAAAATGTTATATTGTCCTTCATTTCTATTCTAAATTTTGTAATATGCGGTTATGAGACTCCCTGAACTCATGTTCTGTTATTTTTCTGATATCATACTATATTCTTCTTTGTGTGAGTGTGACTGTAATTGATATTGAAAATGCATTGATCTTATCTTATGTTTTTAGTTTATTAAGTATATTTCAATTTGAATTTCTCAATTGAGGAGACTAACACTTGTATTTTACTCAATTGTATTGACGAGGTAAACAATTCTCATATATCAGTTTGCTCTAATTTAACTGTTATACATCAGAATATACAAGGTATTAACAGTAATTTTGATAATTTATTAGCATATTTGAGTTGTTGGAAGAAAAAACCAGCAATAATGGTATTGTCTGAGGGCTCCAGTGAGGAGGCGTCTCAATTTTACATTGATGGCTATGATCAATTTTCAAATATTTCTGTATTTACCCGTGCAACTGGTCTAATTGTATATTACTCTACTGAGTTCATAAATTTTTCTTGTAAAATCTTGGACAGCACCAAGATGGCATGGTTTTAAATGTGAACGCTTCCTTACAAGGTTTTATACAGCATTAGAGAGCTTGCCACAGCGTGACGCAATTATAATTGATGATATGGATATGAATATCAATATATTAAACAATTGTCATGATAATATAGTTGACAATTATCTAGAAATTCTTAGCTCTCTTGGCTTTGAGCAAATAATTGACATGTATACTAGGATCACTGATGCATCTGCTACTTGCATCGTTCTGTTTTTGCCCGATCACAAAATTATTCCCATTTCATCAACATTGATAGGTATGACAAGTATGAGACATTGATAGGTGATCATAAAGCTGTTGCTTTAACAGTTAGTCAAAATAATATCCTCGGTAATAGAAGCAGCTTATCTGAGGCAAAGACTATCGTAGATTATAATTACTTGAAACATGAATTGATCTTGCATGACTGGTCGGGTGTCTTTTTAGTAATGATATTGATTATAAATTTGATAAATTTCTTGATACACTTCATACTTATATTGATAACTCTAGCATATCAACGAAAATTAGGTCTGTTTCTTATGAAGCAGTATTTCGTAAACTTAAACCTTGGATATCAAAAAAATTATCAATCTTTCTCTAAAAAAATTAAAGTATGGATTAGAGTTGAGAAAAATAAAATAATATTACTCTAAAATTAATGAATTACCCTCACGTGAAAAATTGTCTATCCTGAATAAATTATGTGGAAATTCCAGTAAGAAAAAAGTTATGATAATCTCAAGATTGAGTATGAAAACTCGGTTATTACTGACAAAACTTCATTGGCTGAATTATTCAATAAGGTTTTTCATCAATGTGCCTAATGAGGTAAGATCCACAATAGAAAATAATGATAGTCGAATTTTTGAGGACTACAGACGTTTGTTCACAACGAATTTATGTCCCAATTCATTTTTTTTTTTTGAGCCTGTAACTTTTGATGAACTCCTTATTTGTCTTAAACTTGAAACAAGGGAAGGCACCTGGAGATGATGGGATTTCCTCCAAGCTACTAAAAAATATTGCTTTTGCTATTGTTCCAATTCTTGTTCACATCTTTAATTTTAGTCTTTCGGCTGGTAGATTTCCAAGTAGGATGAGACTAGCAAGGGTGATTCCTATTTTTAAAAATGGTTCACATTCTTGTTTAAGCAATTATAGACCTATAAATCTTTTTTCGGTGTTCTCCAAACTCTTGGAAAAGATAGTTATAAAAAAGATTGCTTAAGTTTCTAAATTCAAATAACTTTTTATATACTCGTCAATTTGGTTTCCGGGAGGGGCTCAGAACAGAAATGGCTTTGGACAACCTCATGTCATCAATATATAATAATCTTAATGCCAGAGTTACACCTCGTGTGGCTGGTCTTTTCCTGGATATTAGAAAAGCCTTTGAAACGGTTGATCACACGCTGCTGCTTGAGAAACTATATAAGGCGGGCATTTGACTGGTTTGCATCCTATTTGAGTGAAAGATCACAATATGTTTGTATTGGAGGTGCCAAAAGTAATGTTTTAGGTATCCAGTGTGGAGTACCGCAGGGAACGGTCCTGGGTCCTGTGTTATTCCTAGTTTTTATAAATGATCTCTTCCAGGGTAAATTCAGTGGTATTCCTGTTTCCTTTGCAGATGATACAGCATTGTCTTACTGTGGCTTGGATGGTGAAAATGTACTTTTTAAGATGCAGGAGGATATAAAAAACTAATGATATGGTTCAACTGCAATAAACTCTGTCTTAACTTGTCAAAAACCAAGTATGTTTTATTTACATTGTCTACTCCCTGGAAATTCCACAATCCATTAAAATTTCATAATAATGCTTGTATTCAAAACAGTTGTGATTGTGATATAGTTGTTCAGACTGACTCTATTATAAGTACCTGGGTGTGTTGCTGGATGAAAAGCTTACTTGGTTCAATCATATACATAACATAAAAAATATCTTCTGATTCTACTGAGAAAATTCCATTTCCTTAAAGGGATCCTTCCTCAAGATGTTCTTAGACAATTGTATTTCGCACTTGTGGATTCCAAGTTGAACTACGGTATAAGTTGCTGGGGCTCTACTTATAAGTCTCATCTAAAGCCTATTATAATTTTCAAAAGTCTATCATTCGAGTCATGAAGGGTGTGAGGAGGAATGAGCACTCTTTTCCAATTTTTCAATCATTCAATTGCTTGCCACTATGCTACATCTATGTTTTTAAAGTCTTATCCATTTTCTATATAATGTCAGGTAACCATAGTCGACAAACTTTTGGGAATCAAGTTTATTGCACACAAGAACTTTAACTAACAACCTATTAAGACTCCCTAAGGCTTACTCAACTTTTTTTCAAAAGACATTCATCTTCTTGAGTCCAAAATTTTTTAATCTTGTGCCTGGTAATATAAAACTAATTAATAATAGACATTCTTTTAAAAACGGACTTATAGATGGCTGTTGAGCCTTATGCCTGAAATCATTGAGAATTTTTTCAATGTCCTTCTTTAATACATTGATCCAAAATATCTAAAATGTATACATAGATTTGATGTGTGAAAGGTGTGTGAATGGGTGTGAGGATGTTAGCATTATAAAACTTTTTTAATATATACTCTGCTCCTGCTTGCAAGCAAATTGTTACAGCAATTTAGCTAGCAGTATCTTATTTTGGTATTTTTTTTATTGCTAATATAATAATTGAAAGTGCATTATTTCTTTTTATTATCGTTTGTATTCTGATAATATTCTTATTGAATGTTTATTTCAATCAATTTGTCATGGTTCTTTTGCCAAAATAAAGAATTATTTGATTTGATTTGATTTTGATCAATGTAGTTATCACTGTAGGCTTTTTATTTATTTTTAATAATGTTATTAACGTTTAGCAATAGAAGCTGCATGTGGATGTGTTTTGTTTCTTCTTTATTGATACATGTTTAGTAGTATCTGTATAATTGGGTGAATTTGGTTTTTTCACCATGATTGAATTTTAGGAGTTTTTTTGGAGATTTTAGTAGAATATTTTTTTTTAAATACATGACACATGACTTCATACAGAATTGTGGATAAAAAAATGGAGGTTTGGGGCAAGGCAGCAATAAGGATGTTGGTTCAATGGATCGTCCAATACTCGATGATAATCACCATCTCAAATTGAAACACATGTTGTGGAATGTTGTATGACACATTGGAGCAGTGTGACAACAGTGGAAGCACATCATTAAAGACTGACATGGTAATTATCATTAAAAAAGCATCAGAAGATGATCGATCAAGAACAGTATGGGAAGCCTCAGTAGAATATATCTGCGGAGATATTTCAAAATTTATTGTGTCAAAATAAAGGGAGGAGATGAGAGAACAAAGAAAGTTGAAAATCACAAATTCAATTTTTACTAATTCTATTGAAGATTATATGTAGAAAAAAGATGGAAACCCATTTTTTACAGAGCATGCATCATGAAGTTTCAAAAGTCGAATTTACAGATCATCATTTGGTAAGAAATAAACTTACATTACTTTCCACAAAGCAGTTTCAATGAGAAAGAGAGGGTATTTTGTCTGTTGGTTCAACAGTCAGTCTGTTGGTTCAACAGTTGGTCTGTCAGTTTGATGGTCAGTCTGTTGGTTCAACGGTCAGTCTATCAGTTTGATGGTCACTCTGTCTGTACGACAGTAAGTCTGTCAGTTCAACAGTCAGTCTGTTGGTTTGATGGTCGGTCTGTTGGTTTGACGGTCGGTCTGTCAGTTTGATGGTTGGTCTGTTGGTTTGACAATCAGTTCGTTGGTTCGACAGGCAGTCCATCAATTCGACAGTCAGTCCGTCGGTTAGATGGTTGGTCCATCTGTTTGACAGTCAGTCTGTCAGTTTGACGGTTGCTCTGTTGGTTTGACAGTCAGTCAAACTGATGAAGCAACTGTTGAACAGTTCAACCAATGGACTGACTGTCAAACCAACAGACCAACCATCAAAGAACCAATGGACCAACTGTGAAACTGACAAAGCAACTGTCAAACCAACAGACTGATTGTCAAATCAACAGACCAATTGTCAACCTGATGGACTGACTGTCAAACCGAAAACCAATCATCAAACCGACAGACCAACTGTCAAACTGACACACCAACCATCAACTGATGGTACAACCATCAAACTGACAAACTGACCATCAAACCAACAGTCTGTCGGTTCAACAGTCAGTCTGTTGGTTTGAGGGTCGAACCAATGAACCAACCATTGAACCAACAGACTGATTGTCAAACCATTGGACCAACCATTGAACTGATGGACTGACTGTTGAACCATTGAAGCAATTGAGCAACCATCAAACTGATGGAGCAACTGTTGAACAGTTCAACCAATGGATGAACTGTACAACAGTTGCTTCATTGGTTTAACCTTCAGAACGACTGTCAAACCATCAAACCAACACTTTGTTGGTTTGATGGTTGGTCTGTTGGTTCAATGGTTGGTCTGTTGGTTCAACAGTTGGTCCATCAGTTCAACAGTCAATCCATCAGATTGATGGTCGGTCTGTTGGTTCAATGGTCAGTCCATCAGTTTGACAGTTGGTCTGTCAGTTTGACAGTCAGTCTGTTGGTTTGATGGTCAGTCTGATGGCCTGACAGTTGGTACATTGGTTCAACGGGTCAGTCCATTGGTTCAATGGTTGGTCCATCAGTTTGATGGTTGGTCTGTTGATTTGATGGTCAGTCTGTCAGTTGGATAGTTGGTCTGTCAGTTTTACAGTCAGTCTGTTGGTTTGATGGTCAGTCAATCGGTTTGATGGTCAGTCTGTTGGTTTGACTGTCAGTCTGTCAGTTTGATGGTTGGTCTGTCAGTTTGACAGTCAGTCTGTTGGTTTGACAGTCAGTTCAATGGTTGGTCCATCAGTTTGACAGTTGGTCCATCGGTTTGATAGTCAGTCTGTCAGTTTGACAGTCAGTCCATCAGTTTGACAGTCAGTCTGTTGGTTCAATAGTTGGTCTGTCAGTTCAATGGTTGGTCCATCGGTTTGATGGTCAGTCTGTCTGTTTGACAGTTGGTCTGTCAGTTTGATGGTTGGTCCATCGGTTTGATGGTTGGTCCATCCATTTGATGGTTGGTCTGTCAGTTCAACAGTCAGTCTGTTGGCTTGACAGTCAGTTCAATGGTTGGTCCATCAGTTCGACAGTTGGTCCATCAGTTTGACAGTCAGTCTGTCAGTCAAGTCCATAAGTTTGACAGTTGGTCTGTCAGTTCAATGGTTGGTCTGTCGGTTTGATGGTCAGTCTGTCTGTTTGACAGTTGGTATGTCAGTTTGATGGTTGGTCCATCGATTTAATGGTTGGTCCATCCATTTGATGGTTGGTCTGTCAGTTTGACAGTCAGTCTGTTGGTTAGACATTTGCTCCATCAGTTTGACAGTTTGATGGTTCAATGGTTTGTCCATCAGTTTGACAGTTGGTCTGTTGGTTCAATGGTCAATCTGTCAGTTTGACAGTCAGTCCATCGGTTCAACAATCAGTCAGTCAGTCTGTCAGTTCGATGGTTGGTCCATCAGTTTGATGGTCAGTCCATTGGTTTGATGATCAGTCCATTGGTTCAACAGTCAGTCCATCAGTTCAATGGTCAGTCTGTTGGTTTGACAGTCAGTCCATTGGTTTGATGGTTCTCTGTCAGTTTGACAGTCCATCCATCAGTTGAACTGTTTGACAGTTGCTCTGTTGGTTTGACAGTTGCTCTGTTGGTTTGACAGTTGCTCTGTTGGTTTGACAGTCAGTATGTTGGTTTGACAGTTAGTCCATTGGATTGACAGTTGGTCTGTTGGTTTGACAGTTGCTCTGTTGGTTTGACAGTTGCTCTGTTGGTTTGACAGTTGCTCTGTTGGTTTGACAGTTGCTCTGTTGGTTTGACAGTTGCTCTGTTGGTTTGACAGTCAGTATGTTGGTTTGACAGTTAGTCCATTGGATTGACAGTTGGTCTGTTGGTTTGACAGTTGCTCTGTTGGTTTGACAGTTGCTCTGTTGGTTTGACAGTTGCTCTGTTGGTTTGACAGTCAGTATGTTGGTTTGACAGTTAGTCCATTGGATTGACAGTTGCTCTGTTGGTTTGACAGTCAGTATGTTGGTTTGACAGTTAGTCCATTGGATTGACAGTTGGTCTGTCAATTTGACAGTCAGTCCATCAGTTTGTCAGTCAGTCTGTCGGTTCAACAGTTACTCCATTGACTCAATGGTTAGTCCATTGGTTTGACAGTTGGTCCATTGGTTTGACAGTTGGTCTGTCAGTTCAACAGTTGGTCCATTGGTTCAATGGTTGGTCCATTGGTTCAATGGTTGGTCTGTTGGTTGAACCGACAGACTGACTGTTGAACCAACAGACCAACCATTGAACTGATGGACCAACCATCAAGATGACAGACTGGCTGTCAAACTGACCATCAAACCAATGGACTAACCATCAAACCAATGGACAGACTGTTGAATCAATGGACTGACCATCAAACCAACAGACCAGACCAATAATCAAACCAACAGACTGACCATTGTAAAAAACTGTTTCTCTCAATGCAGAAAAACACTGCTTTGCACTCTAGTTACACAAATAGCTATTTTTCAACATGACAGATGTTATAATTATTTTAAATTTTTGGAATAATTTGTTTATTTTTTACATTTTTACCAAAATTTGCCACCTGCTGAATTCTGCCACCCTGTGCTATAGCCCATTCAGCCCATATGTAAATCCAGCCCTGCCTACAATTTAAGGTGGGTTCTGAACCACTGAGAAGTGATTTTACAGCAGAGAACAGTGTTTTTTGCTGGCCAATCCAATCAGTCACCTTTACAAAGGGGCCCAGGAGAGTGTTACTTATCTATCATATTGAACAGATACCTGCTATGGCTCATGGCTATTGCTTCCCTATGAAGGAGGTAATAGTGAGGAAGAGGAAGAAGAAGGGAAGAAGGATGATAGAGAATGAAGGAGGCAAAAGAGAAGATGAAGGACAGATGAAGGAAAAGACAATAAAGTAGAAGAGGGAAAAAAGAAAAATTAAAAGAAATTAGAAAAAAGGAGAAAAAGAAGTAAAAAGAGAAGAGAATGGAGGAGGCAGAAGAAGAAATGGAAGGAGAAAAAGAAGAGGAAAATAAAAAAGATTAACATTTTAACAAATGTTCAAATTTGAGAAAAGATTTCAATATAAACCAGAAATGAAAACTGCTACACTTGCACTGTATAAGAAAACCGTAGAAGAGGAGAAAAAGAATAAAATGAAGGGAAGAAGAAAAATGAGAAGAGCAGGAGTTGGAAAAATGAGGAAGAAAAAGAAGTAGAAGAGAAAAAGAGTGATAAAAAGCAGAAATAGAAGAAAAATAAGATGATGGGAGGAAGAAGCAGAAAAAGAAAGAAGAAAGGGAATACAAAAAGAAGAGCATGAGGAAGTAGAAGAAAAGGGGGAAGGAGAAGAAATGAAAGAAGAACAAAGGTGGAAGAAGAGGGTGAAGGAGAAGAGAAAAAAAGGGAAAGTAGCAGAAAAAAGAGGAGGCTTAAGAAGAAGAAATAGAAAAAAATAAGAAGATGGGAGGAAGAAAAAGCAGAAAAAGAGAGAAGGGAATACGAAAAGAAGAGCATGAAAAAGAAGAAGAAAAGGGGGAAAGAGAAGAAATGGAGAAGATAAAGTAGAAAAAGAAAAAAGAAGAGGGTGAAGGAGAAGTAGAAAAAGAGGAGGCTCAAGAAGGAGGAGAAGAATAAGAAAAGAAGAGTCAGTAGAAGATGAAATAACTACTAAATATGTATTTTTCGCTGTAAAAGATTCTTAAAATAGATAGATAGGCTACTATTACAAAGTTACAACAATGATTTTAAAAGTAAATAATTAATATAAAATTGACTCACCTGCTTCCAAACAGGCTTCAGTTTGACACAGAGATTCCTTTATGACAGCGCACCCATTTTTATGAATAAAAGTACACAGTAAAACCATCACAAGAAGAACCCATCTGGAAGAGATTGATGAAAACACAATAAAAAACATTAAAAAAGGTAACGAAAAACTTTAAAAACGATAGTAGTAGATCGTATTGTAAAAGGAAGAAGAAAACTACAGGGATGAAGTCAAATACTAATACTGAGCCAGTTAAATATCACTGGCAAAACTGTGTAGAATAAA
Organism: Conomelus anceps; assembly: GCA_948455865.1. Taxonomy (NCBI): domain Eukaryota; kingdom Metazoa; phylum Arthropoda; class Insecta; order Hemiptera; family Delphacidae; genus Conomelus; species Conomelus anceps. Next base: position 11,122,331 of record OX418222.1, read on the forward strand.
ACTTGAAAGCAAAATGGATTAGATTTTTCAATTTCCTGCATTTTTTTTATCAATTCGGACCATTTCCTTATTCATTATCTACCGCAACAAAGATTCTTTTTATACTTTTTTGTTTGTATATTAATGGCAATCTTTCTTTGTTCTTTCAAGACCATTCTTTTTATGTTCTTTTTCCACGGATAACTTAACGGCAAGTGCACAAAGCATACTAAGGCTACATAATATTTCATGCTCAGTAAGCATATAAATATTAGCAGTAGTATTCAGAGGAGAGATAAGGTCGATGATTTCCCTATGCTTCTGACCCATTTTTATTTTAGGAATAAAGCCCATATAGGTCAGAGACCTGTACGTGGGTAATGAGTTGGATGATGGTGATTGATAAGTTGGACCTACCATTTTAGGTGGGCTCCGAACCACCAACCTCAGACTATTGCAGCTAGTTTTATTTTTCACAGTTTATAAAGGTAGCTCATCAATTACCCATAATTAGTCAAGTATCAACCGAATTTAGGAAATATATTTATTTATTTATTACAGAACTCAATCAAGTAAAGATATAACAGGCACAGCACACTACTGCTTTCTTTACAAATTTCCAATTAAAAAATCCAAATTTTAGGTTATGACCAAGTTAAACTAGAAATTTCACTTTGAAGTGCAATTCTTGATTACTAGTGCTATTCTTGAAACAAGAATATTAATTTAGATTTTCACTTTAAAAATTGTCCAATAGTCCAAAGAAAGTGAATATAATTTTGATTTTTGTTTGAGATTTTAGAGCCGAAAATGATCCAAAATGATGGTCCTTGGATCCATCACTGCATTTGAAAAGCAAATGCAGCGTTTATAGTTTTTATAGTGGCGTTTCTAAAGGTGAATCATTGATATAACATATTCTGTATTTATTAAGTTTAACTATGAGGATTTTGTAATTATGTTTTTGATTAATAGATTTTGAGGACCCGACAGGGCCTTATTGAAATTGTGCTATCATCCGCCCTTCTGTGTTCCAGCGCTTTAAAGCAAGATTCTAGACTTGAAACTTCCTCTCTTCCTCATAGCCCAAGTGAGATCGCAATTGATTTTGAAATTTGGGGGTCGAATATGAAAATAATTATAATGTAAAAAAGACTTCCACTCTAGGTTAGTTTTGGCTTGTGAAAATCACAACATTGGACAGCTGGTTCATTTCAAATAAATGAAAATTTGAATAATATTACAATCAGCCCAATTATCCACTTTATAAACTTGTCAGTTACTTCAAAGTAACTTGTGATAAATATTGTATTAATCATAACATTTTAAAAATATTAAGGTAATTTAGTATATCATATCTTATTTTGTACTTCTACACCGTTCATCTTAAAAATATATTTTATTCGAAGAAAAGTGAAAATTCGATAAAAATTTGTTTAGTGTAATAAAACAATATAAGTAGTATAAATAAGTTAATAAAATAGATATTTTATAAAATTCAGACTCACCTTATAGTAGGCAGCATTCTCATTTGTAGACCAGTAATAATATTGCTCTAAAAACTTATAGCATTAACACTAGAAGTAAATCAAACAGGATAAATTCAAGTTACCCAGAATGTGCACTACACTGAATATACATTATTTCAACACCAGATAAAATTTTGCTTGGCTAAAAAAAATTAAATTTACTCTGAGGTTAACCAAACCCGGGTAAAAACCAGGGTTAACCTTTAAACCAGGTAAAAATTTTGCCCAATTTTAAAAAATTTATATATTTTTTGGAGGCTTGCCTAACTATAATTATAACACCAGCAAAAATGTTGACTGGTTTAACAAAATTTATAAATTTACTGAGTTTTAACAAACTCTAATTTTGCTCAATTTTACAAAATTTATACATTTTTTGAAGGCTTTAATTCAAACACCAGATAAAAAAAGTGCCTGGCTTTACAAAATTTATAATTTATGGTTTACAAAACTCTAATTTAAACACTAGATAAGAGTTTTGCCTAAAATTACAATATTTATAAATTTATCTGGAGGTTCACAAATCCTAATTTTAACACCAGATATAAATTTTGTCCAATTTTACAAAAATTATATATTTTTGGAGGTTTACCATATTTTAATTTAAACACCAGATAAAAAGTTTCCCGCTTTTCCAAATCTATAAATTTACTCAGAGCTTTACCAAACTCTAATTTAAACACAAGTATAAACTTTTGCCAGGTTTTACAAAATGTATAAATTCACTTAGAGGTTCATCTAACTACTTAAAAATTTAGATAAAATTGTTGTTTGGGTTTACAAATTTTAAATAAATTTCCTTAGAGGTTACCTACGTCAGATAAAAATTGCTGCCTGGTTTAAAAAATATATATAACTATGAGGTTTATCAATCTCTAACCAAAACTGTAGCTCAGTCCCTAGAAAAAATAGAAGCACTGTAAAGTATAGCAGCACCAGAAATGATTTTCTCTTATGATATCAGTAATAAGTATGTCATAGGAGATAGGAAATATGTCTTCCTTTCCAAAAAAACCCACACACCATTCAATCTACATAACTCTTTACTTATTTCATTTTATTTTTACACAGACAGAATAAATCCAAATATCATTATAGATTAACAGCTCTAAAGTTGTATTCAAAAGCTATTTAGCAGATTTATTTTACAAACTTGTTTTGCACTTTACACAGATGTAATAAGCATCCTAACAATTTATGGCCCGTTTAATAAATAATATTATACTAGTATTTGAAATTGCAGTTACTGTAAAAATAGTATAGTTACTGCAAAATGTTTTTTTACAAGATAATTTTGTATTTTAAACAGATTGAACTACAATAAATAAATATTCGTAATAATTTATTACTTGTTCCATAACTAATATTATAAGTTCTTGTAATTGTAGTTACTGTAAAAATAGTACAGTTACTGCAAAATGTTTTTTACAAGATAATCTTGTATTTTATAAAGATTGAACTACAATAAATGAATATTCGGAATAATTTATGACATGTTCTATAACTAATATTATAAGTATTTGTAACTTAATTGTATTTCCTGTAAAAATTGTCTTAATCTGTGAAATGTATTTTACAAACCTTTTTTGTATTCCATAAAGAATGAACTACAATAAATGAATATTTCTAATAACTTATCACGTCATCCATAACTAATATTATAAGTATTTGTAACTCAATTGTATTTACTGTAAAAAATTGTATTAATCTGTGAAATGTATTTTACAAACCTTTTTTTGTATTCCATAAAGAATGACCTACAACAAATAAATATTCCTAATAATGAATGACTTGTTTCATAACTAATATTATTAGTATTAGTAACTACAATTAATTACTGAAAAAAGGGTATTTTACAGAACTTTTTGAATTTTATACAGATCGAACTACTATTATTAATATCCCTGAAAATTATGGAAATTGTAGTTCCTAAAAAAATTGTACTGTTACTGTAAAATTTATTTAACAATAGTTTTTGCATTAAATACAAAAAAAGTGAATGCGTATGGCTTTTATTGGTGGGGAGACCCTTATGGGTAGTTCCACCTCGCCGCTTGGGCGATGTTATTGGAAACATGGTGGACCTACAATTTTAGGTAGGTTCCGAACCACCGGGAAGTGATTTAACAGCAGAGAACAGTGTATTTTTTTCTGACCAACCCAATCGGTCACCCTTACACAGAGGGCCCAGAAGATTGTAGCTTATCTAGTCTGATTGAACAGATACCTGCTACGGCTCACGACTATCACTTCCCTATTCCATGCAGATTGATCTGCAGCAAATGAATATCACTAAATTTATGACCTGTTCCATAACTAATATTATTAGTACTAGTAATTACAGTTACTGAAAAATCTTTAGGATGTTTTATGTGTAGATTAGATTGCCACAGTACTTTTCATGAGCAATTTATTCGATTTTTTGTATTCTAAATATTTTTTTTAGTCGGATGATGCCCACATGTCTTGATACTTGTGCGTGGGTAATGACGAACATGCATGGCTAAATGAGATTTGAACTCAAAACTGCAGGAAAGCAAAGCCAGCAAGAGTTTTATCTAATTACAGACAAGCGCTCCGAGCAACTGCGCCACCAGTGCCATTAAATAATAAACATTTCTATAAATTTATGGTCTAACATAATTAGAGCTTGTAATAATAATTATTGTAGTTACCGCGAAATATTTTTTTTGGAGATTGTATTTTGTCATGAACTCTAAAGAGAAAATTAAATTCCCAATCAACATGGCAAAGTGAAACACTGTGGAATGGTGGTAGGTATTCATGCTACTCTCGTCTGTCATACACCATAACACAGCAAGCGTTTGATTTTGCGATGGTGATTATCATCAAGTATTCACTCTGATCCAATCTGGCATACACCATTTCTCAAAATGTAAAACATTTTGAGATGGTGATTAATACTAACAATTTGATGCTCCACTGTGCAAGCACCCTTATGCCCATATTTATGCACGTTCCTTCAGTTTCTCTTGACTTGAGTGACTCTTGAAATGCCTATAAGAGTATCTCGAGTCAAGAGACACTAAAGGAAAGTTCATAAATACGGCCCCCCTTAAAGTGCCTCACTTACCCCCGGTTGTACAAAAATCCTATCATAATGATAGTTCATTTATTCGTTCCACTTTTACACCAGGCTGCTATGTGAAAGCATATGATTATACCTATATACAGTAAATGCTAGCATTCTTATGATCTACATATATCTTGAATGGCGGAGCACATACTAGTATAAAATGTATAGAAGTGGTACACACATATTGTTACAACTCAACAAAACCTAAAACAAGCCTCACATTAATGGTCAATACTAGTCACTGATGCATGTATTTTATAATTCTAAAAGCTAGTTTACTCTAAAAACCATACAATAATGATTTATTCACATTATTAAATTTATAACGATTAAAGGTCGATTCACACACATCAGTTACGGCGCGTCACAGTCACAGTTCCGTCTCAGTTCAGTTACCTGACGGGTCGGCGGCGGACGAGTGTAGACAGCGTAACCAGAAACTCAGATAAGAATATATTTTATGACTGTGACGGATAGCTCGGAACTGAGACCCGCCGTAACTGATGTGTGTGAGTCGACCTTTATTTAACTAATTTATATACTATATTTTGGGCTCAGCTGATCACGGAATTTGAAGTTTTTAGTTAACTGTTGGCTGCATTGTAATCTTGCTATCATTGCTCGAATAACTGACCACTTTTATACCAAATAATTGCTCACTTTTATACTGTATAATGGTGTGATGGATTATAAAAGTGTTACGAATGATGAACCATCATTATGATAGGACGTATGGGCAACCGGGGGGGGGTTGGTGGTACAAACACTCATAACATTCCCCACAGTTAAATTTGAAAATAGTTCAACACGTCCCCACAATGAAAAATTATTTACACACACTCAACAGTCTATGAGGTATCCCAACGGCTTTTCCGGACCCGTTTCTCTTTGTTAGCAGCTGTGGAGGTGTCAGGTACTTGTGGGGTAGCCGCCACCGGTGCGGGGGGTGGTGGTGGTGGTGGTAGTGATGAGAGGGGTGGAGGAGGAGGTTTCATAGAAGGTGACACAAAAATGTTGTCAGTCTCCTCTTGCTCTATTGTCTGCTCCCAGGTTTTGTCTTCGGAAACGGTAAACTGCAAACATTTTTAATATATTAGGTGAGTAAAGATCGTATTGTAGTGAAAAAATAAATTAAGGTGATCACTAAAGTAGACAGTTTTGTCGGAATGGGACAACTCACCGTGGCCAACTTGCCGACGTACCAACTCGCCGCGAAAACAAAAATTAACACTCCAATAGGCGTACCCGTCTCTGTGGCATGAGTAGTCACATATGTACACCATTTTTGTTTTATGCGTTAAGACCTTTATTAAGATCAAACTTTTCATCCAATTCAATAAAATAAAAGAACTTCAGACTGCTTCGAATCCTTTCAAAGTCCATCAAATTGCTTAAAATCTTGTCCAAGATTTGACAACACTTTTAAAGTCTTGTCAAAGATTGGACAAAATTTTAATGTATACAAATGCCTTTATTCATCAATTTTGTCCAATCAAACTATTGTTTCGGCTTTTTCAGGTTAAAATAATTGTTACAAACATGTCTCAATGTACAATGTAACATGTATTGTGAGGTCAAATCAAATTTGTAATCTACATATTTGAAGATTTAAATGAGAGCCTCTATTGTTGGCTTTTATCTGCTTTTTACATCCTGAAAGATTTTTTTCATTTCAAGTCCATTTTGTTTTTTAATTGATTTGAGTTTTCTAGTTTTTTCAGTTATGTCCTTTCAAAATCACTTCCCAACGATTCGGAATCGGAACCCACTTGAAACTGTAGGGCCATTCATATCTGATCATCATCATCATCATCCCCCCATTATCGATGCACATGTTTTTGTTGTTTTTTTTTAATACAGTAGTATTGTATGTTCAATTGGTTAAATAAAAATTAATTTATTTATCATGTCGAATCATTAGCTGCATCTAAATATCACTGAAAAGCGTTAACAATGAAATATAGGGGGAAATCAGTCCTTCTTGTATGAGATGGCCGTGGCGAGTTGTCCTAGACCCCAGTTTTGTAGTGAATAAATAAATGATTCGTTTCAATACATAAAAACAAAAAGATCCTTAATTGTGGCGCGTGACCGAGACTGCTGTGGCTCTGCATGACAAGGCTCTAAGACAAATAGCTGTAACAGTAACCGTTATTTCAACTGTTATTTAATTATGTCAAACTGGTATTGAGCCTTGAAGCAAACACAGACGGTACTGTAAAAAAGTAACAGTGACAAAAAGTTGTAACAGTCACCGTTATTTCAACTGTTAAATAACTGTTATTTAATTACCTGTGACTGGCATTAATCCTTGAAGCAAACGCAAACTACAATAAAAGAACAACTATGAAAAAAGTTGTAACAGTCACCGTTATTTCAACTGTTAAATAACTGTTACTTAATTACCTGTGACTGGTACTGAGCTTTGAAGGCCGCTTTCATGGCAGCTAATCGATCTGTTCCTGGACCACTTTTTGACGAATTTCGACTATGAGTTATTTCTGAAACACTCATAGTTGAAGAAGAAGATGCATTCTGCAAATAAGACGAAAAAACAAATAATAATAAAACGAAATATTACCAAAATAATAATCAATCAACAACAAACACTATAATGACATTACTGTAAACACTGATAATGAAATAATAGTGAAGAGTCCAATAAAACTATAGCTATTTAAAGAAAAGCAACGTATTTATCTAAACCATGAACGAATATTATTATAGTTCCAGTTGTTAATATCAACTTTTTATGGTAAATTTATCGACTTGCAGTCAATTTTAATTGAGAATAAATAACTATTTACTCAAGTAGGTTGTTCCTTGCCCAAATATAGCATAACCTACAATGCGTGATTGTTCTCGACAGTTCCAATTTGAAATCAATTTTGATTTAGAAATGTTCAAATCATTAATAAAACTGATGCGACTATTGCTTTTATGTTTCATTTCGAAAGAAATCCCGAGTTCTGGTTGGTCTAGAGTAATAAATGAAAATAATAGATTATTTGTTTAGAGTAGCAGCTTTTATACTTCTGCTAAACTGGAAAATCTATGCCTACGATTGCAAAGTTTCTATAGAGCAAGCTGAGACATAGAGTGCTTGGGTACAGACTGCTGTACTGAAAAGTGACAGTTGAAATAGCTTCATTATGACACTAGTTTAGTAAGACGTGGGATTAAGTAAGTTGTATTGTCATAACTATACAACCTCTTACATCTACTTGATAGGGTAGCCGTAGATAATAATTTTAAACAACCTGAAGAAAGTTTCAATTCTGACTTTTAGGATTTTTTAAGGGGCAATTCAAAAGGAAGAAAAAATGTCAAATGTTTTTCTTAAATCTGCAAAAGATAGGAACATAATTACAACGTTTATTGGAAGAGGGAAGTTTAAAATTTTGAATAGTATGGACAGAAGTTCCAATCAAGACGCATTAGTGTTGAGTGTAGTAAAATGGCGGCTATACCAAAGGAACGACCATTTTGTATTTTTCAGCCCACAGAAATCCACATCATGAGCAACTTAGGAATTTAAAGTTCCTAAGCCAACAGTAGCTCGATTTCTCAAACTTAAGCAATTTCGCTGAGAGAAGGGAAACGTTTGGAGAAGATTGAGAAGGAAAAGAAAAACAGAAGATAATGAAGATTGAGAAGAATAAGAAAAAGAAGTAAAAAAAATGAAGGATAAGAAAAAGTGTAATAAAAAATATAAGAACTTACATTATCAGTGGATCCAAGGCCAGGTCTTTCTCGAAAACCAAGACCGCTGCCGCCCACATTAAGAGATTTGCCCTTTCCACTCTTAAACCTGGATTTGCGAAACCACGAACTCTAAACAGAACAAAAACACAAAAAACCGAGTCAATAAATAAATCTCAAAATAAAAAAGATAATTAGATATAGTTATTAAAGTATACATTTTATAGTATAGATTGAATGTACTCAAAGAACATCAATATATTGTTTAAAAGTTGATTCACTGTGTACCCGAAAAATGTGTTACTAAACGCTACCAATAGTTACAATCATATCACTCAATATAATTATCATGACAGTGTTAGAGATTATAAACTGAAATAGGAGTTAATTTAACGATTGTATTATGACTGCCTTAAAGCAAAGAGTGAAATGTGAGTTTAAACACGAGTGAAGCGAGTGTCCCTAACATCTCACAAGTTGCATAAAAAGCCAAAATGCAATCGTTGCATTCAATATTTTATCTCCGCCTGCCAATACATTACGTTTAATTTAACTTATCAATGAATCCAAGATATTTCCCAAAATACAGAATGATCGTAAAGTCGCACAACCCAAACGTGCTAACGTTTTATTTCAGAAAGCTGAAATATTTTTTCTCTTTAATTTCAAAGTTCATGATACAAGTTATAATTACATCTTACTTAATTACAAATTCATAATTAGTGCTGGAAATGTCCACCATGATTTGCATTAACGTATTCTCTTGCATTGCAAGCAACCTTTTTCAATGTAGCAGTACTGATAATTTGATATACAGTCTTCAATGTTTTTTCTGAGTTCATCAAGTGTATGCGGGTTGTTTGTGTACACATTATCTTTCAAATAGCCCCACAAATAAAAATCAGGAGGACTCAGACAGATCTGGTGAACGAGAAGACCACAAACCACACGAAATTATTGAATGATACGCTGTTCATGCGTAAAAGCATGGCCTCCTCTAACAAGGCCGCGGCGAGGGAAATGTGGCAACGCCGCAGTCCCGGCCTATCGAGCCAGCCGCTGTAGCACTAGTTCATATGGAGCTTCCATGCAGTGCTAACGTTTAAACGCTTGTTAGGATGGATTTTCGGTGGATTTGAGTACTTTTGACTACTGCAATAATGCCAGACAAGTGTGTTGCTCCAGGATGTAGCAGCAATTACCAAAGTGCGGTAAAAAGAGAGGGCTCCAAGTGTTTAGTTTTCCAAAAGATGAAAAGCGCCTTAGTGAGTGGATACTTGCTATACCTCGTTACCTCATTCCAATTAGACTCCTCCCCAACGTGCGTATCACACTTTCATGAAACCGGATTAATTTGGATCGAGAACTTTAGAAACAGCACCGGTGAATTGTGTCAATTCAAACGAAATAAGCCTTTGTAAAGTCCTAGCACTGTTCCAAAACTATTTCCCAACTTGCCTGCATAACTAAGCAAAAACGCTTAAAAAATAAAGAAGAGGGAGCAGTTAAACGACAAGAGGAGAAAGATAACATCAAGGATTCTACTTCTTTTCCTCAAGCCTTAAAACTTAAATTAAAGGTACAAGTTGTTCCTCTTTCAAAACTGAAACCAGCTGTCTAGTGTACAAATTAGATACAGGCTAAGTAAGGTCCCAAAAGTTAATTTTAGAAGAAGGATTAGTAATGATTTGAGTATCGAAACCCATATTAATAGCAGAATAATCCCTAGTAGCACACTAGTTCATGAAGAGAGTGATAATCCGATTCTTCACAAAAGTAAATTGTGCAAATGGAGTCAATTATTAACTTTAACAAATTTCTGTAAAGTTCACGAAAAATCACATAAACAAATAAACAGCCTTTGTATGTAAATTAAGTAATAAATTTTACTCACATTATCTGGAGTGCACTTGCCCCTTTGTCAGCTGACAAAGCGTCTTATTAAAGGACGAAAGTGTACTCATCCTGATAACGTAATAAAATGTATTACTTAATTGATACAGTGCCAGTTTTCTGGAAACATTTTAAATAGAGTGATTGTAAAATTTTTACTCAGACCGTTTATGGAATCATTATATCAATTTCAAAACATTATAATTTCAAAACATACTGTCTTTCTGCAATGTTACTAAACCTTATTAAACATTACTGGACATGATTTGATGCAGTTCCTTATCACTTTTTCTTTTGATATTTAAACTTTTGAAAATAAACTTCTCTAGTGTATTAAACACTTACTTATTCGTGTAATGGCCATTTCGCATTGGTAGAATGCTTCCTCAGACATGGCTGGAGGCCTACTCCTATGGTTAAGCCGTGTTGAATTAGTAAGTGTTACATTTATTAGTGAAGTTTATTTCAAATAATTATTTATGTTCATGTTATGTAAATATGTAACGTTACTGAACCGTTTTATGTAACATTACAAAATTGTTTCAAGTAACATTATGTTTATGTTATGTAACATGACGTTTACACTACTATGAAACGTCACCTTAACCGATTATTAGACCGTTTAACAACGTTAATATTACGTAAATATTTAAAGTAACAAGGTATCATTGTTACATTATTGTAATGTTTAGCCTATGTGCTGTATGGGCAGAAAGATTTATAATGCAGTGCTTCACATATTCCTTTCCTTAGGAATCAAAACAAATCGGGATGATCATATGTATAGAAATTGTTGAGAAATGTAAACATTACATGCATTTAAAGAGTTTGTGGAGAGTGTGGCGAGTAGGCCGGTGAGTGGAGGGGATTGCGGAGTTGCCACATTCTTGGCCGCGGCCTTGTTAGAGGAGGCCATGGTAAAAGACATTGCGATTAAAAATGAACAAACCAACTGCTGTCTGGCTCACTGTCACCCGGTGGCATGATCTAGCAGTGCTGCCACATATAGTAAAAATAAACGAAAAATTCCCATATTGAAATCATACTTTACAAATTTACCTTTCATTCCTACACGGATTTAAACATTGGGTTGCGCGACTTTACGATCACTCTGTGTAACATAACATACAATGCGTGTTTGTTGTTGTTTGGTTCGTAATATTGAAATCCAGTTTGATTTCGAAATGTTTAAATCAGCTGATGTGTGACTATTTCATAACATTCATTTCGACACTGTTTGAATAAATCCTGAATAATGATTGGTCTAAACTTCAGTACTGAAAAGTGACAGTAGTGTTAAAATAGATTCATTATGGCACTACTTTAATAAGGCGTGGAATAAAGTGAGCTGTATTAACATTAATAACACTTTTTTAACCCCGTTTCAAACCCATTTCATCTAATTTATAGAGTAGCCATAGATAATAGTTATTTTCCTACAGTGACCCGAAAAAGTGCCTATTTTTTCACGAACTGTAGCACGCAAAATAGTAATCTAACTTTAAACTACAGAAAAACAAAATACGTTTTCGCCTACCGAAATTGGCCAACTAGACTTACAATTAAAACTCAAATTACATGATATAGAGGGAAATCATGATTTTCTGAACTGTTCCTGTCCGGAAATTGAAAAAGTAAAAACAATCAAATATCTTGATATCATGCTGGACGATCACCTTAAATGTATGTCACATGCAAGTTACCTTTGCTCAATACCTGCTAAAATACCTAAGCTAAACTACCTGGTTCACACTTTCTATAAAATAAATCAAATATCAAATAGCAAATCGTGATATTATTAGGAAGATTTATTTGGCATATGCGCAGTCTTTTCACCTATGGCGTGGAGGTATGGGGTGGAGCATATGACACTCATCTAAAGAGAGTTTTTATTTTGCAGAAGTTTTTAATCAAGGCAGCATTGGGTAGACCAAGAATGTATCCCAGTAGGGCAATATTCCTAGAAATTAACGTTCTTACCATAAGACAGCAATATATAAAAATATTATATTATACATTAATAAGAATAAATATTGTTCTCAACCACGCACACTTTTTTACCACACTTGTCCGCTAATCACAAATCAATTTATTAAAAAAAATTCTGGGCTTTCAGTATGTTCGAGACAATTTGAAGACTATTGCAATACCCTAATAAATAAGATACCGGAAAACTTGATTTCTAATATCAATAAAAAAAGATCCAATTGATTGGGGAATGGGTTAGAACAAAAATTTTCTACAAAATGACAATTTAAAGATAAGTTAACTATAACTTATGAATAAAATAGATGAGTTAACTAAATAATATTAATTATAAATAAATATTAGCTTTAGCATTGTCATATAATAAATTTCCAGACAAATTCAGTGTATTAACTTGAGCACTGCTCATCTGTGAATGATCTAGATATTATTATAATCTCTATATATAAAAATGAATGTCTGTCTGTATGTATGTATGTATGTATGTATGTGTGTTCCCTATAGACTCCAAAACTACTTGACAGATCGGCATGAAACTTTGGGAATATGTTCTGTGAATATTGGGGATGGTTTCTGACCATAAATTTCAATAGGGGAGCTTATAATTATTATTAATTAAACCATTTTATAGACCTAACCTACTGAACTTGCCAGCCAAACAGCTTAAAGGAACAGCTGATATAAGTCAACAGTTTTTAATCATATGGCAGGCCCCTTAGTGGCGTTATTTACGCTGTCTTTGAACAGCAAAAGACTTTGCACTTTGCATGTAGGCTACCGTGCAGCCTCAGCCTCAGCCTCAGCGGGAGGTGACGAATAATAAAATAAAAAACCTAGCTTCTACCCTTATAGTCATAGGAGGTTTAAATTTGAAATGTTTCTTCATTCAGAGGTGGTGATTAAGAAAACAACGAAGCCTCTATGATCAGCTGGAAGAGCCCTAGGACTGACTAACTTCTTTCCTAATTTTAAATGTAACCTCAGCAGGAGGTGGCGAATAATAAAATCAAGGAGAATTTTTATGAGAATGCAGCAACGCGCGTTGGACCAGCTAGTTGCTATATAAAAAAGAAAAAAGTGGCATAATATATGAGAGAATTGAAGATTATAATGCATTATACCGGATTCATAATTAATACATTTTCTATATACGCATTCAGTAAATTAATTTGTGATAAATGTACAAACTCAACTCATTGCTAGCGCACAAACAATGGTCTATGCTAGCAATGCCATTATACAGTTTTTCTCTTTATATTAATCACATTATGTAATTACAAAGATCCAATAGTCTGTTCTTGAATTTTACTCTTTTAAATCATGAAGTCAATCTAATATTCTAATTTGTAATATGGATTCACTTGTGCGTTAAATAATCTAATATGTAATGTAATATAAGGTATAACATGAAACATTTCATTTCAAGGCTTAACATGAACTTTAATGTATTATATGAAGTGTTAAATTTTGCTGATTGTAAAATTGATGTACAAATCATGTTATTATTTTGTACTTTCTATAGAAAAAAAAATGGCAATAAATAATTCTTATTCTATTATTATTCTACTCTGCTTCAGCTACGAAATACAGTCAGCTATAGTTGTTGAAATCGATTTGATTCGAAGATAGGTTACGTAAGGTTATGTTTGTCCTGTTTAAATTACTTTATACATTACTGTCGGAAAAATGTAATGTGTAATAAGAGCGCAAATTATTATTTCTGCACTCGGGAAACTTTTTTCATTCCCCTTCGACTTGTGAAAAAAACTGTTTCTCTCGGTGCAGAAAACCCCCACTTTGCACTCTAGTTACACAAATAGTTATTATGTATTAAGAGTGTGAAGAGCATGAAGAACTCATCACTCGAGCTAACAGTTACCACACGATACATAGAGGAGTGCAGTAATTTTGTGGGAATGATAAAGAAGCTTTACATTTAAATTACACACAACATTTTTCCTACAACTGCAGTTTTGGATTTCTAATAATAATTATTATTAAGGAGCGAACAGAATAATAGGTATAAGTTTCACTACTGTAATTTTATTCCTACAACTGCTCGTAAAGAATTAGTTTATGTGCTTAAAACTAATCATAAAACTGTTTAATGAGGAGCGAGCAATAATGTACTTTATGCTTGCTTACAATTATTGTACGAAATTATCATTTCCGTACACAATGCAGCCGTCGTTTAGGTTATGGAAAAATTCATCTGGCAAGCTTCAGTGTTGTCAACCGTATGATAATAACTATCGTTTAGTACAATAATTTGGTTCTTGTATAGCCGCGTCTCCACCAACCGAACATGCTCGGCGAATAGTGTTCGCTGGAATCAGCTGATGCCAACGAATACTTTTTGGATTTGGTTTGGTGTGGACGCCTTCTCGAACATTATGATCGGAGTGGCGGGAACCTGTTGTTGGTCGTCACTGTTCGCTCACAGACCGAACATTTCATTTGAACTCACGAACATATTCGGTGACCCATATGTTTAATGTTTGTCCGTTTTTTTTTTATTCGCAAACAATGTTCGGCAGACATGTTCGGTTGGAGGAGACACGGCTTAAGATGTACGAACTGGTTACCTACAATCTTCACTTTTGTATGATAATTTCAAAGATTCCAAAAAATTATTTTTAAAATAATTAAAAGATAGTTATTTTTTATCAAAACATAATTGTAAAATATTAGATAAATTTCAGACCTCAGGTTCGATAATCTAGACTGAAACGTTGGTAACACTGGCAAGCTTAAAGTAAAGTAAAGCTATGATGCAAGCAAGCATAATAGTTATTTATGTATTAAGAGCGTGAAGCGCGACTTTATCGCTCGAGCCAAAGCAGTTACTGCACGACGCACAGCAGAGCGCAGTAATAAAGAAGCTTCACATGCGAATTACATACAATATTTTTCCAACAACTGCAGTTCTGGATTCCAACACAATGAAAGCTTGTAGTTTGTAACATTACGTAATTTAGCGTGCGCGGATTTGGTTAGCATGCGCCATTGTTGAGGTTATGAGAATTTCACGGATTCTGTGATCCACCAATGATAAGACATCAAAATCAAAACAGAAGCGTAAAGAAAACAGCTGGCGAGCGTAAAGTAATTTACCGCTTGCGGAGAAGTAAAGAGGTATTTTACAATTAGTTTTCAGTATGTAAAGAACTACTTTACGAGCAGTTGTAGGAAAAGTACATTACTACTTGCTCATCTGAAAAACAGAGCATAAACTGAGGCCCTATTATACAGAACCTCTTCATTCGCGGTGGAGAGTCACAATTACATCAGCTAAACGTCTGACCGAGCTCAACAATGTCAAAGTACAAGAAGGCATTTACATGCTTAGAACCTTCAGATGATTTTTTTAATCCAATTTACCCAGCTGGTGTAATTTATCCTCAACTGTGGCTCGCGATCGCGACTGCAGTGGCTCTGTATAATAAGTGCCTGAGGTTGTCCATCGATAGATTTTTAGCATGACAGCAAATGATATGCTGCATTAGTTTTCATTCAAGCCACACAGTATGAACTGTGTTTTGCATTTTTTATAGGACAGGTGGTTGTAGCTTATAAAAATGTTTCTTTTATATACAAATAAGCAGTAATAGTGAAAGATGTTGTAGGCTAAAATTAATTGGAAACCACTTTTCTATTACTTGATTAATTGTCACTATGAAAGTAGTATACATTTTTTATTTTATACTACATCGAAATTTGTATACAACTTTTTTCTTTTTTCGGAGGATGAAGCCCACATGGGTCTGAGACCTGTGCGTGGGTAATGAATTGGATGATGGTGATTGATGAGTTAGACCTACAGTTTTAGGTGGGTTCCGAACCACCGGGAAGTGATTTTACAGCAGAGGATAGTGTCTTTTTTGCTGGCCAATCTAATCGGTCACCCTTACAAGGAGCGCCCACGAGTTTCGTAGCTTTTCTCTGATTGAACAGATACCTGCTACGGCACTCGGCTATCACTTCCCTAAAACTAATTACTCAACTAATTGATGAACTAACAATGTATAAAAAGTGGTTTCAAGTTCTTGAGCAAACGATTTGTCAAAGCAATGGTTTATTAAATGCAAGCTTCCATGTTACCTAATCTATAGATTTTTTTTAATGAATGCTTGTGCAAAATTTAGGATTTTTAGCCTTGAATCTCGTTTTAAACATAAAAAATAAAATAAATAAGGGTCAAATTCTTTTTTTTTGTTGAGGATGTAGCCCACATAGGCCTGAGACCTGTGTGTGGGTAATGAGTTGGACCTACAGTTTTAGGTGGGTTCTGAACCTAGTGATTTTACAGCAGAGAACAGTGTCTTTTTTACTGGCCAATCTAATCGGCCACCCTTACAAAGAGAGCGAAGGAGAACGCAGATTATCTCTACCTGATTGAACAGATACCAGCTACGGCTCACGGCTATCTAAAAACAGTGCTACAAAATAAATGACAGTAGTGAAACCTATACTTATTATTCTATAGTTCGCTCCAAGAAATAATACTGAATTATTCTTGACCTGGATCGCACTAAAGCTAAGTTTATTACTACAGTACCTGCATAGCCAAGTCCAATAGAGGTTTGGGTACTTCTTGGTTGGCTCCCTCCAAATTTCTCACAAGATGGCCGGCAAACTCTTTATCTTTGTCAGTTATTAATGTGTAAGCAGTTCCTTTCTCACCAGCACGACCTGTGAAAAATAAACAATTATAAAGAAATAAAAAATGTTATGGATTAAAAATAATACAGTGAACACAAAAGAAATATGAAAGAAACAAATTTCCACAATAAAGGATCTCACTTACGATTTTTTTTTAATTTACAAATTTTGTCACATTTTAAAATTTAGTAAATAATCACAAGTTTCTGTGTTTCAATTTTGAATTGCATCTGAAAGACGGCATTCATCTAGTGTTAGCATTAACTACTTTTTATTCAATTAACCAATTATTTCTACTATCTGTAAAGATACTCCTAGTTAGACTGTATAACACACCTGAGAAAATTCAAAACTCTGGTACAAAAATGGATAATAAATATAAATAGAGAGCATTATTTCAAATAATAATTATGTGAGCTCACTTACCCAAGATATTTGCACTCTCACCCAAATATTACTCACACCTTCTCTAGTACATGGGTTACCATAGTTGAGTAGGTCAATTTCTGTCTACTTCTTACTATTGCTAGATATGTTTTTTTTTAGTTTTGTAGTTAATATTTTACACGCACGTAATTTTTTGTTACTTAAATTTTTTTTGAAAAAGGGAAATAATTTTTTTTATTTGATTCTATTTCCAGCTCATTCTGAATGAAAACCTAGCGATTCGCAACCTAAATAAGAGTTAGTACAATTTAAAAAATGTGGAAATTTAGAGACACAGCTAGAATCTTCAAAGTTGTAAGATGTTTATTCGATTTTCCAGCAAAAATCTAGTCATATAAGCACAAACTTAGACAAAAATAAACTAAATTCTAATAAAATAATATAGTTTCACATTCAAATTTCACCTAAGTTATATTAGCTCACACTTGGACAAAAATAAACTAAATATTAATAAAATAATACAGTTTTACATTCAAATTTCAAATAGTCTGAGCCAAAAATGTTCCCATTAATTTCATGATATATATAGTTAGGTTTATAAGCTCAATTATTCTACTCACCAGTACGGCCTATTCGATGTGTGTGGGTGTCAATATCCCTGGCTACGTCAAAGTTAATAACTGTCCGTATATGAGGTATATCCAAACCTCGAGCTGTAAAACAAGGAACATTTAATGAAAATTCATTTCTTTAAACTATTCAACAAGCTGACGAATAATATTAAATTACTTTAGTCATGTTTATTTATTTATTGAAACTGCAGAGAATACAAAATATAGTATTATTACAGTTGGGTTTGAATAGACAGAAAAAATATATCATACTTGCATATTGTTGAAGTTCTCAAACATAAAAAATAAATGACGGAATGTTCCCCTCAGAGATCAATCACAAACATTTCTATGGAATTTTATAGTCTTCTACTCAAAAAGAACGAAAGATCTCAGGGCATTCACCAAGAAAAAGAAGACACTAAAGAGTTCCATTTGAGTTCTCAAGTTAAGAATATCTTACAAGTTACCAAACGACACTTGGCAATGTATTTTTTGCCTGAACGGATTATATAAGCTGCATGTAAAAAATATATTTTGTAGGTTCTCATTAGCACTGGTGGAATTGCATACAACACATGTGGCTTCATGGTCGATGATATATTCTACGTTTTTCAAGTAGAAGATAGATTGTTCATGTGAAGAGGCCCTAAGCACTTCAGTCATGTAAATTTACAAATAAGAGAAGTGATAGCTGCAAGCCGTGACAGGTAGCTGTTCAATCAGTTAAGTCACAAGCTACTGGGCCCCATCTGTAAGGGTGACCGATGCAAAAAAGACCCTGCTCTCTGCTGTAAAATCACTTCCCGGTGGTTCGGAGCCCACCTGAAACTGTAGGTTCAACTGACGAATCATCATACAACTCATTACCCAATCTCAGGTCTGAGGCCCATCTCGGCTTCATCTTCAAAAACAATTACCTGACTAGAATAATAAAATTATACATAATTAAAATTAATAATATATGATATAATATTAAATTAATTTATGTGAATTTATCAACTTTTCAGGTATGATTTAAAACAATACTATTATCATTCACATACATTATAGACGACTCTATTTTCAAAAAAATAGTGTTGGAAGTATGAACAAAAAATTATAACTTTTTATGTGAATTCAACGACTTGCAGTCAAATTCTACTGCAAGTCGTTGAATTCACATAAAAAGTTAATATTAACAACGCAGTTCTTCATGGAACAAGAAATCCAGGAACAAATAATTCTTATGACTACGGATGTATCCTCTGTGAAGCATAGAACATTGGATGATAATCACCATTGCGAAATCAAACACATTCTGTGGAATGGAGGTATTCACACTGTTCCAATCTATCATACACAATTCCACAGCATGTGTTTGAAAAAGCGTCTTAATAGTCACAATATTTTAATGCACTAATTAAAATTATTAATAAAAAATATCACTTTAAACACAAATTAAAATTCAATACACAAATAGTTTTCAATTTTTTTTCATTGTTTACACTGCACCAATACATTTTGATTTTTCTATGGTGATTATCATCGAGTATTGACGCTCCACTGTGCGAGCATCTGAATTTCTTACTCTAAGGGTGCTTGCACAGTGGAGCATCTATCACAACCATCATGGCGTGCTGCGGAACGGTGTATAACAGATTGGAGGAATCAGCGTGAACACCACCATTCCAAAGCACGTGTTTGATTTTGCAATGGTGATTCTTATTATTACAATAGAACGTATACATACCTGCCACATCTGTGGCAACCAGAATGCTAACTTCCTGCTTCTTGAACATGGTGATCACTTTGTTCCTCTCTGTCTGGTCCATATCTCCATGTAACAATAGAACTTCAAACTCTTTCAGCGTCAGCGTACTTGCTAACTCCTCTGTGTTCAACTGTAATAAATATTATAATTATCATCAATATAAAGATTATTGGACGATAAAGATTATATATTTTTGAAAATATATAACAAATATTATAATCTAATACCCAAACGTCTTGACGCTGTCGACGAAAATCTAAATGCCAGTTGCACAAAAGAAAATTAAATTTAACCACCGTAAGATGTAGTCATCTTACGGAGTTCAATAGGGAAGTCGTTGTACTGGCTCCATCAAATGACGTCATCTTACGGTGGTCAAATTTAATTTTCTTTCGTGCAACTGGCCGTAAATCGACTAAGGGAGAATAAGGGAATAAAGGAGGAGAGGAAGAAGAATGAGGTGGGAAATGGAGAACAATGCACGAGAAGAATGATTAGAGGGAAAAGACAAGAGAAGTGAGAAAAGAAGAATCCTAATCTTCGTTTTTCTTCTTCTTATCCTTGTATTAGAAGAAGTAGAACAAGAAGGAAGAAGATGCAGGGAGGCGAAGAAAAGAAAAAGATGAATAGGAGGGAGAGTAAGAAGAAGAAGAAGCAGAAAATGGAGACGGATAAAAAGAAGACGATGGCTAAGAAGAAGAGGCAAGGAGAAAAAGAAGAAGGATAATGGGAGTAGAAGAAGAAAAACATGAAGAAGGAGGAGAAGAAGTTTCAAAGTTGAGCAAAAGAAGGAAGCGAAGAAGGAGGAGAAAAAAGATAGTGGTGAAGAATAGCCAGAAGAAGACAAACAGGAGATGAAGAACAAGGAGAAGAACGAGACAATGAAGAAGGAGGAGAAAAATAGTTAAAAATGATGAAGAAGAAGAGGCTAGAAGAAAAAAAGGAAAAGAATCAACAGAAGAAATAGAAAAAGTTGAAGGAAGAGGCGATGTAGGAAATTAAGAAGAAGAAAACGACGACGACAACGATGACGACGACGATAAAGAGGAAGCGAAGAGCAAGAAGAAGAATACGAAGCAAACAAAAATAGAAAGAGAGAAGATAAAGACAAACAAGGAGAACAGGTAAAAAGATGATGAACAAGTAGAAGGAAAAGAAGTGAAAAGATGGATGAGTTAGAGGAGGTGGATGAGGAGGAGAAGGTGGCGAAGGAGAAGGAGGATGAATTGGGGGAGGAGTAGAAGGAGGAGGAGGTGGTAATAATAGCAAAAGGGGGAACAGTTGGAATAGGGAGAGTTGGAGAAAGATGAGGAAGAAGAATGAGAGGAAGCGGAAGAAAAAGTAGAAGAAGTGGGAAAAGAAGAAGAAGGAAAGGTGGTGGAGAAGTTGGAGGAGGAGGAGGAGGAGGAGGGAAAGAAGAAGCAGGCAGCAAAAGAAAAAAATGAATAGGAAGAAAAACAAGAAGAAGGCGGAGACGAAAGATAAGGGTGAGGGATTCAGATTCAGATGACTTTATTTGTGTAAATTTACAATGTTTAATATGAATGATAAAAGTATTATGGAAGTGATAGCCGAGTGCCGTAGCAGGTATCTGTTCAATCAGATTAGATAAGCAACGCTCTCTTGGGCCCTCTCTTTGTAACGGTGACCGATTGGATTGGCCAGCAAAAAAGACTCTGTTCTCTGCTGTAAAATCACTTCCCGGTGGTTCGGAACCCACCTAAAACTGTAGGTCCAACTCATCAATCACCATCATCCAATTCATTACCCACGCACAGGTCTCAGACCTATGTGGGATTCATCCTTCGAAAAAAAAATTTATTAATATTAGCAACTCTCAGATCCCCTAGTTGAAGTGAAGTACAGTTGTTCTTGAAAAGTAAACATAATGGTTGAATAGTTTTAGTGGACAGGAATATAAATACAACAAGTATATATTTTAAGGTATAATACAGCAGAAATTATGGATGCGATTGTTTGAAAAATAAAAAAACATAAAAATAGATCTTGGATCTGAGAGATGAATTACACAAAGAGGCGAAGTCTTGGCCAAATTCCTTTTTCCCAAAGGGATGGAAGAGAAGAAGAATAAGAAGTAGAAAAAGAGGTGGAGAAAAATGGATGAAGAGCAAAGGGGAATTAAAGTGCAGAAACAGAAGCGAGAGAATAGCTATTTGTGTAACTAGAGTGCAAAGTGGCGGTTTTCTGCATCGAAACAGTTTTTGAAAAAAGTTTCCCGAGTGCAGAAACAATAATCAGCGCTCGTATTACACATTAAATTTTTCTGACAGTAATGTATAAAGTAATGTATGTACAGAGCAAAACAGGACATACATAACCTGACAATTCCTCACATAACCTATCATCGAATCAAATCGATTTCAACAACAACTACAGCTGACTGTATATCTTAGCTGAAGCAGAGTAGCCAACCTATTTTTGAATGCAGAATAGGGAGCCTGCGTATTACATGCTCACTAAAATTACTTTGTCGCACTGGTGCGGGAATAGACTATTTTGCATGCTACAGTTAGTGCAAAAATAGGCAATTTTTCGGGTCACTGTAGAAAAAACAAATTACCGAGTTCTTAAATGCTGATGCAGTCTAGTCACCTCCATAATTACTACTACTCCTCCCCAATGTTCCTGTTCATATATAATTCATTACTATATATTTTGAAATGAATATGTATTTCTTATATTTTGTTTTGTATTTACACTTTGTACATTCAAGTATGTTGTGTATATGTTTATGTATGTTGGTGGGGTCATTATGACTTCAACCAATGATATGGAATAAATAAATAATTAAATACCTTTTTAGTGACAAATATGAGGACACTGCCAGCAGACAAGAACTGCACAAGATTTTTGAGCAGCCATTGCAGTTTGGCGGTCTGTGGCATGACGTGCACCAGCTGTGTGACGTCAGTGTTGGCCTCTCCCACGTCACCCTGCACAATGCGCACAGGGTCAGAGAGGACATCACGCGCCAACTTCTCCACTCGCTTCTTAAAGGTAGCACTGAACAGCAGCGTCTGCCGGTCAGGACGAACGTGGTTGCAGATCGAACGGACTTGCGGCTCTTGAATAGATAAGAAAACAACAATTGAAGATAAATTTACGATCTTTACGTAAATTAATTCATAATTTACGAATTTCTCATTCAAGATTTGTAATGAGAAGAACTCTTTTCAATTTATGTAGAAGACAGTTCACTTATATTTACTGGAAAAGTGGCAAATCTGTTCATTTCTCAACTCACGATAAAAAAAATAAATCATTTGGTAAAATGATCGATGAATGGATGTTTTCTGAAAATATAATTGAAAAAAAAATTAAAGCATTGTCAATTTTACTGACGCACTCAGGGAAACCTTTCCAGGTATTATAAATTTTCCTCTATAGTACTTTATTTTGTTTTCTTTATGTAAATATTGCTATTGAATTTGCAATTGTGATTGTTAGAAGTGATTTGTATTATTTTGAGGATAATTTATTAATATAAAAGTAGACATAGTGATATAAACTTATGCCATAGAAGTTTCAAAATCAAATCAATATAGATTGTATCTTTTGACATCGGAGTTAGTGGATCATTGACGTCACAAAAATAAAAATGACACTAAAACAACATCAATTACTCAAAATTAGAGAAAAGCTCTTGCAAAGAGTAGAAGGGCCTGTATAACACAATTTCAAAAAGAGCCTTTCTTAAATTGAGTAGAACAGTAGAAGAAAGAGTCGTCACTGATTCAGGTAACTTATTAAAAATCTTAATTACCAACACCAAATGGGAATTCTGGACTCTAGACAACCTTACCCTGGGGAAATCAAGTTCTCTCCTTCCAAAAGTTTCATATCCATGAAAATTACTTCTTGTGCAGAACTTATGCCTATTTCTATATATGCACTAGGTAACAACATAAATATACTGGTTGTTCATTGTCAGAATCCTTAGGCCCGTATGCACAATAAGGCCAGGCGTACACCAGTTAGTCAAGACAAGATTAGTCATGTTTAGTCACAGTATGTCACTTTGTTTCTTATGAAGCAACACACACATAATCGGTGTGTGTTGCTTAAATATTATATATTAGTCGCATCAGTGAGGAAAGCAATCGCAACCTACCTCACTCCTCGTTTGCGTAGTACGCTCTTTGGACCAAAACATCATGTTGAGGTGTAAAGAGTCACCTACAGTCGAAATCAGCTATATACGTATATGCATTTTATGAATGACTTTTATCAACACATTGACTCACCAAATCCCATATCGAACATCCTATCGGCTTCGTCCAGCACCAAGAAAGTGACCCGCACCAAATTGGTGGCCTTCATTTTCACCAAGTCGATCATGCGGCCCGGTGTGGCGACCACAATTTCGGCGCCCCCCTCCAGAGCCTTGGACTGCTCCCACTTGGACCCCCCTCCGTAGCAGCACACCACATTGATGTTGTACACCTTGCCGAATTTCTTTGCTTCATTGTAGATCTGAAAGGAAAACAGTAGAAAATTTATATTGAGCGGTATTTTAGGGTGACAAAAAAGAAGATGAGGAGAAGTAGGAGGGGGATGTGGATGTGGAGAAGGAGGATGAGGAGGAGGAGACGGTGGAGGAGGATGAGAAAGAGGAAGAGGAGGAGAAGGAGGAAGAGGAGGAAGAAGAGAAGGAAAAGGGGGAGGGGGGAGGAGGAGGAAGAGAAGGAAAAGGGGGAGGGGGAGGAGGAAGATGAAGAGGAAGAGGAGGAGGAGGAGGAGGAGGAGGAGGAGGAGGAGCAGAAGGTGAAGGAGAAGGATGTGAAGGAGGAGAAGGTGATGGAGGAGGAGGTGAAGGAAGAAGAGGTAAAGGAGATGGTGAAGGAGGAGGAGGTGGAGGTGGAGGAGGTAAAGGAGAAGAGGTGAAGGAGGAGGAGACGGAGGATGAAGAGGAGGAGGCCAGTCTGTTAGAACTTTATATATAGGTAGTCACGGATAAAATAATGTATATTATTGTATTCAACATTTAATAAATTGTAAGATATTTAGAACATTCAGTTTGCTCTTCCAAACTGGCATCTCACTTGTGGCTTAAAAGAATCAACAACCAAAGAAGCATTAATACCTTTGGAAACCCCATGAAACAATGGTTGAGTTCATGTGAGTATTACCTGTGAACGGTGGTATCAAATTCATGGATGTCAAAATTTTTGAACAAACAAATCAGAAGTCACAAGTAACATTTACCGGTTACTGGTACGACTCCCATGAACTCAACTATTGTCACAGTCATTAAATAAGCAAAAATATCATCCCATATTGTGCACAAATATTACAAAATTCGTTCTCCAACATACAAATTCCGATTTTAAACTTTGTAACGGCCTTACAAGACAATAAACTTGATCAAATTGGCATTTGATTAGCAAAAAATTGATGTGATAGTCGAATTTCAAGGTTAGAGAGTTTTCAAATCAATATTTTATTCAAAATTTGAAACCACTTCCATACGTCTAATTGCAAGCTCAAGACAGAGAGAATAATTTTATTTTAAAAATAAGAGTTATGACTATACTACTACTTGGTAAAAAAATATGTTATTTCAATAAATAAGCTTATTAGGACATAATAGTACGGATAGTAGAGCTTCAATTCTCAATGTTAATCACCAACATAAAATCAAATACATGCTGTGGAATGGTGGTGTTCATGCTGCACTTACACTGCTTTAATCTATCATACACAATTCCACACAACATGTGTTTGATTTTGTGATGTTGATAACAATAGATTATTGGATGCTCCACTGTGCAAGCACACTAATATATTAATTAAAAATATAATTTTCTCCATTATCACCTGTAAAGACAATTCTCTAGTGGGGGCTAGAATTAGTCCAATTGGTCCGTCCCCTTCAGCTAACGGTTTCTGGTCCATGATATGCACCAACATAGGCCAAATAAAGGCGGCTGTTTTTCCGCTACCAGTTTTTGCGATACCTAGAAAGAGAAACAATAAATTCATTAGTAAAATTAAAATAAAAAGAAAAAAGAAAATTCGGACAAATCGCATTTCCAGAAAAAAATTGCAACAGTTAAAGTGAAGGAAAATAAGAATAGCGTTTGAGCAAATTGTCACTAATTTTTCCCTTAACGCTAGCCCAGTTCCAAGTTACTTATACGCATGCGCTGACATTAACGTTGACATTGTCAAAATGTTTAAATTTTAATCAAATCTTAATATAATGAACTACTGTTTTAGTGTTTGTTTCGTTGTGAGAGAAATTTTAAATTAATAGCCTTTTAATAATAATAATAATAATAATAATAATAATAATAATAATAATAATGATAATAATAATTAATAACAACAACAACAAAAACAATGATAATAATAATAATAATAATATCGTGTGACCCCGCTGGCTAAGGTCTGGTGTCAGGGTTATCAGGTCGCACCTGAATAAATTCAGGGCCTCTGACGTGACGTAGGCCTAATGACTGATTTTAGGCAGCCGGGACCGACAGCTTAACGTGTCCTCCGAAACACGGGAGTGACCCGAGGTAAAAATCTTACGGTCAGAACTGGGATCGAACCCGGGACCTTTGGGTAAGCAGGCCAGCACTTAACCCACTTGGCTACGGCCACATCTTGTTGAATGTATAATATTAACATAGAAAGTAATATAGTATCTATTGATTCAATAGCGGCACTGTTGAATGAATCATTGAATCAATTGTTACTGGATAACTTACTGAACGACTGAAAACCGGGCATCCTTGTGTTCTCTTTCTGTTATGTTCAAATCCAACAATATATCTGAAAAAGGCGTCGAGTAAATAATAAATAGGTGACTAGAAGATTTAAAAATTGATAAATTTTATATTACCAATAATATCTCTGCCCCCAAGAGCGGCAGGTACAGCCTGAGCCTGAATAGGAGTTGGCTGGGTGTATTCAGATTTCCTTATTGACTTTATCAGTGCATCATCAAACCTGCAAGAAAATTATAATTTATTCTTTATATAAATTAAATATTAAAAAATTGTGTTTAGAATATAAAACTTTCAATTAAAATTTGAACTGTTGACACTACACTACAACTGCTTAGCACTACCGGATGGCGTTACAGACGATAGATCTCATTGTGAATGTAAATGAATAATAATTCCTTGATTTCTAGTCCCATAACAATCTCAGTTGTTAATGTTAACTTTTTATGGTAAATTCAACAACTTGCAGTCAATTTCAATTGAGAATAAATAATATTTTTACTCAAGTAGGCCAAACATTTTACAATCGTGGATATTCATTTTCAAAGGAATGA
Source organism: Conomelus anceps (assembly GCA_948455865.1). Taxonomy (NCBI): domain Eukaryota; kingdom Metazoa; phylum Arthropoda; class Insecta; order Hemiptera; family Delphacidae; genus Conomelus; species Conomelus anceps. The sequence goes on from OX418222.1 coordinate 11,149,236, forward strand.
ACCTTGAAAATGAATCTCACGATTCGAAAACGTTTGGCCTGCATAAGTAAAAATATTCTTTACTCTCAATTAAAATTGATTGTAAGTCGTTGAATTCGCCATAAAAAGTTAAGAATAATAATCATCATTTTCTTATAAAAATGTAAATTATTCTGAAAGGTCTAATCAGAAACAAATGAACTAAATAATTATAGATTTCTGATGAGTCATCAGAAATTGAAAACTTCTTCACCTGTTTGAACATTTTTTTCTACTTCTACTACCACCTCTGTTTCTTCTACTTGTTTCTCTTGTTTTACTTATTTTCCTTTCCTTCTTATAATCCTCCACCTCCTTCTCATAGGGGAGATGACCCGAAAGCATGGATAATCCCTACTTGAAGCTCCCATATTTAACAAAATAAAACGAGTTCCCACATTTCACTCAGTTCATGGGGGAGAAGACTTGAAAAGCCTTTCGAGTAAATGCTTTCCAAATCTTGCTTGAGTTAAGAAAACCTCAAGTTATGTCATAAAAGACGAGCTTCAACATTGCACACAATCAAGACTCTGTTCTCTGCTGTAAAATCATTTGTGGGTGGTTCGAAACCCACCTAAAACTGTAGGTCCAACTCATCAATCACCATCATCCAATTCATTACCCACGCAAAATTAATTGGTCTCAGACCTACGTGGGCTTCATCCTCCGAAAAAAAATAATTTTCTTTCATCTATTACTTTATCACTGTACACAGCAATCATGAATTTGATTTTTTTCATCACCCGCATCGTCTATTATAATTTCATGTCAATAAATGTATTAACTTTTTAATAAAAATAAGTCAAGGCCTACCAGCTGGCAACCAGTTAACTCACCCGAAATGCGCGAAACTGGCCACAGGCCTGGGCGGTGATGGGCCAGTAACTTTGATTCCAAGAGTCTCTCGCAGCTCATCAACCTGAGCATCGGTCAAAGTCGATATTTCTTCGTGAACAGTGTAGAAATTCTTCTCGAAATCGCTGTATTCGATTTCGGAATGATCGATTGCTGGCAGAGGATCGATTATCTGAAAAATCAAATAAACAGAATTGATGGCCGGTTGCAAAAAAAAGAACTGATCTCCAATCACCTGACCCCGGAGCAATTTGATTCGATGATAGCATTGCGTCGATCAGCTTTTGATCGACGATTTTTGTTTGACCAGAGATTTTAAAGGTAGTCCAATTTGGCAACTTTGTTTTTTTATCGTAGGGTAACAAAATCAGTTCAGAGAGTTGAGGAGAATTGGGGGAAGTAGTTGAAGAGGAAAACGAAGAAGTCAAGCTAAAAAAGGAGGAGTAGGCTTTATTTGTCCGCCATATTAGCCAGCTCATTTGGCGTTGAATTACGCAAGCTGCATTAAAATGGCAACGTTGTAACTTTATATGAAATTTTGTTTTTTGTACTATAATTTATTAAAGTTGAAGTTCAATAATTAAGTTATAAGTTGACATTATTATGAAAAATTGTAATGTATTGGTTTATTTCAAGAGCAGTGTAACTAATTTACGCGGCGTTGTGACTAAAATTACTTTTTTAGAAAAAGGAGAAAAAACCAGAAGACAAAGAAAGAGAAAAAAGAGGAGAATATGAGATGATGAAGAAGAAGTGGAAGAGGAGAGTCACGAGCAGAGGAATTGGTGGAAGAAGTTGAAGGGGAGGAGGAGGAGGAGAAATCGGATGAGGCGGAGAAGAAAAAAAGGAGAAAAGAAAGAGGAAGAGGAGGGAACAGTGAAAGACGAAGTGGAGCATGTAAAAAAGGAGGAGAAGAAGTAGAAGGGTTGGAACAGTTCGAGAAGAATGAGGAAGAAAACAAAACAGCAAAAAGGGCGAAAATGGAGTAGTATGGGAATAATAGGAAGAAGAAGGAGGAGGAGGAGAAAGTGAAGGAAAAGGGGAGCAAAAAGAAGAAGAATAAAGAAAGACATGAAGAAGTATGAGAAAAAAATAAGAATAAGAAGAAGGATGGGGAAGAAAAATAAGAAGAATGATGTGGAAAAATGAGAAGAATGAGGAGGAAAAACGGGAGACAAAGGCGAAATAGGAGCAGAATTAGGAAAAAAATTGGGGAAGAGAAAAAAGAAGAAGAACAACATTGAGGATGAGAAAAAAGAGGAGGAGGAGGAGGTGGAGGAGGAGGAGGAGGAGGAGGAGGAGGAGGAGGAGGAGGAGGAGGTGGAGAAGGAGGAGGAGAAGGAGAAATAAGACGAGGGAGGAAAAGAAACAGAAGAAGAAGGGGGAGGAAAATAAAAATAAGAGGGAAGAAAAAGAAGAAGAGGAATGAGAAGAAGAAGAAGAAGATGGCGAGGAATAAGAAGACAAAGAGGAAGGAGAAGAAGACAAAGAAGAAAAGGTAGAAGTAGAAAAAGATTAAGGAGGAGAAGAAGAACACGAACAGAAAGGAGAAGTGGAAGGCAAAGAAAAGTAGTGAAAGAAGAGAAGAAGACGAAGAAAAAGAAAAAGGAGAAGATGATAAAGAAGAAGATGTTAGAGAAGAAGAAGAAGTAAAAAAGACGATAGAGGGGAAGAAGACGAAGAAAGAGGAGTAGAAGACGAAGAAAGAGGAGTAGAAGACGAAGAAAGAGGAAAAAAGACGAAGAAATAGGATAAGATGATGGAAAGGAAGAATACAAAAGAGCAAGAAGAAAAGAAAGAAGAGAAAGAAGAAGAAGAACAACAAGAACAATCAATATGCTTAGCGCAGTTGGTTGGGGCGTCGCAACTTGAGCTTGCTGTCGTTTAGGCTACGGCCACACGAGCGTTTTTTCACGCAGTAGTAGTAGCTTATTTTCCCGCTGCTTGAAATCCCGCTACGTGTATGGCCACACGTGCGTTTTTTCACGCGGTAAATGTAGCTTCTTTTCCATACCACAGCACAGTATTCGCGTGATTGCTGAATTTATTTTTATAGTTTCAATATCAGTTTAAAAGATTATTAGGGGAAAAACTATGATTTATTTTGTCTCATATATTTTTTTTCAAAATAAAAAAGTTTGTAATATTTTTTTCAAAAATGCACTAACTGTGGATAATAATTCGTGATGTAAATACTGATAAAAAAAATAATTACCCTAAAAGTACTTCAAAAACATGTTTAAAGTTAACATTAAAAGCATAGTTCAATTCAAAACAATTTTTGTTGTTAACTAAAAGCAAATTTATTTGGGGGTCCAGTAGACCCCACGCGAGTACTGGCATCTCAAAATTAGGCGCGAGTACTTGAGGGTTAAAGATGTTCAAAGTAAAACCATTGTTGTATTCTGAAAATAATTGAAAACATCTAATGAATTTAATTTTTTAGCATATTTTTTACATGTTCAAGATTGCTTTTTAATCATAAATAAAGTAAGATAACTCACTTATGTTTTCTTTAGTTTCTGTATTCATATCATACCACTGCTCTCCTACAACATTGTTGGAGATATTCATCCACGCAATCCTCCTCAGTTGCCGATTTTTAAAATCTTCATAAACACAGGGGTTCTGCTGAACCTCCAAAATAATTCTTTCACTATCTAGGTACTCCATCTAGGTAATCAACCAATATCAGGCGAGGACTACTGACGCTGTGTGTTATTCCCACTCGTGTGGCCAGGGATTGAGCATGAAATCAAGCGTCAGAAATAGACCGCAGCCTATTCTCCGGCGGGCGACCTTGAAGACGCGCCTGCTACAACCTCCAGTAGCGGGAAAACACGCTGCGTGTGGCATACTCCATTACATTTTAATGCTGCTTATTTTTCTAGCGAGTTTTCATTCTGCGTTTGTGCGTGAAAAAACGCTCGTGTGGCCGCAGCCTTGAGCGGCCGTGGGTTCGAATCCCGCTCCTCCGTCAGGCATCTATATGTGCTATATGTGTTATCATTCACCTCATTACCCGCGAACAAGTCTCGGACTTATGTGGGAATCATCATCTAAAAAAAAAATAACTGTACACCTCACCTTAGACTTCTTGGGCGCAATCGGATTTCCGTCTTCGTCGTACTCTATTTCCAAATCTGAATCATCGTCCTGTAGTCCCGCTCTTGGATTCTCCTCCATATACCTGTAGTAGGACTCTTCATCGTCCTCCTCTTCAATGTCGTCCCTAATGCCCTTCTTATTCTTGTCCTCTTTCACGCCTGACATTGCCGCTTCAGTTTTCACCTGAAGCAAAAAAACAGTTAAACTAAAAATGTAAAATCGATGGAAAATACAACATTTTCAAACCAAGAACACACACGTTCAAAAGAGAGGGTCACTCTAAAACAGTGGTTCCCAAACTATGGGGGGTCATTTTATTTTTGTTTTTGTTTTTGTAGATTACGCCTTGGAGACCCCAGTTAATGAGTATAAGACAAGTCAGATCAACAATTATACAACCTTATACACTAGTTACCATGATTACTATATCAATTAGTTGGGATGAGGCTTAATTTTGATGTGAAAGGAACTCTTGTACGCTATAAAAAGCTTTATCAACTAAACATTTTTTCAATTGTTTTTTAAATATTTCTATATTTTCAAGACTCTTTAAAAACTGGGGTAGCTTGTTTCAGAGTTTCTTACCAATATAACTACGTTTTTGTTTGAATAAACTAATAATGCGACTCAACAAGTGATAATCACCTCGGCTTCTTGTATTATAATCGTGTACGTCAAGATTTTGGTTAGTATCATTCGTTTTTACATATAAAGTAGCTTCATACACATATAAGCAGGGTACAGTTAGGAGACCAAGTCTCTTGAATAACGGCCTACATGAATCTAATTTATTTACTCTTTCTATACACCTAACCGCTTTCTTTTGAATTTCAAACACTCAATCATGTCAGGTTAGGTTTAGGTCACTCTAAAACAGTGGTTCCCAAACTATGGGGCGTCTTGACAAGTCAGGAAAGGTGCAACACACTTTAGAAATGTTAAGAATCTCAATTAGTCTACTCAATTTTTAACAAATGACTCGCAAGTTTTTAAACCATAACTGTGTTTTCATTTAAAATGTATACAGAGTGATCATTAAGTCATGCACATCAGAAGTTCATCGAGTAGTTTTTTTTATTATCGCTGATGATGCCCACATGAGTCCGAGACTTGTGCGTGGGTGATGAGGTGAATGATTACACATAAATGCCAGACGGTGGAGCGGGATTCGAACCCACGACCACTTAAACAACAGCAAGCTGAAGTTGCGACGCCCCAACCAACTGCGCTAAGTGGCCCGCCAGTTTGAAGTAATCAAGTAAACCAGTTATATTTCAATAACATTATTTATTATTAGTGCACTATAAACAAATTACTTGAATTTTCACAATAAACGCTCAAAATGGCTGCCTCGCTTCAGCACTGAATGCATGAACTTCATGCTTGTTTTTCTGCTCTCGAGAAAATGACTTGTTAACAAAGCAGTAAGGCGCAGCCTTCACTTGCAATGTTTTGTAGCTGCGATTAAAAAACCGCATATGCTGAAAAACTGTAAGGCGCGTCCTCCACTTGCGATTTCTAGTCGCATGATTGTTTAGTCGTAATAATGAAACCCATTATTTTGTGTTTAAAACAGGCAGGCAATAGGTCAGAGCTGTGACTAAAATGTCGGCAGTGGATGCATGTCCTTACTTGACAATGTGACTCATTGTGGAAGTCTGATAGTTGGGTCGCAGGCAAAATAGGATGATTTGCAACTTTTTTGTTGTCGCGATTTTTCAGGAAAATATGGGTTTACCCTTACTAGAAATAATGGGTCTCAATTTTACAACTAAACAATCATGCAACTAGAAATCGCAAGTGGAGGACGCGTCTAAACTCAACAATATTGCAGACTTTATGTAGCCATTACCCATTTCAATGGTGTGTAGATTTGTTGCGCAATGGACCTACCTTCAAGCGACAAGGTTTTTTAAAGAGTTACACAGCTGTCTGGACGCACGTTATGGTTCAATTTATTTCTTTGCTTCACAAAACATCACGAACAGCATCACTTCACCAAGCCTGCATTTCTGTGGGTCGTATTTATGAACGATTCTTGGATAAGTCATACTTAGCGGCAATAAGTCTTACTACACTTACAGGTTCATGACGTGACAAGCCAGCGAGCAGCTGTAACACTAAAAGCCAACCCAGCTCGCCCAACAAAAACCTGACTCCTGATAAATAATTTAAAATTAATAATTTACATTAAACAACTCTAATTTACACCAATATAAGCTAAGTTGAGACACTTATTCTTCAATTCTTCAGATAATTCAACTCCCTGAATTATGTGATTCAACGCCCTTTCTTGTTCAATAATGTACTCTTGTGGGTTGATTAGATTTAACTTTAAGATTCTTATTTGAGATCTAATAAAGTCTAAATCAGCGTTTGCTGGTAAAAAGAGCTTGTATTGGGTAGCTATACCAAGAGCCTCGTGCAAATTTAATTCTTTGATTCGAATATTTCTAATATCAACAAGACTCATAACCTTACACACGTCCTAATTGAGGTTACCACGAAAGTCTGACGGTTAGTGCCAGATGAAATACACCAGCATCCGCCTCCACCAATTATGTAACCCTGATATTCTTAATATCAACAATTTTGTCTGAATGATTACTCTGGGGTCGTAACTCATAGACAACAAAATACTTCTAATTTTATAGTTTATTTATTTATAATATTATATATAATAATATTACAAAACATTAAAGAACATATCAAATTTAACTCACTTGGCTTGCTATTTTAAGACGTGTGTATAATTATGAGTTGGAACTTATATTTAAAACTAACCTGGTATTCCTGACTCTCCTTTCCTTGATCTCCAGGAGTCTATGGCCACTTCAAACACTTCAAACACTTCTAACAACTCTCAGAACCCAACCGAACATGCCCTTGTCGCCCAGTAGAAATTGCCGGCTAACACGCCAAAATTTCGATCCCCCAATAAGTTTTAAACTGCCCGGACTGTGACAGACTTATTAAGTTTTCGAAGATCTCGGTTTTGCAAGCCTAGCACTCCACTGGTCGAAAAAAGCGTTCTCCTGGCTCCTGGATCATGAATTTTGGTGCTCTATTCAAGTGGTCCATACACTCCTTTCAATGCCAGAATAGAGGCCTAACATTCACAAGATTGAATAGTGACACGTTCCTACATACCTTTAATATTTACTAACACATTCAAACAATTCGCATGAACGTGCCACTATCAGACTTGTCGATCTCATGAACGTCATCATTGTTTAATAACATTATTTGCATTGAAAGCCTGAAGTGAAACACCTCGGCTCTCGTTTCTATAATGAATTTAAGTTTTATTAAAAATGTCATTTATGACAGTCTTTGTTTTTTTTTCTGGGAAAATGAAGCCCACATAGATCTGTGCGTGGGTAATGAATTGAATGATGGTGATTGGTGAGTTGGACAGAGTCTTTTTTGCTGACCAATCCAATCGGTCACCCTCACAAAGAGCGCCCAGGAGTTTCATAGCTTATCTATGATTGTACAGATACCTGCTACGGCACTCAGCTATCACTTCCCGATGAAGGAATGCTTTTTTGCTGAGGTACACATTAAAGTTGGAACTATATTTTTTCTTAATAAATGCATGAAATAATTCTAACCTGTTTTTCGATTCCGGCCATAAAAGCGTCCAGGGGATCTTCTTCAGAGTCTGAGTCCTCCTTGGGTGCCACATAGGAGGGACTCCCTGGTGCCGGAATGTACTCCAGGCCAGTGCTGGCAGGAGTGTCTTCTTCTTCATCAAAGTATCTAAAAAGGCAGATAAGTGACACATTTTATGATTAGAGTTTTGAAAAGGAGTTATTTAGTTGAATATAAAAATGTTGCACTTAACCACTCCTAATTCTTTTTATTCGATTTTCAGCTCATCTAACATAAAACCTGGCCAAAGCATTTCGGACCTTTATTTCGATGAAGTTTTCAATTATTTTGGTGAGTAGGCCTACAGCCCCACCAAGTATTTGTTGACCAAACGAAGAGAGGTCTCTGTTTCAAGTCGACCGTTTTGCATTTGTCTGTCTGTTTGTAACGCATTTACGGCTAAACGCGAGGACAAAATTCAGTGAAATTTTGCATGGATCTTCCTTTAAGGAATGCCCAGCGATGTATGTGTAAGGATTTTCGAAATTTGCTTGCATAAGGATATTTAAAAAGGATAGGAGAAAGGCTCTTAGGCCTTCTTCTATGGGGAACACATGATTTTTAAAATGAGCTTCTCCATCACATATAATTGTAATTGGAATCAGATTTAAAGGTAGCTCTCAGAACCTCTCTCTTATTCATCTGGTTGAGCCTTCATATGAATAAAGTTATCATTCATAATAATAACATATTTGTTTATGAGAAACAAATCATTAGTACGTAAATGATAATAACAAAAATTTAATTAATATTGTTATATAAATTCAGTCAACAGACTTGTGAAGTCTCATCTGATTTGAACAATTAGCTACATGGAAAATAGAAACACAGCTTAGGTGATGAAAAACAGTAACTTTTCGTGGAAGACAAATAGGAAATAGTCTATTTGAATTGAATCAAGGTCTGATGATTGTGTTCAATTTTTATATGGTGATAATTATTGAGTATAATCATTCTTGGGCGTGAGGTCTACTATTCAAAGAACTACTATAGTCCACGGCGTATAACTTCTGACACAGAATAGTGAAGAATCTAGAAGGGGAAGGTCGCTGTGCAGCTCTGTTTGACCCCCCCCCCCCCCCCTTAACATTAATATTGCTTTCAGATATCTGTGGCATGCATTCATCATCATCATCATCATTTTATTCATACAGACAACAAATTACAGCATGTACTTATATTACAACAAACCCTTAGAATAATAATGGTTGTGCAACAAAGTCATAACAAAATTAAACTACTTCACATTTGTTAGAAATAAATCAAATCTGTATGCACTCCAGCATAAGCCAAAAGCTTGTGCGCTAGAGCGGAGTTCATTGAAATAAACAAATTGAAAGAAGGAAAAAAAAAAGTCGACAAACTAAAAACTCAAAAATAATAATAAAACCAATTTATACTTTCTAATTGCATTCAGCACACCGGAAGGCGATAATAAATTATTCGGTAAACCAGCCAAAAAAGGCAAAAAATACACAAAAATATAATAAATATTTTAACATTTTTTCCCCATCCTCTCCCTCTACAGGTCCAACAACAAGAATCCCTAAATAAAAACCGTTTCAGAAAATTCATTTCTTCTTACCCATTCGTTCACCTCATTGAGTAATTTAGGAGTAATCTTTCCCATCACAAGATTACTTGGCAATAAGTTTACTAATTTTTCACATATATATTCAAATTGTCTCCTGCAAACATACAAATCAGTTCTGGACACCCGGTAGGAATTTGTGGCAGAGGGACGTAAATTATAGATTGGTAAATGTTGAAGGAAACTGTACTTATTTTTATTTATAAACAATATTAGATTTTTTACATATAACTGCCTGAGTGTAAGCACCTCAAGTTCTTTGAATAAATTTGAGCTTGGATAGAGCCTGGGTCTACCCAAGGCCGCCCGTAATATATGTTTTTGGATGACAAAAATTTTTTTGAAATGTAAATCCACAGCACCCCCCCAAGCTCGAATACCATATTGGAGAATGGACTGTGCATATGCCAAATAAACCAATTTTGTTATTTTCTTATTTCTTAATTTATTGACTTCATAGAATTTATTTATTATGTATTTGAGTTTTTGGCACATGTTATCAATTTGATGATTCCACTTTAAATGTTGGTCCACAATAACCCCCAGGTATTTAACTGACTGAACTCTTTCTAGAGAAGGACATTGGCAGGTATTTGTAAATGTTTGGGAGTGACAATTTGACAGGTGTATTTTTAAGGTGTCAGGTACCGTTATGTTACCACTCGCATTAGGTGAGAAAGCAATATAAACACTCTTTTTGAAGTTGAGAGTGAGAATATGCTCATCCAACCATTTTTTAATCCTCCTCAAGCCTGTAAGTGCCAAGGTTTGGACACCCTGCCATGTTGAATGAGAGAAAACTATTGTAGTGTCATCTGCAAAGGAAATTATGGAACAGTTTTCCCCACCTAGTTTTAAAAGATCATTTATATATATTATAAATAAAATAGGGGACAGTACAGTTCCTTGAGGGATGCCAAAGTTTGATAAAGATTTTATACTAGTTTTGTTCCCTATGGTTAGAATTTGTGATCTATTTTCTAGATATGATTTAAAAAGTTGTAAGGGTAAGCCACGGATTCCTATATTTTCCAACTTTTGGAGAAGTATTTCATGTGGAACAGTGTCGAAAGCCTTGGCCAGGTCCAGGAAGAAAGCTATTGTTTTATGACTACTATTGAAGTTCTTAATGATGTATTTTTGAAGAGAAGTTATTGCATCTTGAGTACTTTTACCTGTTTGAAACCCATATTGATTAGAATTTATTATGTTCAGTTTAGTTAGGTAGTTTGTCAGACGAACCTTTATGACTTTCTCTATTACTTTGGATAGGTTGCTCAGGAGACTAATTGGACGATAGTTTTCAGGTTTCTTTCGATCCCCGGATTTGAATAAGCAAATCAGATTAGCCACCTTAAACTCACATGGGAAGTATCCATCTTCAAAACATTTATTTATTATTTTAGACAAAGGACTTGCTATGAATGGAGCAATTTTTTTCAGATAATTGTTGTTCAATCCATCCACACCTGGAGACGAATTTTTTTGAATGATTATAATCCTCCTTTGTTTTTATACGGTTTTATTAATCAATTTCTTCGGTACACCCTGCTTGAACCCACCTAAAACTGTAGGTCCAGCTCATCAATCACAATCATCCAACAGCATTACATTGTAAAAAAAACTAACACACATGTACGTACCCACACAAACACGCGCATCCACTAATCTACGTCAGAAGTTATACGTGGACTATAGTAGTTCTTTGAATAGTAGACCTCACGCCCAAGAATGATTATACTCAATGATTATCAACATCACAAAATTAAACAGAATAATCAGGCCTAACCCATGATTCAATTTAGATAATCTATTTCATGTCTGTCTTCCACAGAAAGAAATTCTGTTTTTCATCGCCAAGGCGGTGTTTCTATTTTCCATGTAGCTAATTGTCCAAATCAGATATGATTTCACAATTTATGAATTTATGTAACAATATTAATTAAATTTGGGTGATTATCATTCATTTAGTATTCACATGTTATGCGTAATTGAAATATTAGAAATGATTTGTTTCTCTTAAACAAATATGTTATTCCTATGAATGATAACTTTATGCATCTGAAGGCTCAACAATGACAAATAAGAGGGCGTCAGAGTAGAGAATCACCAACCTCAATGTACAAATTGACAACACTACTAGCCTAGTTTCGTGCAGTCTAGTTTACAAGTCTGACGCTAGCCGTCATATAGTTTGTCACCGCAGTCAGTTTATTTGTCAATATCTTAGAGCCGCCTAAGTTTGTGACGCGAACTATACTATAATAGGGCCACAGACAAAAGAACCTTCGCGCATTGTATCACTGTAGTTACCACTCCCCCACAGCTCCCACTCTTGTGCGAGTGAGAGCGACAGCTTTATTGCCCTCACTCACTTGCTCGAACGATGACATCATACCGGAGCGTTCTTTTCAATTCATACATTATTATTACCGATGTTCACTGCAGGACAGCCAAGCATTGACTGACCCCCTCCACTACTCTAGTGAGCGAGTGAGATAAACTGCATAACGTGCTCTCTCTCTCTGCGCAGAAGAGTTCATATTTTGAAGGTTCTTTTGTCTATGGTTGGATTATAATATTCTGTTCTTCTTTACTTACTCTTCTTCAGTTTTCGACCGTTTCTTCGGTACACCCCAGCTGGCTGACAGTGCATTCTGGGTAATGGCAGTCATGGTAGAATAGCCCTGCTTGCTAAGGGCAGCTGTGGGTGGCGGAGGTTGCTGGAGGGCCTTGGCCCCCTTCAACTGGAAGCCGCTAAACTGGAAACCACGTGATCCGCTCCCCCCTCCACTCCCCCGGCCAAAGTCGGATCCTGATCGCTTCATAATCGATTCGAAATCCAATCGATTGATTATCGAACCGCCACTCGGTTTGCCGCACTTCTGAAACAATAGGTTGAAATAAAATCACTTCCCAGTGGTTCAGAACCCACCTAAAACTGTAGGTCCAGCTCATCAATCACAATCATCCAACTCATTACCCACGCACAGGTCACAGACCTATGTGGGCTTCATCCTCCAAAAAAATCTAAAATTGATACTGTACAATATTAAATATATATACTAAAATAACTAGTAGTTCTGTGAACAGTAGACCTCACGCCCAAGAAAAATGGTGCTTGCACAGAGGAACATACTCCATGTACTCAATGATAATCACCAGAGCAAAATAAAATACAATCATCAGACTTAACCCTTGATTCAGTTCGCGTAGTCTGTTCTTCACAAAAGGTAAAGCTGGGCATTCACGTTCCGATTTGCAGTACGACTTGTAGTCCAACCTCCAAGGTTGGATCCGATATTGGAACGTGAATGGGCTTGTTGGATTGTTGGAAGCGTAGATGGACGACTAGAGGGACGACTGGAAGGTCCGACTTCTGACTGTCGACGGTGTTGGAGCGTGTGTGGGGGAGTCGGATCAAAGTCGTCCAACATATCGCAGTCAGTGCTTGACCTTCGGGCAAGTTCGGTTACATTTTTCGGCTCGAGAGCGATGCTCACAGCTGACTAGGAATAAAGTTGGATTACTAGTCAGATTGCAGTGGAGTCGACTATCCAACTAGCAGTCCTACTACAAGTTGGAACGTGAATGCCCAGCTTCACTCTGTATCACATCAACAAGGCTGTGTTTTCTATTTGCGAGACAGCTGATTGCTCAAATTAGATTTCCGATGTCTGGTGAATGAATTTTTTGAGAAATATTAATTAAATTCGTATAATTATCATTGATTTAGTAAACACTTGTTATATACTTAATTTAAATATTTTAAATGATTTGCTATACTTGTGAATGCTCAACCAGAAGAATTAGAGGGCCTGAGGGCTATATCAAAATTGATTCCAATTGCATAATGAGGAGAATCTCATTTAAAAAATCATATGTTTTATATAGAAGAAGGCCTGAGTGCCTTTACGTTTTTCCTTTTAAATAATCTTTAAAATTTTGAATATCATTATAGTATACATACATCGCTGGGCATTCCTTCAAGGAAGATCTACGCAAAATTTCATTAATTTGGGCCATGCATTTAGCCGTAAATGCGTTACAGACAGACAAATGCAAAATGGTTGACTTTAAACAGACTTTAAGCAGACAGAACAGCACTTTGTTCGTTCAAGTGGAATAATAAATCTATTCAAGGTAAACATACCAATTATCGGTCCTTTTCATGTTTAGCCTTAACAATCCGTAATTTCTCATCGATTTTCCTACTTGAACTTGATATGCTATTTTTAAGACAAAATATCAATGAATCATCTGTTGAGAACTTGAAGCAGACGCTTGTTTTATAGGTTAGAAATGTAGGGGCCGATAATAGGTATGTTTTCTTTTAGCCGATTTGTACTATGGATGACTCTCTACATTTTAACAGTATATTCTGGTTCAAAGAGCGGACTACGCATGTGAGAATGCTTTCCTAAAAATAATAAATATATAATATACTAATACATATTTCATAACATTCTAAAATACTGCACTTTACAGTTTACTATCAATAAATTAAATACTGTAGAGCATTTGGCTGGAAATGTAAGCTCGATCTGTTTTGGTCTCAATTTGTTCAAGATCCTCGGAGTATTAATTTAAGCAATTGAATTATTATGTATTACCGTGTTGAAAAAACATTTGGTAATTGTGCCGCAGATGTTAGCAAATAAAAAATCACTTGAAACTTCACCAAATTGTAGTATTATGTCTCCTGATCACAATTATCAAGTTTTTAAGAGTCGGTTTCAATTAAATAATTAATTATTCAATATTGAAAACCTACCTTTGGAACAGAGCCCCAAAATGACTATCTTCAGCAATTAACTTTAATTGAGTGTTTAGAATGCATGAATCTTTGCAACACAATAATTTGCATTTTAATTTATTAATTATTTACTCATGCAATTTATCTACTTAATAATAAAGGCATTTTCAATTTGTTCCAAAATCTCATCACTTGATGCATCGCACATAATTATACATAACCTAGCCACAGCCTGGGTTTTAGGCTTTTGGGCCACGACCTTTTAAATCTGCATGAACATTTCGCGCATGCGCAGAAGCGTAGTCTGCGTGAATGGAACGAAGTGGAATGAAAACTAGAATGGAACTGCATAACCAAACCTTTCCTAACCTGGCTAGATGTGACTGAACCACCTTTAAAATACCTTTAAATATTTAACTTTAAACCTTTTAAATATTTACAGAGGTGGTTCAGTCACATCTAGCCAGGTTAGGAAAGGTTTGGTTATGCAGTTCCATTCCAGTTTCCATTGATGTTCTGATGTAGATGGCACTCCATTGCTCTATCTGTTCGTCTATGATGTTATGCTTAAGGTACTATAAAGGCTTTTCAGAGCCGTATTTATGTTCAAAAGGTGAGTTTTTAATATTGAATAATTAATTATTTAATTGAGACCGACACTTAAAAACTTGATAATTGTGATCAGGAGACATAATACTACAATTTGGTGAAGGTTTCAAGTGATTTTTTATTTGCTAACATCTGCGGCACAATTACCAAACATTTCTATGAATTACTATGTGAAATATGCCGTTTAAAGTTAGTTACCTTTTATGCTTTTTGAGGAATGGACAGGCTATAAATGCAGTTAGTTCTTCAAGGCGAATAGGGAGATTGGGAAATGAGCATTTTAAATCTAAAGCAAAACAAACCTAAATATTATTGAACTGATTATCCTGCATTTATATAGAAAATAACTTTCATTGAGACTATTTTGTAGTTTGAAATGATAATTTCAAGTAGTTAAGATTGTAGTTGAAGTTGACATAACCAAATTTACAGCTTGGTTCGTTGCGAACGGAAAAGTTGGATTGACAAAATTCTCAAGTTGATTGGATTGCACTTACCTGATAATTTACGAGGAATATGTATAAAACAAACTGGAAGTAATTAAATGCTCATCTAAATTTTTTATTTTAGATAATATCAGCTCCGGCTTTGAATATGAAAACAGAATTCAGAGTTCGAAGATTAGACAGCAGATATTAGAATGTATAGCGTTGAGGCATCAGATAACTAGAATGAGTGCTACGTTCCAAATCTAAAGAAAACCGGCAGTATTTCTGTACACCTAATAATCCATAGTTAATTATTATAGATCATTTATAGCTGAAATATTTGTATTATGACATTAGATGATCTTCAAAAGATTGATGTTTTTCGAATAGTAGCATCGATGATGTAGATTGCAATAGGTTGGTAGCGGCTCCACAATTTAACTGGCAATGTTTGAATATCGGACTTATTCATGGAGATTACAATTTAGGCTATTTCAATCACTGAATTACAATAATTTAATTTTGTTAACGATTATATTTACTTTTATAGAAATAGTTGTTTCAAATTTGAAACATCAATGAAATTGTTCTCAAAAAACAAGGGAGCAAGAACAAGATAATTTGGGGCAGGCAAGATGTATGAAGACAATCTAGGGATTAAGTATACGAGTTTCTAGGAGATTGAAAGCTACGGTGATAAAAAAAAAGCTGAAGTTCCAAAATAATTTCATCTTATAATAGGTGGAATCGTCTACAAGATATGATTTTTTCATTATTTATTGTAAGTATGTATTTATTTAATATTTTAATCAAAGCTATTTTCTATTAATTCTATTTGACATTGACAATGTTCAAGGCTTAAGCCTATTGAAAAAAAAACTTTATTTTAACAAAAGGAATAGAAGTTGCAAAATATCTTATTGCTAAAGAAAAATAAGAAAAAATAGTGATGATAATAATAATAATGTTAGAAAGAAGAAAACTAAAAATATAATAAAAGTGAGAAAAAATTCACGCTGCAGATGCCTCTCTACAAGTGAGAAGAGAAAAAAAGAGTGAGAAGAGGTGATGAAAAACTTTACGATGATGATACAGCATGTACATGGAAAATTTGTCACAAAGGTTGTTCCCTTAATAAATGAAGATATATGTGGGATTTAAATGAATGGATGGAGCTGAGACAATATGAAATGGCAATGAATTTTCTTCTTCATATAGTTTGTCCTTCCCTCATTCAGGTTACTCATTACTTCATAGCCCCAAAAAGGAAGTGAAAATCACTATTCTAAATCTCATTATCACTTATTCTCACAATTATTATCTCATTATCGTTCATTCTCATTACTATTCATTATATCTTTCATTTCAAATCTTCTTAGTTGATCATTAATAGATTCCACTTATTTTTCATTTATACTGTATTTTAATTTTAAAATAATGTAAAATGTAATTTTTTACAGGTTATTTTTAATTGTGTATTGAAATTAACTGTTGTGTCAAGATGGCAAGTTGGGTTTAACCGCATGCCTTCAATGTAACTGTCTTTCAAATAAATAAATAAATTCCACAAACGTGATGAAACAACTAGGAAAGATTTATTGAACATTTTAGTTTTGTAGGGAGGCATCTGCAGCGTGAATTGGTGTGATCGAGGGGCTTTGGAATAGACATCTGTGAAAAGAGTAAATCTATTTTTCAAGTAGTCAGGGCCAGAATGTTTTACTATGAGAAGGTATGTGATTGAAAGGATGAAAAACTCTCTACGTTGCTACAATTTCAACCAACGCAGACGACAGAAGAAAGGTGTGATATAGTCGTCTCTTCGGGCATCAAAAATAAATCGGATTGAATAGTTGAAGGCCCTTTGCAGTATGGGTGCACTGTTTCAATGTTTGAGGTGGTTTTCAAAGGAACGAGCAATTTACCAAGAAAAGACAAAATGCGCCATCAAGTCCCAGAAAATTTCAACATATTGAGTGCCCTTATTCCTTATTCAAGATAATCAACATTTGTTATAAAAACATCTATTTCAGGTAAGAGATGAAATTCCCAAATCAAATAATCATCAGCACAAGATGCTAAAGAAAATCTACTGCTCAAGCTAAAAGCAGATAAAATAAGCTCTCAGGATCACAATAATTCGTGTTTGTTTTTTTTACGGACGTTTTTTTACGATTAAGATGTTGCATTAGGTCATCAATGGTTCGGAACTGGCCTAAAATTGCAGATTGCATGACAAGTTTGAACTACCCGTAAGGGTTTCCCCAACAATAATAGTCGTAGGGTTATTATAATTGACCGAACAAAGAGAGGTCTCTGTTGCAAGTCGACCGTTTTGCAATTGTCTGTTTGTAACGCATTCATGGCTTAATACATGGACAAAATTCTATTAAATTCTGCATGGATCTTCCTTTAAGGAATGCCCAGCAATGTATGTGGAAGAATTTTCAAAATCTGCTTGCACTTGAATAGTTAAAAGGAAAAGCACTCAGGCCTTCTTCTAAAGGAAACGCATGATTTTTAAAATTACAATGCAATTGGAATCAATTTCAAGACAGCAGTTGGGCCCTCTTATTCATCTGGTAGAACCTTGATATGAATAGAGAAAGTAAAATAAGTAGAGCCTTATCATTCATAAGAAAATCATATTTCTTTGAAACAAATCATTTATAATATTTTAAATAAGTTATCAAGATGATCAATTATACAAATTCAATTAATATTGTTCTATAAACTCATTCATAAGACATCTGAAATCTAATTTGAGCAATCAGCTGTCTCGCAAATAGAAAACACAGCCTTGTTGATGTGATACAGTCAACTTTTGTTAAAAGCAGACACGAAATAGACTACGTGAATTGAATCAAGGGTTAGGTCTGATGATCGTGTTTAATTTTGCTCTGGTGATTATCATTGAGTGCATGGAGTATGTTCCTCTGTGCAAGCACACTTATTCTTGGCCGTGAGGTCTACTGCTCACACTACTAGTATTTTTTGAAAAATAGTTAAATATTCATATAAATGGAAAAATATTTTTAACCAGCGTCAACAGAAAACAGTATTTTTTGGAGGATGAAGCCCACATAGGTCTGAGACCTGTGCGTGGGTAATGAATTGGATGATGGTGATTGATGAGTTGGACCTACAGTTTTAGGTGGGTTCCGAACCACCGGGAAGTGATTTTACAGCAGAGAACAATGTATTTTTTGCAACCGTAAATGAAACCCATAAAGGCTCCCTTAACTCAAGGTAGACTTGAGAAGCATTTAGCGTAAGGGACTTTTCAGGGTTCCCTTGAGATAAGGAAACTTTAAGGTGGATTAATCAAATAAGGGCCTGAAAAGTAGTTTTTTAACAATAATAAGAAATTATAGTTACAAATAACTGATTTAATCCCAAATCAACTAAAATGTCATACCCAACAATGAATTACAATAATAAATCTATTATAACCAACAAAACATAAGATTTTGATATAAACAACAAGGTTAAAATAAACCTTAGTAATGCATTTATTGTTAAGCCTTGAAAAACGTAAATTTACTGTTAACATTTTGTGTATATTATACATATAGCTTGTTTGTTTGTTAACAGTTTTAGAATTAGATTACAGTGCTACTAAATAAACATAGTTTGATTATTTATGTAAAATAAAGCCTAATTTATTAAGTGTATCTGTTCTACATGCATAAATGAACAATTAAAAGTTATTTTCTCAGAAATTATGTGCACCTAAATAATGTTATATCCTCTGTGAATAAATTTGTTACAAATGTTACTTAAATATTATTAAAAATCAGTAATTCAAAATAGAAATAACATTTTTGGTTTTATTTCCTAATAATTTTAAATTGGTATTAATTTCTTAGTTTTGAGTTTCAGTTTTATGTGCCAACTAAAAATAAACTAATGACAATACTCTTGAAATAGTTGAAAAATAAAACTAAAATATCAACAATATTCCCATCATTATATTAAAATAGTAGTTAAATTTTATAATTTTAGGAGGCATTTATAACTTTTGCTAAGCTGATAGGCGAATGGGCTCCTATCCTTCAATGTTTGCAATCACATATTTTTCGAGTAAAGTTATTTAATAAATGGTATTGATTATAATTTTAAAAAATCAATGGTAAATATCATCTCAAAGGAAAGACAATCTGTACCCAAAACCCGGAAAATCGCACCCTTATTTAAAAAAAAGACGAAACAAAAATAGTCCTCATAGAAAAATAGTCTTTTAATATCTTGATAGACACAAACAAATTTAAAAAAATATTATAGTCTTACGGCCAGTTGCACAAAAGAAAATTAAATTAACCACCGTAAGATGACGTCATCTTACGGAGCTCAATAGGGAAGTCGTTGCACTGGCTCTGTCAAATGATGTCATCTTACGGTGGTCAATTTAATTTTCTTTCGTGCAACTGGCCTTTAGGGTGCTTGCACATTGGAGCATCCAATACTCAATGATTATCACCATCGCAGAATCAAACACATGCTGTGAAATGGTGGTATACACGCTACTGTCATACTCCACTCCACAGCATGTTTCATTTTGCGATGGTGATTATCATCGAGCATTTGATGCTCCACTGTGCAAGCACACTTAGTACGATGGTACGATTCTACTGAACTCAATGGTTGAGATCATGGGAGCCTTAACGGTAACCTAGAAATGTTACCGGTGGTGACTGATTGGTCTATTAAAATTTCTGAACATCGATGAATTTTAGTAAATCAATCAGCCTCCCATGAACTCAATGTCGCTAACAAAATGTTGACTTGATTGTTTAGTCACACATCCCAATGCCACTATCAAATTAACAACCGGGGAAACAACTTAGGGATATTATTTGGTAATGCTATCACTGTATTCCTTGCATGCGTTTGCTAATTGTATTATGATAATCCCTAGTTACTGTAGTATTCATATAACTTGGCAGCGTGTAGCAGATGGGACATGCTACATCTGAACCCAACATACTGCTGCCAAGTTATATGAAAACTACAGTATTTATATTTTATTTGCAAAATTGAATTACTGATAAATAAGGGTCTCCCACCATTAAAAGCCATACGCTTATTATTATTATTACTGATGACAGTAACTTTTATCTATTTTTAACCTAATAAAAAAGGAGGAGGTTCTCAATTCACCCTGTTGTTTTATATTACTTGATGATTATCGAACCGAATTCAATAATTTAAAAAAAAGAAAGAAAACAATTTTAATAAAATGATACTCAAAAATTGAATACTCATGTACTAAAAAAGTTTTAAATAAAGTATTCACTTTAAACTGAGAAAATTTAAGATAAGTTACCTTTAAAAGTCTGCGCCAAATATTTTGAGTTAAAAATTTGGCGCAGTTACTTGCATTCAATTTTTTTCAGTTGGTGGTGACTGATGAGTTGGACTACTGTTCTAGGTGGGTTCCGAACCACCGGGAAGTTATTTTACAGCAGAGAACTGTCTTTTTTGTTGGCCATCCAACAAGCCACCCTTTCAGAAAGGGCACAAGCGTTCGACTCATTTTATGTTACAGGAGAGATACCTGGCACTACAGTAACTTTATAGAGACATTGCTTTCAGCCGCCAGAATATTGTTTATTTCTTATTTTACATATATTTGATGGTATTTGTAAAAAAAAAAATAATCGTATGGCTTTTATTGGTGGGGAAACTCTTACGGGTAGAACCACCTCGCCGTTTGAGCCATGTTATGGAGAACACGGTGAACCTACAATTTTAGGTGGGTTCCGAACTACCGAGTAAATGACAATAATGCTTACAACATCAAGTCATAGAAGCAAGACGTCCAATGGCCACACTGTCAATATAATAGTCACTGTACACGGCTTACAGCTATCACTTATATATATTTTTTTGTGGATTACGTCTTGGAGACTCCAGTTAAGGAGTATAAGACAAGTCAGATCAACAATGTCTTATACACTAGTTACCATAATTACTATATCAATTAGTTGAGGTGAGGCTTAATTTTGATGTGAATGGAACTCTTGTACACTATAAAAAGCTTCATCAATCAAATCTTTTTTCAATTGTTTTTAAATATTTGTATATTTTCAAGAATCTTTAAAAGCTGCGGTAGCTTGTAGTAGTTTACTTTCTTTTTTTCGTAGATTACGTCTTGGAGACTCCAGTTAAGGAGTATGAGACAAGTCAGATCAACTATATCAATTAGTTGAAGTGAGGCTTAATTTTTATGTGAAAGGAACTCTTGTACACTATAAAAAGCTTTATCAACTAAATAGTTTTTAAATATTTCTATATTTTCAAGACTTTAAAAACTGCGGTAGCTTGTAGTTTCCTACCAATGTAACCAGGGTTTTGTTTGAATAAGCTACTATTGTGACTCACCAGGTAACTCATTATGGTGGTAGTGTCATTGGGAAGACTAACAAAAAAGACAACAATAATTTGACGATTCTATGCTATCCCATAATTTGCCTATCCTATGTTTTTTTATGTTTCTTCTTATGTGAACGAAGGTTTGCTTGATTTGTGCACCTGTAATCACAAACCTCACAAGCAAATGGCTTTTCTCCGGTGTGCTTCCTCATATGTATATTAAGAGTAGCTCTTTCAGCACACCTGAATTCACATAATTCACAACCATACGGCTTTTCGCCCGTATGTTTTCGGGTATGTCTTGTCAGTGCATGACCGGTGGATGCTTTATAATCACAAAACTCACAACTAAATGGTCTTTCACCTGTATGAGATCTGACATGAACTTTTAGATGACTTCTGCCGTACGTTTTATAATCACAAAATTCACAACTTAGCGGAGCTTCATCTGTATGTCTTTTCATGTGAATTCTAAGCGCATACTTATCAGAACACTTATAATCACAGAGTTCACACCCGAACGGTTTTTCGCCTGTGTGAGTCCTACGATGAATATCATACTGTACTTTCCTAGCCGATCTATGACTACAGAACTCACAACTGAACGGTCTGTCCAGTATATCGTTTGTATGAGTTTTCATGTGACGTTTCAAAGATGACGATGTAGCAAATTTAAATTCACACAACTCACATCCATATGGTTTTTCTCCTGTATGGGTACGTAGATGAGTGGTAAGATGTGGTTTTTGTAGGGTTTTATAATCGCAAAATTCACAACTAAATCGTTTTTCATCCTGATGTGTCATCAGATGACTACGGAGAGCTGATTTGTCGGCACAACGGTGTTCACAAAAATTACAACTAAAAGGTTTTTCACCTGTATGAGTCCGAACATGAGTTTTCAACTGATCATATCTTGCACTCCTATAATCACAGAATTCACATATGAAAGGTTTTTCTCGGGTGTGAGTTTTCATGTGACGTTTCAAAGATGATGAAATTGTACACTTGTAGTCACAGAAATTACAGGTGTATGGTTTTTCTCCTGTATGGGTACGAAGATGATTTTTTAGATGATTCTTTTCAAACGTTTCATAATCACAATATTCACATGTCAGCGGGGTTTCACCCGAATGTGTCCAAAGATGCATCTGAAGTGCTGCTTTATCTGTACATTTATGGTCACAATATTCGCAACTGAATTGGTTCGTTTCTGTGTGTGTCGACATGTGAACATCCAATAGATTTTGTTGAGTACATCTATAGTCACATATTTCACATCTTAAAATCTCTTCCCCAGGATGAATTGTTCTTAGGTGAACATCCAAATCTTTTGCTTCAGAACACTTAAAATCACATAACTCACATCTAAAAGGCAGACCGCCGGTATGAATTATACGATGTACCTCCAATTCATTTGCTTCCGACGTTTTGTAATCGCAAAATTCACAATTGTATGGGTTTTCAACGGTGTGTATCCGTAAATGATTTTTGAGATAATTTCTCCGTGAACTTTTAAAGTCACAAAACTCACAGTTGTACGCTTTTATGCCATTATGATTTTGTAGATGACTTTTCAAATGACTTTTACGTGATGACTTGTAGTCACACAAATGACAACTAAATGGCTTTTCACCCGTATGTGTCATAATATGTAGCTTTAATGCAGATTTAGATATAAAACTACGTTCACAAAATTGACAGCTGAAAAGTTTTAGGCCCAAATGTGAACGTACATGCTTCTGTAGATCAATAAGTCGAAAGCTAGAGTAGTCACAAAATTTGCATTTGTGGAGTTTGCAAACAGGTGATTTCTTAGGTGGTGCTTCACTAGAATGCCCCTCAACATGCTCCTGATCTTCAATAGGCTGCTCTTCCATTTGCTCGTCATATTCACTAGAACTTTCATCCATATGCTCCTGGTATTCCCTAGTACTTCCTTTAGTTTGCTCCTGGTATTCACTTGTACTTCCTTTGGTTTGCTCCTGGTATTCACTAGTACTTCCTTTAGTTTGCTCCTGGTATGTAGCGGTATGTCTTTTAATATGTTCCTCATAATCGTGCATCTCCTCAGTTGAGTAGCCACAAAAGGAGCAATCATAATCTGATTGATCTTCTAGTATGTCTGAGACTGGTAGAGTTTGTTTAGCACAGTTTTCAAGTGGAGTAGAACCTTCAATTCCGTCATTTTCTTCATCATCATTATCATTATCATCATCATGCTCCGTTGCACAAAAGGAGATTGGATCAATTTCCACTTCTACTTCAATCTCTTCACTTTCCGATGATGTTGACTCTGGTTCTTCGATGGATTCTTCATCTACATCCATGCCTGAAAAAAAAAACACATTTCACATTTTAGGCACTGTCAAAGAAATTGAAGAATAAGATAAAGAATAAAAGGAAGAATATAATAAGCAGTCCAAAATTCTACAATACTCAATAAATCTCTAGTAAAAAAAAAAACTGGACATCATGAACAGATAAAACCGTGGAACAATAAAATAAGTGTATGACTAGTAGTTGTGCGAACAGTAGACCTCACGCCCAAGAATAAGGGTGCTTGCACAGAGGAACATACTCCATGTACTCAATGATAGTCACCATCGCAAAATTAAACACAGTCATCACACCTAACCCTTGATTCAATTTTCGTAGTCCATTTTTAACAAAAATTATCACGTCACCAAGGCTGCATTTCTATCTTCATCCAGCCTGTACTAATGTTTTTCCAGTCAGCTTATTGCTCAAATAAGATCAGTTTTCACATGTCTAACGAATTAATTTATAGAACAATATTATTTTTTGTATAATTATCATTTACCAAGTAACCACTTGTTATTATACTCATTTGAAATATTAGAAATGATTTGTTTCTCTAAAACAAATATGCTATTTTTATGAATGATAACTTAATTCACATGGAGGCTAAACCACAGGAATTAGAGGGCCCAAGGGCTATCTTTAAATCTGATTCCAATTGCATTTGATGGAGAAGCTCATTTTAAAAAGCACATGTTCCTATAGAAGGCCTAAGAGCCTTACTTTTTTCCTATTGAATATACTTTAAATACAAGCAAATTTCGAAAATCCTTACACATACATCGCTGGGCAGTTCTTAAAGGAAGATCCATGCAAAATTTCATTGAATTTGGTCCACGCATTTAGCCAAAAAATGCGTTACAAACAGACAGACAAATTCAAAACGGTCAATTTGAAATGGAGACCTCACTTCATTTGGTCAAAAATATGTGTATGACTTTCATATTCATAGGTGATGAGAACCAGATGTGTAGCTCAAGGTTTTGGGAAAATATGATTAGCCTACATTTTTAGGATTCCAAACCACCCAAGTAAATGATAAGGAATGCAGACGACTGATAAAAGATTTATAGAGTCAATATTCCAAGAGGTTGTCTTTTTTTAAGGATGAAGCCCACATAGCTCTGAGACCTGTGCGTGGGTAATGAGTTGGATAAAGGTGATTGATGAGTTGGACCTACAGTTTTAGGTGGGTTCCAAACCACCGGAACATTATTAACAGTTCTCGAGTAGATTGAGTACAAAAATATGAAACCATACCAAACCAAACATACTGGTACAGTTGTTACCATGAGGTATAAGAAAGTGGAAGCCTCCTCTTTCTTGTACCTCCATGGTTGTTACCCAAGAACGTTGATATGTAATAACCAAATAAACAATACTTTTAAGGGCAGCCAATGAAATAATGGTTTTCAATAACAGGCCGGTCACTGGTACACAACTGTGCTGAGCTGCACATCACAGTACAGCTCCAAACCAACCAAACTCCGGTTTTGTATCTTCATACGGATAGCCACCACACCCCGAGTGATAATCACTGGTTCGGAAACCACCTAAAACTGTAGGCATATCATTCATAAGATAGATGTATCATCAAAGGGGTGGTGTGAACAAAGATGAGACTGGAGTCAACTGTTGACGGAGTCCGAAAGGAAGGCGTAAGAAACAGCTGTGATTGATTCAATAACAAGAATCCCAAGCGCAGAGTCAAAAATATGAGATATTCAGCTGATTCAACTTTATTCACACTACAGTGACTTTATATAGACAGTGTAGCCATCGGACGTCTCGTTTCTAAATGGTTAATCTACAATCTACAATTTGGTGTCCAAATGAAGAGTTGGCTACAGTGACTGAGATCTATCTCTTTGCCTCTTTACAGTCAATGTAGTATGAGAGAAGTTTTGACGGGAAGTTCAGTTGAATTATTTGGGTTAGAAATTAGCATGATTGAAGAGGGTGTGACTTTTAAAAGAGGTCTTTTCACTCCGGATATTGTGTGGACACTAGCACAAAGACATAGAAAATAACATGGACATCCTAAACAAAAACAGTAAAAGCCCAAAACTAAACACAATTGAACAATTTGAAATATATAAACACATCATAGAACACAGACAGAATATAATTAAAAATACCTCCTTTAAATCGCACACCCTCTTCAATCATCTACTCATGCTAATTCCTACCAAATTATTCAACAATTAAAAGTCAAAATTGAAAAATTTAGAAATAAATGAAATTCCCGCCAACCACTGTTAGAATGATTGAGCTGACAAAAACCTGTAAGATCAATCAGGCATTGAGGATGGGCACCCTGCCCGAAAGCATGTTCCACCTCAAGTAAGAAAGAAAATTATTAATTTATTATTTATTTTAGTCAGTTCTGCATGCTATCCAAGTGGAAATATATACGGTAAAATCTTTCTTATCAACTAAGATACTGTCGAAGTTTAATCAAGTCTAGTGTGGCTTGTCAAGCTTGATCTGTCGCTAGTCCAGTAACGTGACTTGAAATTATTGCATCGGTGACTTTTCAAGCTAGCAAGAGGTGGCTAGGCCGAGCTACATACAGCCGTTCCTATTCAAGTGTCAAGTTTACAAGCTACTCTCTGGCGAGTTCACAATCTTATTGTAAACTTCTCCAGTGAGAAGTTTATATCCTATTGAATTTAGTCTACACTGGAGGGAACGCAAAGGTTTACACGCGTACTGTGTAGCCGGAGCCGTGCAGTGACATAAAAAATATGTTAAAAATATATATCTAGTATCTAGCCTATATAGATATACAATAAAATATAAAATGGAAGCAATATTATGATGGCTAGAGGTAATGACCACACTATCTATATATAGTAACTGTAATTCACACCACCCATTTATTATCTCATTGCACACGCACAAGTCTCAGGCTTATATGAGCATCACCAGCAAGAAAAGAGGTAAGTTAAGTTAGTTCTTACTTAATTGTCCAGTATGCTGCAAAGGCACTTTTTCCTTGTGTTCAGTCAAGCAGGTTGAAGAACAGAAACTTTTTGTGGGAGAGTTTTCATACTTCAAGGTCACTGGAGTCCCACTAATAACATTTTCACAATGACAGCAAGAATTCTGAAAAAGGCAACATAAATTTCACATAAAATCCATAGAAGAGAGCGACCTGATAACTCTGACACCAGACCTGAGCCAACCAGGTCACACAATATTAGTATTAGTTAACAATATCCGACATGGCCTTATAAAAATCATGAAGTTGTCCGTCCGTCCGTCCATCAAATAACTCTTGTAAGGAAGATTCTAGACTCTTGAGACTTTGTATAAAGTTTCATCATAGTTAAAGTAAGACCCCTATTGATT
This sequence comes from Conomelus anceps, assembly GCA_948455865.1. Lineage (NCBI taxonomy): Eukaryota > Metazoa > Arthropoda > Insecta > Hemiptera > Delphacidae > Conomelus > Conomelus anceps. Next base: position 11,176,306 of record OX418222.1, read on the forward strand.
TTGGTCTCAAGAGTTAGAAAATAAAAAATACTCGTATTTATTATGAAAAATATATTAAGGTTGATTTATGCTAACATTATTATCAAATCATAAAATTACCAGCTGGATCATTTCCAATACAAAAAAATCATCCAAACTATTAAGGACTCGAAAGGGCCTTATTTGAAATCGTGCCGCTGTCCGTCCGTCCGTCCGTCTGTGCTATAGCGTATGAAAGGAAGATTCCATACTCTTAAAACTTGATATATAGCTTCCTCACAGTCCAAGTGAGATCGCTATTGATTTTGGAGTTTGGAGGTCGAATATAAAAATGATTATGATGTAAAGCAGATCGCCACTATAGGCTCTAGATAAGTTTCGACTAGTGAAAATCAAAACATTGTACAGCTGGTTCATTTCGAATGAAAAAAAAATTGAAGAATATTACGAATGTTACTGCTTAGCCCAATTATCCACTTCATTTTTGATTGTGTTGAATCTTTTTTTAAATTATTTTAAATCTTCGAATTCACAAAAAACAGAGAAAAAAGCACGATATATTTTGAGTTCTGAAGAAAAAAAATAAGAATAAGAAGAAGAAACAAAACTCTTTTTCAAGAACTACCCATGTGCATTGTTTTGTGAATCGGGTAGCATGTGATGTAAATAGAAATTGAAACAGTTGAATGATGCATATGCCTATCAGCACAACTAATAATATTAATTATTATTTCATGTAAAAACCTCGGGTCATTGGATACTCCTTTGTATCGGTTTATTTATCTTACAAAAAAAGTTCAAGCTTGAAAAGTTATTATATTTTAATGTGTTACATTCCTTTCTCTAATTTTAAATCGTTGTCAAATAAACAAAATATTGGGGAATTTTATAGAATCTGTGAATTATGAAGAAAACGGAATTTACAGACTTGCCGGTGTGCATATTTGTATATTGAAATTTATACTATGTTTATAGAAACCATAATGTTTAATCGTTCCACACGCCTATCGGTACAAATGATAATTATTTCTTTTCAGGGTCGGGGCTTTAAATACTCATTTTTAATGGTCATTACCTTATTCTACTGTATCTTCTATATCATAAAAGAGTAAGGTATATAATACGGTACGGGGTGAATTGAATTGAAAAAATCTTTATTCGTCAAACATGTACAAATACACATGAATAGTGTCAAATCTCAAAAGTTATGTAAAACTAGTAGGTACAAAAAAAAGTCAATTAAATTAATGATTAATATCTTCAAACTCCTGTAAAAAATACAGAGATAAGCCTACCAAATATTTCTTCAAATTTGTTAATATCTACAATATTTGCAAATCGTTTGGCAACTTTGTAAAAAATGTCCTTCCCCAGTAAATCGTTTTCTTCTCAAAAAGGTCTAATCTATGTCTCTCAGAAATTCGGCCATAACGGGTATTGTAATTGTGAGTCTGTTTTCTTAATTCGGAATTGGGCTGCTTCTTATGAAACATGATGACATCGAATATGTATTGTCCGTAAATTGTCAAAATTCCAAGTTGAGAGAAAGTTAATCTTGCGGAGTCGGATCTTCCAAGCTTAAGCATTATTCTAATTGCTCGCTTCTGCTGCTTAAGAATTTTATCCAAATTTTTTTGCTTGTACTGCCATACATACAAAGACCGTACGCCAGATGAGCATGCATTACTGCATGGTATACTGACTTCAATGACTGGATACTACATTTGTCTCAAAGCATAAAGACCAGGGGATATCTTTTTCATAACATGACAAACATGACTATCCCATGAGAGATTACAATCCACTAACAAACCTAAGAACTTCGTGCTATTTTCTGTAACGAAAACTTCACTATTTATTGCTACACTAGGATACAATAATTGGTTCCTACTCTGCTTTGACGAGAATGGGATTACTATAGATTTGCTCGCATTCAAAATAAGATTATAGCTATTTAGATAGTCATTAATTGAGGATAGGCCTATAGCAGATGAGATTTCCACATCCTCAACTGATTTCCCGGAGAATATTATATTTACGTCATCCGCGTAATTCGGAGGTATTGTATGAGAATTCAGGTGTTTTTTGAGTGAGTTTGTTGTTCTGTAAGCTATTTTATATGTGAGTTTCCTGAACTCAAACCTAAGAACTTCGTGCTATTTTCTGTTACTAGAATTTCACTATTTATTGCTACACTAGGATACAATAATTGGTTCCTAATCTGCTTTGACGAAAATGGGATTACTATAGATTTGCTCGCATTCAAAATAAGATTATAGTTATTTAGAAAATCATTTATAGAGGATAGGCCTATAGCAGATGAGATTTCCACATCCTCAACTGATTTCCCGAAGAATATTATATTAGCGTCATCCGCATAAAGACAGACAGAAGCCTGATCATGGACCATCCCAGGCAAACCTGTGATGTAGCACAGGAATAGTAAAGGACCTAAGATGGATCCTTGAGGAACCCCGTACTTTACACTTTTCAAGTCAGAGCGATAATAGTTATTTATGTATTAAGAGCGTGAAGCGCGACTTTATCGCTCGAGCCAAAACATTTAATTTTTGCGAGAGCGATAAAGAAGCTTCACGCGCGAATTGCATACAATATTTTTCCTAAAACTGCAGTTCTAGATTCCAACACAATAAAAGCTTGTAGTTTGCAACATCACAGACCATGCGAGGATTTGGTTAGCGTTCGCCATTTTGAGGTTATGTGAATTTCACGGATTCCGTGATCCACCAATGAGAAGGCATCAAAATCAAAACAGAAGCGTAAAGAAAACAGCTGGCGAGCGTAAAGTACTTTACCGCTTGTGGAGCAGTAAAGAGGTATTTTACAATTAGTTTTCAGTACGCAAAGAACTACTTTACGAGCAGCTGTAGGAAAAAATATATATATTCCGACTTGCTTGGGTGCGCATTACTTTATTTGGATGCATTATTATGATGGAGTCAGATATTCAATTAGGGATAGGAGATTTTTAAGGAAGAAGAGAAGGAATCGTCAAGAGGGCGATCAAGACGTAGTCTAAGTGGAGGGGGAAGTCCCCGAGTCAGGATGTGTATAAGGATTTATAGTCTGTCGAAACACCCGCTTAATAATAGATCATGGGCTAATGTCGTGAAGAGCCTACAGTTTGTGCACAAAATCAAGTTGAATTAAGCCCAACACACATGGACGACAATCCAGCGGCAATTCGACTGCAAAATTGCCGTCGGTTGCAATTGAACTGCCGCTGAGTTGCCATCAATACCGACTGCACTTCGACTTCATTTTTGACGTCGGGCTGATGCTGGCTTGCAGTTCTGTAGCCGTCGTGTGTGTGTTGACACGACTGCAAGCCGACGGCAGTACAGCGTCACCTACAATATTATATACATTCATCAAATTTGAAATCAGTACTGAAATGGATTTTGAAGAGGAAGCTTTATTGTTGCTTTTATTGCGTCGTAGAAAACGTGGTTGTAAAAATAGTTTGTTTTGGGTTCATCCCATAATAGAAAACAAAAGCGAGAGTCAATTTCAATTATTGTTTAGTTCTTTAAGAGATATTTTTTATATATTTTAGAATAAATAAAGTACTTTTGACTACCCTCCGTGTCGAGAGATTCATCTACATTATCAATAATTATTATTTTTCTGCCATTTCAATAAAGCCTATATAATAATTATTAATAATACCTCACACGAATGACAATTCAACTAAAAACAGTGAAACAATATTGTCCGCAGTGAAAAAAGAAACAGTACAACAATTTACAATTTAACAATACAGATAATATAGTGATGATGAATACAGTAGTGCTACTAGGCACCACTAGGAGCACTGAAGATAAAGTTGACGCTGGCTTGCAGTCATGTTGCCGCCGTGTGTGTGTGTTGACTCGACTGCAAGCCGACGGCAGTTTTTCAGTCAACTGATTGGAAATATCGACGGCAGTCGCCCATTGCCGCTGGCTTGCAGTTCTGTTGACGTCGCCGTGTGTGCGCTCTATAACATTTCGTATCTAATCCCATTGAATTGTGTTACTGTCAGCAACCGACGGCAATTTTGCAGTCGAATTACCGCTGGATTGCCGTCCGTGTGTGTTTGGCTTTAGCGATAAGAAAGCCGATTCCAAACTGTATTCTGTTGTCATAGAAACCAGAAGACGCCGTTGTTGCTAGGAGTTAATACTCATACCTGTCGAGATAAGACGAGTCTGCCTTCTCCGAAACAGCTGACTATTATATTATCTCTTTACGGTTCCTAGTTGTTTTTCAAAACCGTTCAGTTGTGTCAAAACCAGCTGGTTTATAAAGAGACAGTCAACAATATTCCAATGTTCGAAAATGAAAAAACACGTCACCTTGCAGCACTGAAACGCTCATGTAGTAATAATTACTCACAGTTTAGTGACCTTCCAGGTATGAAAACTTACAGAAAGATGTGCTGCAACCGATTTGACTACTTATACTTCAATTAAATAACACATAACTGTGAATTTTAATAAACTTTGGGAGAGCAATATTCACACCTATTCACTGTACCTGGCAGTCCTTATGTATGTGCGTGTGCTCGTGTATGTGTCAGTCGTGCGGATTTCACATAAACGGCAATAATTTGAAACACCAAGTTTGGCACAAGGCTTCCTCTAAACTCAATTCCGTGCATTTCGAAGCCCGATTTTCCTTTCAAACTTCATGTTCAAAACTCACTTATGGACACTATTACTGTTTTAAAATGTGTTTAGATGCAGGAACCTCATAGAACAGCTCATAAATGATACGTCACTTTGATGCAAATAATTTTCAAGTCACAAGCCAAAGCAACAAATATGTTCCGTATCAATATTGCAGCTACTAATTACTTTTTAGGGATTGTATTGGAATTGGCGGTTGAAATCCATGTACCACATGTTTAATTATTATAAAAATCTGCCTTAAATCCTGTAGCAAAGTATGGGTAAACCATTAGCACACAATATTTACCTTGTTATCAGCTTTCTGGAACTGCAAAAGACACTTTTCTGAGCAGAACCCCTTTTTTCCATGCGCTGTTGCCAGGGTGCAGTCCAGGAACTCTTTTTTCTCAGAACACTGAGTACAACTAAACAGTTCATTATTAGCAGGCAAGCCTGTTGACACAAATATTATTTATTGAGACAAATTTACTACGAATGTGAAGGCGCAACAGACTTAAGTCCAAAACTGCTCCCTTCACAAATTTTGAATATGTTACATTGTCCAAAACATTGAGGTTAACAGACTAAAAATTTATGATTTGCTAAAAACTTTCACTCGAAAAAGAACAAAATGAATATCTCACTTAACCACTATTAATTAAAGTTCACCTATATAATAAATAAATAAACAAAATTCAGAGAAACTTAAAAAATATTAAAAAAATGTTTGGCTGTCGTTGAAGTGCAGTGATTAGGGCGCCTAACAGCCAATTCGACAGTCACGGGTTCGATTCCCATTGCAGCTAAAATCAAACACATGCTGAGGGATGGAGGTATTCACGCTGCTGCAACCAGTTATACACCATTCCTCAGCATGTGTTCGATTTTGCTCCTAAGGTTGCTAGCATTGTGGACCATCCAACTCTTGATGATAATCACCATCGCAAAATTAAACACGTACTGGTGGTATTCACGCTGCTTCAACCTGTCATACACCATTCCACAGTATGTGTTTGATTATGCGATGGTGATTATCAGAGTATTGGATGCTCCACTCGATAAGCTTCAATAATTTATTCGCTAATAGCACTAGTTTGATATCCTATATAATAAACAGCTACTTACTGTCCTCTGTCGATGAATTTCTAGTGCTGGATAGGAAGGGGTTGAAGGAGGAGAAATAATATGGAGAAGAGGAAAAATAAGATAATTGAGAAGGATAAGATGATGATGATGAAAAAAGAGAAGGATAAAAAATAAGAAGATGAAAGAGAACAAAAAGAAGGAGAAGGAAAGAACAAAAACGAAAGAGTAAAAGAAATAGAAGGAGAAAAACGAGAAGATGATGATGGAGGAAAAGGGATGGAGAAGAAAAGAGCGAAGAAGATGGAGAAGAAAAAAGAGAGGATAGAAAAGAAAAAATAAGAATAAGGAAAATTTGAAGAGGGATAGGAAAAATATACTTCGAAATTATGTTGTCACGTTCTAGTAATCCAGATTCAATTGAATCGGACAAACTGCTAGTCAGACTATAATTATCTTTGCTAATAATTATATCAACTATTATCGTCAATTATTGTTTCATTCTCAAAATTTTCATTCAATATTGACATTAATATTACTTAGAAAATAAATAATATAAAAAATGTTGGCAACTTTTTATTGAAATGCAAAACTGATAGAAATTAACAGGTAATGGATAGATAGCAGGTGAGTCCATCATATGTCTCTCTAACAATACAATGCTTTATCTTCAATATAAGTTACAAGTTGCAAAAACCTTATTAGTTGAAGAATAAAAACCTTCTCTATGATATAAATCTTATTATTCCTCACCTAGGATTTCCTCTTCTGTGTCACTCATGATTGATCCGCTTTTTCAACCTGTAATAAAGAAACAGAAATTAATCAATATGTTTTATGTTGGAATTAATTATAGTGGGATACTATAATACACATTGTACTTATACATTGTGTAATAATAAATCATGAAATTGACAATAGTGCTAAAAGCAGAAATCTATACTGAAATATCCATGAGAATTCAAAATTTGGGTTCATTGAATTCTCAAATGTTGTGGTCAAGTGGTTAACTACGTAAACATATAGCATAATGCGGTAAATGACATATAAAAAATTAACCTTATTCTATACAAATTTAATGACTTCATTATCATTCACAAGTATCGAAAATTAAACTTACTTATGTAATATTTAATTCGAAGCAGTCGAAATAAGGTAAACATTCTCATTGGCCCCTTTCATTTTTAACCTTAAAAATCTGTAATTTCTCACCGATTTTCAAACTTAATACTTTATTTAGGCGGGGGGGGGGGGGGGGCAAATTATCTGTTGAATTTAAAGCAGACGTTTATTTTTTAGGTTAAAAGTATAGGGGCCGTAAGAAGGTTGACACTACTTGTCAAGAATAAAGTAAGGTTATCATTATTTTAGAAATTAAATTAAAATTTTACTTTTCGAAATAAACTTGATGTGAAATAGTAAATAAAACTTAATAAGGATTTAACATTTAATTTTAAAGTTACATATTACTACTTAATTTCCAAACAAATTGTAAGTTATTAGCCTACGTATTAATTACGAAAGGGACAAAATTGTCATGATTGAAGCCTTGATGGATATTAATTTAACAGTGATTTATCATTTCGTACTTTCATTAATCATCAGTACAGTACGCAAACTCTAAGCTTTGAAATATAAAATATTACAAATTGAAATATTATTGAAATCATGAACGATAACTTGCCAAAATTTGAGTCATTCACAGTCTATTAAGCCGATTTGCAAAGAATTAAACCAGGATCGAGAATATTGCAGGAGAAAGAATCATTCTTTGTAATTGCGTAAGTTATAATTAATTAATCCAATCATTCACAAAAAGACCGAAGAACATAATTAGAAATTATTACAATAAACAGAGATAACCAGATAACACCACCATTTTGTACTTGACGTTGACTTTTCTTTTACGACGATGCCTTAGTGATATCGTTGTAGTAGAAGTTCCAACGATGGCTCACCATCTTCCGCGTAATTTAAAATTAGATCAAACTTTGGATTGACAATACAAAAGAATATATAAGATTATCAACTGAAGAAGAATATTTTTATTTATATTCACCGAAATCTTCGAAAGCGGCGAGTTGAATAGATCTGATTAGTTTAAACTTATTTGTGGGTTTAAAATTCGAAAATCTATGAATTATTGATAAGGCTGGAGTTCACAGGAGTCTTACCGGTCACCGGTAGATAAAATTTCAACTGAAATTAAGACGTCTAATTGATTTAATCAAATTTTTGAACGTCAATAAATTCAAATATATCAATCAGGTTTTCGGTAAAATTATATTTACTGGTGAACGATAAGACTCCCATGAACTCAACCATCAAAAATAAAATTCTGAACTTGGTTATCATACATTTATACTACATGTTTCATCTTTTTCCATCTGTAAATTTCGACAGGTTTTTGTGATCCTTCACATTTTGTGAATACAAAGCCAAAACCTTGACAAATTAACGTTTTTTATAGAAAAAATTCAGAATTTTAGAACATTGGAAATTGAAACATGCATTCAATCATATTCTTGCAGAAAATCAACAATGTTATTTTCTGCAGAAACTAACATCATATTACAATATATTTTTATAATTTTGACCACACAAGCCACACAACATGAAAGACGAAAATATATCTGGAACACTGACGAAGTTATAAAGGCAGTGGTAATCGATCAGTGGCTTCCACCTCTGACGTCATAAGACAGTGGTTTATCCGTTTTCTGATAAAACCGGGAATTTGCAGAAAATTAAAACTAATACAACCTCAAATTCAACAACGAACAAATTACTTAAATTGAGTGAATAAATTTTGTAAATAAAAAATCGGTAAGCATTGGACTAAATTAAACAATAGACTGTAAAGTCTACTTTGCAAACATATGGTGTCATCATTTAAATGTTTGATAATCATTAAAGCAGTTTATTATAAATAATTAATTTTATGGTTTCCAGGGTTGAATAGCAACGGCAATAATTAATTATTAATAATTTATTTATTATTTTCACAGTGCACGTTCAATTTAAAATACAATATTTGTGGCTCTGAAAGAAGGATGTCTGTTTACTTTACTATTGATCATATTTTCAGTCGTTTTTTAAATTTTTCTTTATTTGGTGGTGATGAAAATCAGGCTACCCCATAGTATTTGAATATTATTAAGAGAATAATAAAAACTTTCATGAGTAGTTTTTATTTCAATAGAAATCTATGAACTCTACTAACAAAATTTCAGTCACTGCCAGGAATCGAACCGCGGACCTCCCAATTTCTGGTCGGGTTTCCCATCGATTTCCATCAGCTATTTGATGCTGTTGTCAACATCTGCCATTGCGGATTCTTCAGTATAATTATTATTGTTAGCTCTTGGAGAAATTCAAAATTAATTAATTATGTTTCTCTATATATTTGTCAGTTTGTTAAATTGTCAGTTCCTTGAAAACAAACTTGTTAAATTTTTCATTCACTTTAGTTGAATTTGTAGATTTATTTTGTCAAATTTGTAGTTTTATTAAGTTAAATTTGTAGTTTGATTTAGTTGAATTTGCAGTTTTAATTAACTTTCTAGTTTCAGAATGCCTGGATCAAGGGACAAAATTCTGGGGCAGGTGTTTTCTGGAATCTGCTCCAAGATGAATCGCACCAAGCCTTTGTCATCTGAGGATGTGATGGTCACCCCTTTGAGAAGATGTCTCAACACATTTGACATAACACTGTTGGGTCAGTAACCCATACAAAATCAATCTTCACATCTTTATTTGTCTTTTTCTGTATTTGGCACTTTGACATGTCTATTAGGTTTGGTTAGGTTAGGTTAGTCATTATGAAAAATTGGCTATGAAAAATTAATCTGGCAATAATCTGCTCACAAGCTTTAGTGTAGACAGCCATTATGAAAATCAATGTTTTGTACAATGTATGATCTGGCTACTTATTTGCCCGGGACGATGCCAAAAGTAGTAGCCTCCATGTATTCATTCAAATTATAAAATGGCTTTTTTCTTAACCATTTGTTAATTACTGATTTAAAGATTTTTTCTGGTAACATTCTTATTTCAAGAGGAAGCTTTTTTCTGGTAACATTCTTATTTCAAGAGGAAGTTTATTAAATACACTATTAAACATAGTATACATGGCTTTTATGAGTCTTTGACAATCTTATATAAGAAGTAAGATCAGAGTTCGTTCTAGTAGTATAATTATGATTATTATTATTATTATGATTATTATTATTATTTTGATCAAAATTGTTTTAATTATTTTCAACTGTTATCAAATTATAATAAAATGTAGGTATAATATAATATTAGGAATAACACTGCAATAAAAATCATTTATGAATGGCACAAAGATGGTAAAAACTGGAAATGTTCTTTATGTACTGAAAACTAATTGTAAAATACCTCTTTATTGCTCCGCAATCATTAAAGTACTTTACGCTCACCAGCTGTTTTCTTTACGATTCTGTTTTGATTTTGATGTCTTCTCATTGGTGGATCATGGAATCCATGAAATTCACATAACCTCAACAATAGCAAATGCTAACCAAATCCGCGCACGGTCTGTGATGTTACAAACTACAAGCTTTATTTATTGTGTTGGAATCCAGAACTGCAGTTGTAAGAAAAATATTGTATGCAATTCACACATGAAGCTTCTTTATCGCTCTCACAAAATTACTGCACTCCACTATGCAGTGTGCAGTAAATGTTTTGACTTGAGCAATAAAGTCGCGCTTCACGCTCTTAATACATAAATAACTATTTCCTACAACTGCTTGTAAAGTAGTTCTTTACATACTGAAAACTAATTGTAAAATACCTCTTTACTGCTCAGCAAGCGGTAAAGTACTTTACGCTCACCAGCTGTTTTCTTTATGCTTCTGTTTTGATTTTGCTGCCTTCTGGATCACAGAATCCGTGAAATTGACATAACCTCAACCATGACAAATGCTAACCAAATCCGTGCATGGTCTGTGATGTTACAAACTGCAAGCTTTTATTGTGTTGGAATCCAGAACTTCAGTTGTAGAAAAAATATTGTATGTAATTTGCATGTGAAGCTTCTTTATTGCTCTTGCAAAATTACTGCGCTCTGCTATGCATCACGCAGTAAATGTTTTGACTCAAGCAATAAAGTCACGCTTCACACTCTTAATACATAAACAACTATTTCCTACAACTGCTCGTAAAGTAGTTCTTTGCGTACTGAAAACTAATTGTAAAATACCTCTTTACTGCTCAGCAAGCGGTAAAGTACTTTATGCTCGCCAGCTGTTTTCTTTACGCTTCTGTTTTGATTTTGATGCCTTCTCATTGGTGGATTACAGAATCCGTGAGATTCACTTAACCTCAACAATGGCAAACGCTAACTAAATCCGCGCACAGTCAGTGATGTTACAAACTACAAGCTTTTATTGTGTTGGAATCCAGAACTGCAGTTTTAGGAAAAATATTGTATGCAATTCGCGCGTGAAGTTTCTTTATTGCTCTTGCAAAATTAATGTTTTGGCTTGAGCAATAAATTCGCGCTTTACGCTCTTAATACATAAATAACTATTTCCTACAACTGCTCATAAAGTAGTTCTTTACGTACTGAAAACTAATTGTAAAATACCTCTTTACTGCTCAGCAAGCGGTAAAGTACTTTACGCTCGCCAGCTGTTTTCTTTACGCTTCTGTTTTGATTTTGATGCCTTCTCATTGGTGGATTACGGAATCCGTGAGATTCACTTAACCTCAACAATGGCAAACGCTAACTAAATCCGCGCACAGTCTGTGATGTTACAAACTACAAGCTTTTATTGTGTTGGAATCCAGAACTGCAGTTTTAGGAAAAATATTGTATGCAATTCGCGCGTGAACCTTCTTTATTGCTCTTGCAAAATTAATGTTTTGGCTTGAGCAATAAATTCGCGCTTTACGCTCTTAATACATAAATAACTATTTCCTACAACTGCTCATAAAGTAGTTCTTTACATACTGAAAACTAATTGTAAAATACCTCTTTACTGCTCAGCAAGCGGTAAAGTACTTTACGCTCGCCAGCTGTTTTCTTTATGCTTCTGTTTTGATTTTGATGCCTTCTCATTGGTGGATCACGGAATCCGTGAAATTCACATAACCTCAAAAATGGCGTATGCTAACCAAATCCGCGCATGGTCTGTGATGTTACAAACTACAAGCTTTTATTGTGTTGGAATCCAGAACTGCAGTTTTAGGAAAAATATTGTATGCAATTCACGCGTGAAGCTTCTTTATCGCTCTCGCAAAATTACTGCGCTCCGCTACGCGTCACGCAGTAAATGTTTTGGCTCGAGCGATAAAGTCGCGCTTCACGCTCTTAATACATAAATAACTATTTTCGCTTGCCAGCTGATTTTACTGCTTGCTGAGCAGTAAAGAGGTATTTTACAATCAGTTTTCATTACAAGCAGTTGTAGGAAAAGTATATTATTATTGCTTGCTCCGCAGTAAACAGCTGTATCTTCTACTCCTCCTATTTCTTCTTCTTCCACCTCCTTCTATTCTTCTTCTTCCTTTTTTACCTCTGCTTCTTCTTCTTCTTCTTCCTCCTCCTCTTCTTCCTTGTATACCTCTGCTTCTACTCTTCTTCTTTATCTACTTCTTCTCCCTCTTACTTCTCCTCCTCCTCATCCACCTCCTCCACCACCTTCTCTTCTTCTCCCCTTCTTTCACATTTTTCATTACATTTTCTGGCAATATTCCAACAGGAGTGGGCCACATGGTGGGAGCGGGCATCTACGTCCTGGTAGGCACAGTAGCGAGGGACCAGGCGGGACCAGGCATCATACTGTCCTTCCTCATAGCCGGCCTCACCTCCATGCTGGCCGCTCTCTGCTATGCTGAGTTTGGCACGCGCATTCCCAAGGCTGGCTCCGCCTATGTCTACACCTATGTCAGTGTCGGCGAGTTCTGGGCCTTCATCATCGGGTGGAACATCATTCTCGAGCACATGATAGGTCAGTGCAAAACTGCTTCCTTTTTTGTCTTCTCATTTCTTTTTATTATTCTTCTTCCTCCTATGTCTCCTCCTTCTCCAACTATTTCTCCTCCAATTTCCACATGTAATCTTCTTCTGTGTATTCTTTTAAGAAAATGGAAATTATTCTTCTTCCACCTCCTCCCCTTTTCTTCTTTTTCCTCCTACTCCTACTCCTTCTCCTTCGGGAAGTGATAGCCGTGAGCCGTAGCAGGTATCTGTTCAATCAGAGATAAGCTGCGTTCTCCTGGGCGCTCTTTGTAAGGGTGACCGATTGGATTGGCCAGCAAAAAGACCCTGTTTTCTGCTGTAAAATCACGTCCCGGTGGTTCGGAACCACCTAAAGCTGAAGGTCCAGCTCATCAATCACCATCATCCAACTCTTTACCCACGCACAGATCTCAGACCTGTGAGGGCTTCATCCTCCCAAACAAAAACAAAAAAAATTAATAGGCCTCCTCCTCCTCCTCCACCACTTCCTACTTTTCTTCCTTCTCCTACTCCTCCTCCTACTACTACTCCTCCTCCTCCTCGTAATCTTCCTCCTCCCACTCCTACTCTTCCTTAGCTTTCTGTTATTTTTATTAAATTTGAAATAAAATTGAAATTCTTCTTCTTCATTCTCTTTCGGCATCTTTCGAATTTTTCTCCTTCATCCTCATCACCTTTCTCTTCTTCTACACCTTCAATATTCTTCTACTTGGCCTTCCTCCTCCTCCTCCTCCTACTCTTCCTCTTCCTCATCCTCCTCGTCCTAGTCACCTTCCTCCTCCCACTCCTACTCCTCCACTTCCTCTCATTTTTATTCATTTTGAAATAAGATAGAAATTCTTCTTCTTCATTCTCTTTTTAGCATATTTCTGTTTTTTCTTCTCCATACTCATCACCTTTCTCTTCTTCTAAACCTTCAATACTTTTCTACTTGTTCTTCTTCCATCTCCTCCTTCTCATTCTCCTCCTCTTCACCCTCTACTTCTTCCACACATACTTCTTCTTTTCTCCCTCTTCTTCTCGAACTTCTCCATACCTTCTTTTTTTCTACACCTCGTACTTTCTCTTCACCTTCTCGTTTTCTTATTTTTCTTGATATTTATTATTCTTCTGAAGATGAGCCATTTTTGTCTTCTACTTCTTTTTCTTCTTCTTATTATTCTTCCTCCTCCTCCTCCTCCTACTCCTATTCATCCTCTAACTAATCTTCAAACTTCGCATTAATTTCACTACCAACTTTTCAATCTACATTTTTTCATCCTCCTCCTCCTCCTCCACCCACTATCTTTTTCTCTTCTTTCTGTTTATCTTATTCTCTTTTTCCTTCAATAATATTCATCTAATTCTTTCTTTTTCTCCCCCTATAGGTGCCGCCTCAGTGGCAAGAGCGTGGAGCGGCTACATAGATTCGATGGTGGGAAATATCATATCTCGATCTATCATGCAGAATGTTGGTGGACTACACGAAGAACTGCTGGGACAATATCCTGATTTCCTGGCATTCGCCTTCTGTATAGCGTATGCCTGCGTGCTAGGTGAGTAAATAACATCATATTGCATGCTAGTAAATAGTACCATTGAAATTTATTCCCAAACAAAAAATAAAAAAACTTACTGTAAGAATGAGCCAGAAATGACTTCCGGCATGGCAGCGCCTTATTTGCACAGGGGTCAATGAATAAACAGCCATAAGCCGGTAGCCGTGAGCCATAGCAGGCATCTGTTCAATCAGATTAGATAAGCAACGCTCTCCTGGGCCCTCTTTGTAAGGGTGACCGATTGGATTGGCCAGCAAAAAAGACTCTGTTCTCTGCTGTAAAATCACTTCCCGGTGGTTTGGAACCCACTCAAAACTGTAGGTCCAACTCATCAATCACCATCATCCACGCACAGGTCTCAAACCCATGTGGGCTTCATCCTTCAAAAAAAGTCAAAGTTCATTGCTTCTTGCCTTAACTCAATGCTCTCTTTTACTTCATATCTCAAATGGGGTTCTCGTATTTGCGAGCTTATCCTAGATAACAGTTCGTCTGTTTTGACATATAAATATCTCGGGAACAATAAAAAAATTTATAAAAGAGCTGTGCTTGTCAGTTTTTATTCAGCAGGACTCATGATAGGTCTATGTGATAAATCTTTCTACAACAGTAGACATTCTACTTTTTTGTCAGTATACACATCTACACAATAATCGTGATTCGTTTTTAGTCTGTGATGTTTTCCATGACGAAATATTTAATGAACAATCTAATATTAAAACTGACACTGTATTTCACTTTTAAATAATGTTTTACTCACATATATTGGAGATGCTTGAGGAATGCATTTCACTTCTGAAAAGAAGCTTCGTCAGCCTGCCGCCAGGGGTCATGCTTTATTTAGGTTAGGATGAGCAGCCATTATGTAGTTGAAAATTGCGTTTGATTTGAATTGTATTTGGTCATTGAGTATGTTGGTTCTATCTTGTTTATGGTGTTTGAATATTTCATATTGCTCCAGTGTATTTAGTTTGTGGCTTTTTTGGAATGTGTGTAGAATTTCTAAGTCAGTTTGGATGTTATTGTGTGAGTGACCAGTGTTGATTAAGTGATCTGCAAATGTTGAGTCAGTGTTGGAATGTAGTGCTTTGATGTGTTCTTTTTTATCTTGTGTTGAATGATCTGCCTGTTTGTCCTATGTAGTACTTGGGGCATGTGTTGCATTTGAGCTTATATATTCCTGGTTTGTTGAATTTGTGAATTGTGCTGTTTGTTAGGTGAGCTGGTTCTTGTTGGATCTGATGATTTAGGTTGTTTGTTGTTCTGAATGCTGTGTTAAATCCAGATTTTTGCAAGATTTTGTGTGATTTTTTGTTGAAATATGTGAGTGTGATAAATCTGTTTTGGTTTGCAGGTTTTGGATTTTTACTTTTCATTTTATTCTGGATTTTGTCTACTAGATTGGTGTTGTATCCGTTTTGTTGTGCTAAGGCAGATCATTCAACACAAGATACAAAGAACTCAGCACTACATTCCAACACTGACTCAACATTTGCAGATCACTTAATCAACACTGGTCACTCACACAATAACATCCAAACTGACTTAGAAATTCTACACACATTCCAAAAAAGCCACAAACTAAATACACTGGAGCAATATGAAATATTCAAACACCATAAACAAGATAGAACCAACATACTCAATGACCAAATACAATTCAAATCAAACGCAATTTTTAACTACATAATGGCTGCTCATCCTAACCTAAATAAAGCATGACCCCTGGCGGCAGGCTGACGAAGCTTCTTTTCAGAAGTGAAATGCATTCCTCAAGCATCTCCAATATATGTGAGTAAAACATTATTTAAAAGTGAAATACAGTGTCAGTTTTAATATTAGATCGTTTTTAGTGTTATAACATGTTGTTTTTCCTTCTTTCTCTCAATGCTCTCTTTTATTTGTCAAATGGCTTCTTGTCTTTTAAAGAGTGTCCAGGATGACAGGTTATCTGTTTCAACAACATGATGTCAACAGAAAGATCTGAAATAAGAAATCTCTGGAGCAAAACAAACCTATAAAAAGGCTGTACTTGTCAGTAGTGTGTCAGTTTTGATTTAGCAGGACTTGTGATAAGTTTCTGTGATAATTCTTTTTTCTTGTGACAGTATACACAGTTCTTTTGTGATTTGTTTTTAGTGCATCAACAACTGTGTCAGCAATTGAGCTTAGTTTTTCTTTTTTTTGTAGATTACGTCTTGGAGACTCTAGTTAAGGAGTATAATACAAGTCAGATCAACAATTATACACTAGATACCATAATTACTAAATCAATTAGTTGAGGTGAGGCTTAATTTTAATGAGAAAGAAACTCTTGTACACTATAAAAAGCTTTATCAACTAAATATTTCTTCAATTGTTTTTTAAATATTTCTATATTTTCAAGACTCTTTAAAAACTGTAGTAGCTTGTTGTAGAGTTTCCTACCAATAAACTAGGTTTTTGTTTGAATAAGCTACTATTGTGACTCACCAAATGGTAATCTCCTTGGCTTCTTGTATTATAACCATGTATGTCAAGATTTTGGTTAATATCATTCGTTTTTACATATAAAGTAGCTTCATACACATATAACCAGGGTACAGTTAGGAGACCAAGTCTCTTGAACAATGGTCTACCGTACATGAATCTAATCTATTTACTCTTTCTATACACCTAACCGCTTTCTTTTGGATCTTAAACACCCTATCAAGATTTTGTTTTGATGAATTACCCCATACTAAGATAGCATACCTAATATGTGATAGCAAGAGCCCACGGTAAGCTGTAAAAAGTAACATTTTGTCATTCAATCTAGCGAGTTGTCACAGGACAAATATCCCAGATGAAATTTTACAACATATTTTTTCAATGTATGGAGCCTAGGTCAATCGTCTACCCAACAAAACTCTTAGAAATGCAATGTTTTCTTCCTGATCTAGTTGATTATCGTTTACAAACACGTTCATTTGAATTATTTTTGGTTTTGAATTGAAGGTATTGGCATTTTTTACTATTTATTGTTAATTTCAACTGATTTAAGAATTGGACAATGGACTGCACACCTATATGGGCACTTATTTCTAAATTATCTAGAATGGAATTGCTGAAAATGAGTGATGTATCGTCTGCAATTAAGAGGGCTCTACCACTAATTAATTCTTTAGGTAAACAGTTGACATATAACAAAAAAGCAATGGACCTAGTATTGACCCCCGAGGCACTCCAGCTTGAACCTCTAATTTATCAGATTTATTCTTTACTATACTATTCCCAACTACTACTGTAGTTAGTTCTACACATTGTTTTCTCCCAATAAGATATGATTCAAACCATTTCAGTTCAACCCCATTTACGCCTACATTTTGCAGTATTTCCAATAAATTTCTATGATTAACACAATCAAATGCCTTTGATAGATCTAAGAAGATTGCAGTAGCTTTATCACCTGAATCTATTATATCTATTAGTTTATGAACTAGAGAAACTATGGCTGTCTTTGTTGATCACCCTTTCTGGAAGCCATGCTGTTTATCTGTTTACAGATAAAGTTAGCTTCTTGAAGATGCAGAAGTAACCTATTTAGAACTACTTTTTCAAAAATTTTACTTGTTACATTTAAAATACTAATGGGCCTATAGTTTTCCACCTTTTCTCTATCACCACTTTTGAAGATTGGCAAGATCTTCCCTTCTTTCTTTAAATTATCTGGAAAAACACCTTGTTCTAATGAATGATTGATCAGATGAATAAAAGGGTCTAACAATTGATCTTTCCATCATTCTTTCAGAATTTTACTGGATACCCCATCCATTCCTACGTTTTTTTATTATTCAAACTATCAGCAATGATATTTGACAACTCGTCTTGGGATACTGGTGGGATACTGGTGGATTCGTTCTGAATCCCTCAGTATTCCACATGTTTGCATCAATAATACCTGTATTAAGAGATTTTTGAAAATTCTTAGCAACCAGTTGATAATATCTGTTAAAGAAATTACAAATGTCTACACTATCATCAATATATTTGTTATTTTCGTTAATTATTCTGGGGACATATACTAATTATTCTGGGACATCCCATACTGCTGTGTTAAAGTACACACTATTATTCAAAATTTCAGCTGTTTTCTTACATTACGCTCTTTTCACTTCTTTTTTATAGTTTTTCTTTAGAGCTTTGTAATTATCTTCACTTAACATATTTCTAGATAGTTTGAATTCATCATATGCATCTTTAACGCTATTTCTTTCTGCAAGGATATCATCAGTTATCCACTCTTCAATTTTGTCTAATTTGTTTTTTTACAGGGACTTTTTAATGGACAACTCATAGTAATATGAAACCTTAAAATATTAACGAAACTATCATATTTGTTATTTAAACTATTGCTATTGTAAACCCTACTCCAGTTTTCTTTTAGCAGATTCTGCTTCAAGCAATCGATATTCCCCTGTTCACATTGTTGAATTTCTTTCATTACTCTACTTTTTTTAATTGATTTATGACCTTGCAACCCCACCTCTAAGATTTGATAGTCATGATCAGATAGTTCCGAGCCGCCTAATCTTGTTTTAGAGTACGGTAATCTATATTTGTAAGGATGTTATCAATTATTGTTTGTGATGTTCTTGAGACTCTGGTATATTCATGAACTTTTATTTCCAAGTTATTCTTGTATATAATATCCCTTAAATCTTCTGTCATTTTATTCTGTGTTGCAAAGTCTGTATTGAAATCTTCCGCTACAATAACGTTTGTAAAACGAGTAGTAATAATCTCTAAAAGCCTATTGAATAGTTCGCAAAAATTGTTCCATTCCCCATTTGGTGACCTGTAAATACCTAACACCGCTACTTCGAAATTATTGTGGACTTTTACTCTCAAACCAGTAACTTCTAGTAAGTCCTAAGTTCATTATTGAGTTTAATAGCCGTTTATTGAACATTTCTTATGAAGTCATTGTACAGTTTATTGGATACTTATAATTAAATAATTCATCAGCCTATTGACAGGTTTGTACAGTGATTAATCTTGTTATAGAAATACTCATTATTAAATTCCTGGATTTCTTGTTCCATGACGAACTGCGTTGTTAATATTAACTTTTCATGTGAAATTTAACGACATGCAGTCAAATATTTGTTAAGAATAAGTATAATAACTCACTTAATCTGGCCGAGTACTTTCGAATCTATGAGATCCATCTTCAGATTTTTTACAAAAACCACAACACTTCTAACCAAAAAACTGACATGATGATCTAGGAACCCGCGCCTCTGAAGATGGATCTCATAGATTCGAAAGTACTCGGCCAGATTAAGTGAGTTATTATACTTATTCTTAACAAATATTTGACTGCATGTCGTTAAATTTCACATGAAAAGTTAATTAATACTCATTATTAGTTGAACATTACTAAACTGTTTATTCCTTTACTGATTTTTTGTGTGATAGTAAATGATTAGTGTCTTTGTGAGTTAATTGTGTAAATAAAGTTCGAGAGTTACTTTCAAGTGTACAAAATTAAGACAAAAAACAAGTACATGCTATCAGTGAAACCGGAATCACTGTTGACACAATGAGTAGCGTAGAATAATGTTTTCTTGTTTCCTTTCTTTTTTTTTGAGGATGAAGCCCACATAGGTCTGAAACCTGTGGGTGGGTAACTAGTTGAATGATGGTGATTGATGAGTCTGACCTATTGTTTTAGGTGGGTTCCAAACCACCGGGAAATGGTAACAGTATAATCGACAGCACTTTGAGGAATTCGAAATTAATAATTTGTTATTATTTTTTTGTAAAGTTGTCCTTGAATACTACATTGCATTGGTTTATGTTTATTATTAGTGATTCTAGTTTAATTTAGTTTTAATAGTGATTAAAATTATTCTAGGAACTGGTGTCAAGTTCTCATCATGGATAAACAGTGGCCTAACTTTAGTCAATCTGGTCGTGATTAGTTTTGTGGTTGGCCTAGGCGTTTACTACGCTGATTTTGACAATTGGACCAACTACGGGTTCCTGCCTTATGGATTTTCTGGAGTGATTGCAGGTAAACAAAGTAGGCTATACAAGGTTTTTTTAAAGTATGGAAACGGCATTATATTGAATAACTGAGATTTCCTTGGTGAAAGAAGCTTATGCGAATCTGCATCGTTTTAAATATCCAACTTTTTGCTGTTTTAGAAATTTTTGTCCGCCATCTTGGATCCGCCATATTGGATTCAACTTTATTTTTTTAAATAGGATGGTGTTCATATGACACATGATTTCAGTGTGAAATTTCAAGAAAAAACAATGGCGTATGCCGTTTTTTCGATTTATGAGCATTTAAATTTCCAATTTTGGGAAAATTGTGTTAGCAATAAAAAGGTAGAACGCACTGCATAAAACATTTTATTGAATTTTTCATTCATTCAAACAGCAAAAAGTTGGAGTTTTAAAACTATGCAGATCCACATAAGCTTCTTTTGCCTAGAACACCTCAGTTATGCAATATAAAGCCGTTTCCATACTTAAAAATCACTCTATATAATAGATCATTCATTGTAGACTAGCATTTTGCCCAGTCTTGCCCGGGAATCCAGTTTGGAGTTTTTATTTCCTGTTAGATAACTTATTGTAGTGGTCGCAAAATTACGAAATTGGGAAAGGCGAGTAAAATAACATTAGCAGGCAGTTGCACGAAAGCCAATTAAATAAGGAGTTTAATGTTAGTTAACTAACCGTTGTAAGTGTAATGGGTTTATTTCTGTTGCACAAAGATCCATTTGTTAATTTTTGTTAACTGAACGGGCACAATCTGGCTACACTGTAATTTGATCAACAGCTGATTCTGAAGTTGAGAAAAAGATGAATTAGAATCATTTCATTGTGAATTATTTGAATCATTATTTAACTATTTCAATATTATTATATTCTTAATAGATTTTATTCATTTTGAAAGGTTTTTAACAACTATGAACTAATTTGCAATTCCGCGTTCAGGTACAATAAACATAACCTATAAAATGTAACTTAATGGGCATTAGTGAGATTTAATTATCGGTGATCGGGTGGTTGAATATATTTTATGCCAGTCAACCTAATTGGCGTTATCGTTTGTAATTGTCCTTTGTGCATTTAAATTCTCTCCACTACGTTTAATTTCTGTAGAATGACGTTATTCTATGGGGATTAAATTTAATTGGCTTTTGTGCAACTGGGCGACAGTGTTTATACCAGTTCATCTATTTGAAAAGAGAAGCTCACAAAAAATCTTTTGCACTGGTGATGTGAATTTCTAGTGTTTTTTTTAAGTAAACTACCTTTTTAGCAACTTTGCAGCTCTACCCACCTGCATGGTTTTGTGTTTAGTTCTTTAGATTTATAACAGGAAGAGCTCAATAAGTAGTAAGCTCGCATGACGCTGGGTAATTAGCAGCTGCAATAATGTTGATAAAGAGGTAATCTGTTGCTTCGGCTCAAGAGACATCGGTGCATCATCTCTATATTATCAACATAGAGACGTATCATGTTATCAGCTGTTCTATGAGCTTCTTGCATCTAAACACATTTTGAGACAGTAAAGCCGCGTCTCCACCAACCGAACATGTCTGCCGAACATTGTTGGCGAATACAAAAAACAGACAAACATTAAACATATGGGTCACCGAACATGTTCGTAAGTTCAATTGAAATGTTCGGTCTGTGAGCGAACAGTGACGACCAACACAGGTTCCCACCACACCGATCATAATGTTCGAGAAGGCGTCCACACCAAACCAACTCCAAAACATGTTCGGCGACATCAGCTGATTCCAGCAAACACTGTTCGCCGAGCATGTTCGGTTGGTGGAGACGCGGCTTTACAGTGCCCATAAGTGAAATTTGAAAATTAATTTTGAAAAGTATTTAAGGAAAATCAAAAAACGGGCTTTGAAGTGCACTGAATCGAGTTAGATTTGAGTGTTCCAAATCGGTGCCGTTTTTGGGAAATCCATAAGACAAAACACACACAGACCCTACTCTCTCTTATATTGTATAAATTTACAATAATTAATTTTCACAGTGATTAAGGAGCTCACTGAATTTGTGCTGTTGTCAGGAAGATTCTAGGCACTTGAAACAGTATAAACTCATATTGCTTTAATATGAAATTCAAATTACACTAATTCGTATTTATTTATTTTAGGTGCAGCCACATGTTTTTACGCATTTGTTGGTTTTGACAGCATTGCTACTTCGGGGGAGGAAGCGAAAAATCCTTCTTTTTCGATACCTGTTGCCACTATACTATCATTATCGCTTGTCTGTTTTGGTAAGCAATAATTTTTTATTTTTGGTGGTATTTTCATTATAATTTTTATTTAATATGCAACAAACATAATTTATGGAGCACTTATAAATAATAAGATGTGTATGATTGCTAAAGAAGAGATTGTGATTAGTTGACAATTATGAATTTTTGTTTGTTTTTATTGAAAAGTACCGTAATTATTTTTCTAATTCAAACGAATTCCCTAATTAATCCAATTTGTGTTCCTCATGAAAAACTATTAATTTTTTCTTCGAAGGATAAAACCCACATAGGACTGAGACCTGTGCGTGGGTAATGAATTGGATGATGGTGATTGATGAGTTGGACCTACAGTTTCAGGTGGGTTCCAAACTTCAGCTCGTGCATAATGCATTTCTCTTGTGCAGCAAAGAGCTACTTTGTGCACTAGTTACACTAATATCTATTTCCTACAGTTATCTGACAATGCGGTTATTTATACACTCATTATAGTACCCAAAACAGCTGATTCCTGTACTATTTTACTCTGTCACACTCCATCTGACTTTGCCGCACTCATTTTACTCTGTCGCACTCCAGGAGTGCCAACAGTCAAAAAAATTATTGTTACTAGTGCACAAAGTAGCATTTTCCTGCACTCTTTCAATCATTTGTTTATTTACAAGTTCCAAATAATGGTCCCATTAAACCTTGTGGGTTTTTCAACAGGTGCCAACATAATTTATAAATTACAAAATTACAAAATGGAAATCAATTATATAATACAAATTACAAAAAAGAAGAAATAAGGGAAAGAAGAATAGGGAAAATGAAGGTTATGGTGGAAATTGAATATTAGTCTAATGTATGTAAAGAAAAATAAATGAAACAAGTAAGAAAAAAAGCGTAATTAATAAATTACTATAAAAATAATTGGTCGCTCTGATGCGGCGGTGGTGTAATACGATTATTAACTAAGATTTCATCAGCAATGGAAAACAAAATATAACAAAGTAAAAGTAGTAACCGTCCGTGTGCTAGAAAAATAAAATAAAATCGAAATATAAACAAAGCTTTAATGATGTAATAAAATCCAGAATTCAATATAATTTAGCAAATATATTTAGAATAGAAATATAGGTTTACTAAGTTTGTATAGTATGTGTAATGATGTAATGAAAAACGTCTTCCTTGGAATAATCACGAATATTAATTGGTAAGCTATGGAATAGTTTGGGAAGGAGATATCTCTCTCCTTCTCTCCTTGAGAAACTATTCCACACTCGCCTGCATCTTGTGCATAATGAATTTCTCTTGTGCAGCAAAGCGCACTAGCTACCCAAATAACTATTGTTATTTTGAAGTTTGTTTAATGATAACATGGATTTAATTAATTTATGAATGTTTTTTTTTCAGGTTATGTACTAGTCAGTGGCGTTCTAACCCTGATAATACCCTACTCAGAAATCGATCCGACCGCCGCCCTTTCCAGTGCCTTTGGCTCCCTTAATCTGCCCTGGGCCCAAGTATTCATAGGTGTGGGAGCCCTATGTGGTATGACGACCACCCTTCTGGGTTCCTTGTTTGCCCTTCCCAGGTGCATGTATGCCATGGCCCAAGATGGACTACTGTTCTCGTTCTTTGGACATGTTAACAAATCGACACAGGTAAAAAAACTGTTTTCCTACACTGACCCGAAAAAGTGCCTGTTTTTGCACTAACTGTATCATGCAAAATATTCCATTCCTGCACCGGTGTGGAAAAGTAAATTCCAGTGCATGAAAGTACTTTTCCGCACTCCAGATTTGCAGGTTCCCTATTCTGCATTCAAAAATAGGTTGGCTACTCTGCTTCAGCTACGAAATACAGTCAGCTGTAGTTATTGAAATCGATTTGATTCGAAGATAGGTTATGTGAGGAATCGTCAGGTTATGTATGTCCTGTTTTGTTGTTTAAATTACTTTATACATTACTGTAGGAAAATTTAATGTGTAATTCGAGCACAAAGTATTGTTTCTGCACTTGAGAAACTTTTTTCACTCACCTTTGGCTCGGTGCAGAAAAACCCCCACTTTGCACTATAGTTACACAATAGCTATTTCCTACAGTTACCCAACAAAGTGTCTATTTATGCACTCATTATAGTACATAAAACAGCTGATTCCTGCACTCTTTCACTTTGCCACACTCCAGCTGACTTTGCCGCACATATTTCACTTTGTCACACTACAGGTGTGACAACTGTAGAAAAAATGTAATATGCAACTCGTGCTGAAAGTATCTTTGCTGCACTTGAAAAACTATTCCACACTCGCCTTCAGCTTGTGCATAATGCATTTCTCTCATGCATCAAAGAGCTATTTTGTGCACCAGTTACACAAATAACTATTTCCTCCCTTTTTGTTAGCTGCTTCCTTCACCTTTTCATCTTCTTTTTTCTCTGTTTTTGTCTTCTTTTTCAATGGTTTACTTCTTAGGAGCTCTACCAGTAACTGGTAAATTTTACCGGTGGCGTCTGATTGGTATGTACAAATTTTTTAATGTCTGAATTTGAGTAGAGTAGACCAATAAGACACCACTGATTTCATTCACCAGTTACCGGTAAAGCTCCCAGGAACAATTTTCTTCTTCATCACCTCTTCCACCTTTAGAGGACTTCTCCACTCCTTAGTTGCTTCCTCCACCTTTTAATCTTCTTTTTCCTTTTCTCTGTCTTCATCTTCTTTTTATTCTTCCTTACCTCCTCCACCTTCTTCTTTACCACAGACCTTCTTCCACCTTTACATCTTCTTTTCCTTTCTCTCCATCTTCTCATCCTCTTTCTTCATCTTCATTTTCCTTTTTCTCTATTTTCATCTTCCTTTTTATTTTCTTCTTCTTCTCCTCCTTGCTCTTTTTTCTTCTCTTCCAAGTCTTATTTTCATATTTTCTATATCCTTCTCCATCTCCTGCTCTCTCTTTACCCCCATTCTTCTTCTACTTCTTTTTCCCCTCTTTACTCTTCTCTTTAAAATCTTTTTTTTCATATTTTCCATGTCCTCCTTCCTCTTCTTTTTCTTCTTCTTCTTCTTCTTCTTCTTCTTCTTCTTCTGTTATCCATTCTCCTTCTTCTTCTTCTTCTTCTGTTCTCAATTCTTCTTCTTCTCCACCTTTCTCCATTCCAATTTCATCTCCTTTTTCTTCATTCTCTATACTTATTTTTCTTCTCCTCTTCCTTATTCATATTTTTCCTCTTCTTTTCTTCTTCTCCATTCTCCATCTTCTTTT
This sequence comes from Conomelus anceps, assembly GCA_948455865.1. Lineage (NCBI taxonomy): Eukaryota > Metazoa > Arthropoda > Insecta > Hemiptera > Delphacidae > Conomelus > Conomelus anceps. Next base: position 11,202,079 of record OX418222.1, read on the forward strand.
TCTTTCTCTTTCTCCATTCTTCTCCTCGCCGCTGTATCTTTTCTTCTCCTCCTCCCTTTGCTTTCCTCTACTTTCTCTATAATATATTTCTATTTATTTTGTGTATATTGAGACAATGTATTTTTTTTATTTGCACATGAACATGTGAATGGTTATTTTAAAATTTGTATTTCCATCATTTTTACCCTTTAAAACTAAATATCTTTTAATTCTCTATTTTTTCTTCAATTGCTGTTCTTTCTTTATCAATAATTATACAATATATTACTGCATTATAATTTCTGTTGTCATTACTCCTTATTTTTCATTTATAAAAATATGCTATATCCTTCAATGCTATGTTTTTTTGTTTTATTTTCATTTTATTTATTATCTTTCAATTCTGTTTATTATATTTCTCAGGTACTCTATTACAATTGAAGATGGACGATCTTCATTTAGTCAGCACAGGTGATAAGTTTTCTGTTTTTTATTTAACAATTATTTATAAATTTCTACCAATTTTTTATTTATTTTAATTCTTCAAGTTCAATTTTAGTAATTAAATTTTAATAATATGATATTTGTTCATTATTCTATCCTTAAGCACTATTCATTATCACTTACCCGGTGATTCGGAACCCACCTAAAATTCTAGGTTCACCATGTTCTTCATAATATAGCTCAAGCGGCGAGATGGAACTACCCAATGGTCTCCTCACCAATGTGGTATGCTTATTATTATTGTTATTAATAATATAATATTAATATGTTTATTATTATTATTATTATTCATTCTTATCATATTAAATCTGTGCTCTAGCATAAGACTTGACTACTCAATTATAATATATTATATTAATAATTAAGACTTGATTAAATTGTAGGTCAGTTTCTATAATTGGAGACTATTAAAATACAATAATGTCGGGTAAACCAAACACATGCTGTAGAATGGTACATGACAGATTGGAGCAGCATTGAGTTTGGTCCATGTATTTAGCCGTAAATGCATTACAAACAGACAGACAGACAGACAAATGCAAAACGGTTGATTGAAACAGAGACCTCTCTCCATTCCGTCAATAAACTAATATTATAATTTTTTTTAAATAAAGAAAGTACGGTATACAAAAAATATAAATATAAAAGTTTAAATGAATAAAAATATATATTAATATTAAAATTCAAAATATATTAAATATATATATTTATTTAATTTAATAAAATATTAATATTTATTTATTATATTTATTTAAAATATAATATATTAAAATATATTTTTTGATTAATTTAATTCTTGATCATTTTTTTTCACAGGTACCACTATTAAACCTGGCCATTTCTGGAGTTCTGACAGCAATAATAGCTCTACTGTTTGACCTTGAAAAACTAGTTGAATTTATGTCAATTGGGACCCTACTGGCCTACACAATAGTCAGCGCCTCAGTGATCACGCTAAGATATAGGCCTGAGTTGTCGCCTCTATTAAGAGAAGATAGCTCGATGTCAGATTTAACCGTCAATTCACCATTCACTGGGGTAAGCGAGTGGCATAAACGTCCTATCATAATGTATCCATTCCACTAAGGAAGAAAACATTGCATTTCTAGGAGTTTTGTTGGATAGACGATTGACCTGGGCTCCATATATTGAGAAAATATGTTGAAAAATGTCATCTGGGATTTTTGTCCTGCGACATACATTGAGAAAATATGTTGTAAAATTTCATCTGGGATTTTTGTCCTGCGACATACATTGAGAAAATATGTTGTAAAATTTCATCTGGGGTATTTGTTCTGTGACAGCTTGCTAGATTAAATGACAAAAAGTTACTTTTTACAGCTTACCACGGACTCTTACTGTCATATAATTATTAAGTTTGCTATCTTAGTACGGGGCAATTCATCAAAGCAAAACCTTGATAGGGTGTTTAAGATCCAAAAGAAACCTGTTAAGTGTGTGGAAAGAGAAAATGGATTATATTCATGTAGGCCGTTGTTCAAGAGACTTGGTCTCCCAACTGTACCTTGCTATATGTATGAAGCTATATACTTTATATGTAAAAAAGAGTGATGTAAAGAGTGTATAAAGAGTGATCAAGACTTATATTTTGACATAATTATATGATTATAATACAAGAAGCCGAGGAGATTATCAGTTGGTGAGTCACAATAGTAGTTAATAAGAACAATCATAACAATAATAATTGATGTTCACGGATCGCTTTCTCATGAATACTAAAATTACTAGGAAAAGTAAACAACAGGTGAATAAATGAATTCATAGAAATTATTTCTTCGATCTTCATGTCTGAGATCCAAGATTTCTGCTCTGACTGATGTTTGCCATGCCCTTTTGATTTGAGTATAATGATATGGAATTGTGGACTCCCTTATTCTTTTCTTTCTTCTCTCACTCTCTCTCTCTCTCTCTCTCTCTCTCTCTCTCTCTCTCTCTTCCCCTCTATCCCCCACAGCACCCATCTACAGGTACTTTCCTCTACAACTTTTCCTTTTCCTTTCCAACTTTTCTCTTTCTCCTACCTGCCCCGTTACATGGGAAACCACAGTTGGTTGGGTACACTCGGCCTTTCCAACCTCCAGCACACCCCACAGCCGAGCCAGTTTTTATATTGCTGTTTTGTTATTGTATATTTTTTGTAGATTACATTTTGGGGACTCCGGTTATGGTGTATAAGACAAGTCAGATCAACAATTATACAATCTTATACACTAGTTACCATAATTACTATATCAATTAATTGAGGTAAGGCTTAATTTTGATGTGAAAGGAACTCTTGTACTCTGCAAAAAGCTTTAACTTAATATTTTTTCAATTGCTTTTTAAATATTTCTATATTTTCAAGACTCTTTGAGAACTGCGGTAGCTTTGTTGTAGAGTTTCCTACAGTCCGTTTCACGGTGCGTGGCGTCTCGCTGGTGGCAGGGGAGGCAGTGCGAGAGAGACAGAAAGTCTTTCCCACCACGCTTTCCCTCCAGCCGTACAGTACAGTCGCGTCAAATACACTCACTGCTGGACTTTTTAGCTTTAGCAGACTTGGGGAATATTTGAACTTGACTGTACTGCGAGGCAGCAGGTACAGTAGTGGGAGAAAGCGCTCAGCGCGCATGCTCCATCGAGACGCCAAGCACCGTGAAACGGTCTGTACCAATATAACAAGGTTTTTGCTTAAGTAAGCTACTATTATTTATTTATTCATCCATTTAACTGACACACAATCAATGTGAATACAACAGGCTATTGTCCAAAACTGCTTTTCACAACATTTTAAATTAGAATCGAAATCTTAGGCTAGGTCTGTTTCACTAAAAATTTCACCTTGAAGCACAATAATTCACTAGTCTTTTTCAGAAAAAGAAAAATTTTAATTTTACTTGTACAGAACACCATCACAGTCCAGAAAAGATTAATACTATTCAATATACAGTAATATAAATAAGCAATTATGTATATTTAATATGATTTAATATAATTTGAATGTTATAAATTTTTTCTATTATATATGATAATCACCTCGACTTCTTTTATTATAATAATGTAGGATTACATTAAGATTCTGGTTAATATCACTCTTTTTTACATAATTATGAAGTAGCTTAGTACACATATAAGCAGGGTATATTTTCTGTCATTGTCAAACTTCGTTATTTGTATTTTGTATGCTGATGGTGTTTGGTGCATGTGAAATAATTGAAAATGATTTTTTCTAATGCTCATTAAAACTAGTCACCAAGATTAACCATTAATTTTATTCTATATTCTTATAAACTAAATACTTATCTACTAATGCTTGAATCTTCCAATGATGACTCTAGATCTCTACTCACTAATTTTTGATTTGATAATGAAATGAAAAAAATTAATGTGTTCAGGTATCAGACTACAGCCTAGGCCCAGCAGGCCGGCTGAAGACATACGGTCCTCTGCGCCGCTACCTCATGCCTCTTGTGGGCACGTGTGAACCGGGTGCGGCTGTCTCGTCCTGCGTGCTCATCTTCAGCCTGTTCAGCTGCATTCTGTGTGCTCATTTGCGGCTTGCGTCGCCCGGCGTGGGCACGTGGTGGTCGATTGCTGTCACTGCTTTCCTCATCCTCACTCTTGTTGCCTGTTTGGTGGTGATTGACGGCCATGAGCAGAACCAGGCGGGTCTCAGGTTCCGGGTTCCCCTTGTGCCCTATGTGCCAGCCATGAGTGTCCTGTGCAATGTCGCCCTCATGACACACCTCAACATGTTGACATGGCTACGATTTGTGGTTTGGATGGCACTGGGTAAGTAAAATCATACTTGTAGGTTATGCACAGTTTACCAGTCAAGGAATCAATGTGGTAAACAACTGTTTACAGAAATCAAAAACAGCTGATGTCATTTGATGATTATTACCAAATTATGGTAAACATCATCAAATGATTATTACCACACGCTTATGGGTACTGTTTAACTGCAAAACCATTTGACCAAAAGCTAGATCAGCTGATCTAGGACCATTATTGCCCATTTCATCTAGATTTAGTGTGTCAAGGTTATGTTTGTATAACAATGATTTATAGTTTCTTTGTTTCTTATTTCAACTTATCTGCTATTTTAGACTTGTATGACAAAAAATATCATACACAACTCATCTAGGAAGATGTTTACAATACTCATAAATGATAATACCGCATTAGACTTCATCTTGTACATTAACCAGTGGCGGCGGCTTCATGAGAGCACAATAGCACGTGAACCCCCTACAAAATTGCTACAATAACTATAGTTTCAATTAATACTAGAATGGGCAAAACAGAACTAAGATTACTCATCTATTTGTACGATAAGAAGGCACACCAACTGCAATTTAGTTTTGAATTACGCGCCAACGCGCCTGAGGGCAATATGACTGAATCATGGCACACTTAAAAGCAGCTCCAAGCGTTCAGCATTTGTTTAAATGATAGCCGGACGAGTCCAGTTGCTTCCCCATGGAGGGTGTACGCCTATTTACATTAGCTAAATGGGGAGCTGCCTTCGAGTGTGCTCCAATGCTGCCTTGTTGCGTTGTGACAGATTGGTGACCAGTTGCCCTACCCGTCAGCTGCCCGACCCTACCAGTTGACCAAAGAAAACTTTACGATTTAACCTAGCCTGACAATGTTATGAAATGTACGCTTTACTTCTTTCATAAAATTTAGTTTTCGTAGTTTGTTTTGGCTGGGCAACTGACAGGTAGGGCAGTTGGTAACCCACCGTTTTCCCCAGTGGGTGGGGGTAGTAGAATTGCACCCACAGTATCCCTGCTTGTCGTAAGAGGCGACTAAAAGGGCAACTGTCCGTTGACCTCATTATCCTGGAAACCTATCCTTTATCCTGCTCTTTGCCTGCAGGACACCAGGCGACCTCCTGCAGTATGTAGCCTTGCCCGGGCATGCGGGGCTCTGTCCAGGTTGACTCCACTTCCCTAGCTGCTCGTGGGAACCACATGAATTTCCAAATACGAACCAGAACCAAACCTCAAGGTAACTCCAGAAGTTGCCTTGCCCTCAAACCTATCAGGTTCCACCCCATCAGGGCAGGTTCCTCGATTTGAATCAACAGTCAAGGACAATGCCCAGGGTCCTTCAGATCAATTTACATCACAGTAAAGCAGCCTCGGCTGCTTTCTGCCAGTTCTTCCTCAGAGAGGGATTTGACCTAGCAAAAGGCTGCTAGCAGACACAAGCTCCTACTTCACCAACTGGCTGGTGAGGCTGGGTAGAGGTCAGGTCAAGCAGTTGATTGCTCTGATAACTGGACATGGCCACTTCAGGAAACATCTCCACACAATTGGACTCAGAAATGAAAGTCAGATGTGTAGGCTTTGCAATCAGTCTGAAGAGACTGCCAAGCACATCATACTGGATTGCGAGAGACTCGGGGCAAGGAGAAGGGCTCTGTTTGGCTGCAAACAACCAGGTGATGAATGGGACGTTAGCATAGGGAAAAACTCCTGGATCTTGTAAAGGGCACAGGTATTGGTTTGCCCAACTAACGTACTAGGGACACACAATAAGCTTCGGTTGACGTGTGAGGATCTTTGAATCTTTGGATCTTTGAATCCGTCCCTTCATAACATAACATAACATAACATAACCCACCGTTGCAGCACTCTGGCTGTTATCAGTTGTCACGAGTTGTTCGGCTTCGATTTTGAGGTAAATGAAGTGATTGTTTTTTCTAAAAAAGAATGGAAGGTTTAAGAAAGTATACAGTGAGTGACTTGAAGGAAATTTCGTTTGCCAGTTTATCATTGGAGGATAAGAAAGTGGTAGGCCAATGCCGTGAGTTGAAATACATCAGACCTCTACATCTAAAACTAGGACTTACAATAGAGATTTTAAAGAACAATTATATGAAAAAACGTCTTGGCTTTGTGGTTGTGAAAAAACAAACAAACTTTATTGTTTCACATGTTTGTTGTTTGCTCATGAAAAAGGTGATCTGGCATGGGTTAAAAATGAATTTTATGAGGATGGATTTCATCTACAAAAACTGTACTACAGAAACTCATTAAAGATAGGGTGAGTGGTTTACAAGATCACTATAAGCTTGTGCACCTATATACCTATCATAAATTATTCAATAGAAGTACATCTTGTAGGAAGAGAAAACTTTTTAATCTTCCCAGTAATATTATATATTGGAATTTCCATTCAAAATGAATGTGCTGCATCTACAGCAAGGTAAAACACAAAAAATAGCCTACTTGAAAGATGGGATTTTACAAATTATAATAAATCTGGGTGCATATTGATTTTGAAATGTGAACCGCCAATGCGTGTTTGCACGAGCCGCCACTGACATTAACATATCATACTTGTATGGTAAACACCATTTCCCACACTTGTAACATTATATACTATTTTGTCATACTCATACATATTCACCACTTTACCAAGCATTGAATCAAGCCCGCAAACGTCTGTTTACAGAAAGAACAGCTGATTTTCATAACTGCATCCTGTTTCAGTGTGGTAAAGGATATTACTGCATTCCAACTGATTCAGAATTTGAAAAAACAGCTGATCTAAGAAGAATTTCTAGTTTTTTACTACTGTGATGGATTATGGGGTTATGTCTAATGATGCTATGTTGTTGATGCTCAAAGTTTTTTTTTATATTTTGGACTAGTATGACAAAAAATATTGTATGTAACTTGTCCGGGAAGATGTTTACCATACTTGTATAATAATACTGCACTCGATTTCATCTAGTACATTAACTTATCATACTCATTTGGTAAACACCATTTCCTGCACTAGTAACGTAATGTACTATTCCCTACAGTGACCTGAAAAAGTGCCTATTTTTGCACTAACTGTAGCATGCAAAATAGTCTAATCCTGCACCAGTGCAGGAAAGTAGATTCCAGTGTGCAAAAATACTTTCCCATGCTTCAGATTTGAACCTAACAACACAAAATAGTGAGCTTGTAATATGCAGGTTCCCTATTCTGCATTCAAAAATAGGTTGGCTACCTTGCATTAGCTATACAAAAGCAGTCAGCTTTAGTTGTTGTTGGAATCAATTTGATTCAAAGATAGTTTATGTGAGGAATTGTGAGGTTATGTATGTCCTGTTTTGTTCTATTTAAAATTACTTTCTACATTACTGTTAGAAAAAAGTAATTTGTAATTTGAGCATAAAGTATTGTTTCAGCACTCAAGAAACTTTTGCACTCGCCTTTGGCTAATGAAAAAACTGTTTCTCTTGGTGCAGAAATCTCCCACTTTTCGCTCTAGCTACACAAATAGTTATTTCCCTACAAAGCAGCTATTTATGCACTCATTATAGAACGCAAAACAGCTGATTCTTACACTCTTTTACTTTGCTGCACTCATTTTACTATGCCACACTTCACTTGTGCAAACTGAAGGAAAAATTTAATGTGTAACTCATGCTGCAAGTATCTTTAATTCACAAAAGAAACAATTTCACACTAACCTTCAGCTCATGCATTTCTTTCATGCAGCAAAGAGACACTTTGTGCACTAGTTACACAAATAACTATACTTCCTACAAAGCAGCTACCATATTTATGCACTTTTTTTTGTTCACAAAACAACTTATTCCTGCATCATTTTACTTTGCTGCACTCCAGCTGACTTTGCCACTCTCATATTACTTTGTTGCACTTCAGGCGTGCCAACTGTAGGAAAACTTTAATGTGTAACTGATGCTGAAAGTATCTTTGCTGCACTTGAGAAACTATTCCACACTCACCTCTAGCTCATGCATAATGCATTGCTCTTGTGCAGCAAAGAGCTACTTTGTCCACTGATTACACAAATAATTATTTTATTTAGGATGAAGACATCATAGGTTCCTTCTTCTGCTGCCTCTTCTTCTTTTCATCATTTTATTTTTCTCCTCCTCCTCCTCCTCCTCCTCCACCTCAGGGACTTGAAATAGTTATTTGTGTAACAAGTGCACAAAGTAGCTCTTTGCTGCACAAGAGAAATGCAACACTCGTGAGCTGAATGCGAGTGCAGAATAGTTTCTCAAGTGCAGCAAAGATACTTTCAGTACAAGTTACACATTACATTTTTTCTACAGTTGGCACACCTGGAGTGCAACAGAGTAAATTAAGTGTGGCAAAGTCAGCTGGAATGTGGCAAAGTAAAATAGTGCAGGAGTCAGCTGTTTTGCTTGCTATAATAAGTGCATAAAGCCGCTTTGTTGGGTAACTGTAGGAAAAAATATTGACCAGCCTGTATATTGGCCTGTAATATTGACCTATTCCTGTATTTTTTAATGATTGTTTCACATTTTTGCAGGACTCCTGGTCTACTTCCTATACGGAATGCACCACAGTAAAGAGAATCGAGCAGCTGGGACATACTCTGTCCTATTGTCGCCTTCAGAGTCCAACAAACCCAAATGGGGATCAATACAACAGTCCTCCACAAAACAAGATCCAGACACAGAAAGTGAGAAGAATCTGCAGTGAAAAGACTCCATTAAATCGAAATCGAATCACAGTGTCAGTAAATAATATACAGAGTGATCATTAAGTCACGCACATGCAAATAAGTATTTCAAAAAATAGTATTTTCATTGAATTAAGTATGATGGATGGCTTCTGCAAGAGAGCATCCCGTGTAGTATTGTCAACAATTCTACACATAATTGAAATGGATACTGGCTACAGTATAGTAGATACTGTTTGTAGTATTCTTGAATTTCTTGATCCAGAACGATCTGCGTTGTTAATATTAACTTTTTATGGTAAATTCAGCAACTTGCAGTCAATTTTTATAGTGAATAAATAATATTAATACTCACAAAAGGCCAAACGTTTTCGAATCATAGAGATTCATTTACAAAGGCCTTTCAATTAAAATTGACAGCAAGTCGTTGGATTTACAATAAAAAGTTTATAATAATAATATTGTGTGACCTGGCTGGCTCAGGTCTGATGTCAGAGCTATCAGGTCACACCTGAATAAGTTCATACCTCCACGGTATTATCAACCTAACTTTTTATGGTAAATTCAGCAACTTGCAGTCAATTTTTATAGTGAATAAATAATATTAATACTCACAAAAGGCCAAACGTTTTCGAATCATAGAGATTCATTTACAAAGGCCTTTCAATTAAAATTGACAGCAAGTCGTTGGATTTACAATAAAAAGTTTATAATAATAATATTGTGTGACCTGGCTGGCTCAGGTCTGATGTCAGAGCTATCAGGTCACACCTGAATAAGTTCATACCTCCACGGTATTATCAATGCATTTCCACAAGTTGTTCATTTTAAACGAGAGCTGCATTCACATGCTCAAACATACTCTTCAAACATCAGTGCAAGCGTACCACTCAAATGCATAGCCTACATGTTGTTGGCCACTTATCTGTTCTCAATAAATGTTGGATGTGTATTATGTCTGTGATGTTTTCAAAATACTACTTGATGAACAATCTAATATCAAAACTGACACTGAATTTCTATTTAATATATGATTTTCACTCATACTCAATATACTGGAGGTATGCATTTCACTTCCAAAGAGAAGCTTCATCAGCCTGCTGCCAGGGGTCATATTTTGTAGAGTGGTCATTATGTAATTGAAAATTTCGTTGAATTTGAATGGTGTTTGGCCAGAAAGTTGGTTCTGTCTTGTTTATGGTGTTTGAGTATTTCGTATTGTTCCAATGTGTATTTAGTTTGTGGCTTTTTTAACTATGTGTAGAATTTCCAAGTCAGTTAGGATGTTTTTGTGTGAATGTCCAGTGTTGATTAAGTGATCTGCAAAAGTTGTGTCAGTGCTGGAATGTAGTGCTTTGATGTGTTCTTTGCATTGCATTCAGCACTGACATTTGCAAATCACTTAATCAACACTGGACATTCTTACAAAAACATCCTAACTGACTTGGAAATTCTACACACTTTTCAAAACCATCAAAAACTAAATATACTAGAACAATACGAAATATTCAAACACCATAATAAGACAGAAACAACTTACCCAATGGCCAAACACAATTCAAATCCAACAAAATTTTCAATTATATAATGGCCGCTCATCCTAACCTCAACAAAACATGACCCCTGGCGAGAGGCTGATGAAGCTTCTCTTTAGAAGTGAAATGCATCCCTCCAGTATCTCCAGTATAAGTGGGTGAAAATCATATATTAAATAGAAATACAGTGTCAGTTTTTATATTAGATTGTTTATTTTGTATGATGGTGGCTTATTTCATAAATAATTATTATTTATAAATAAGATTATTTTTAAAAATATTAATCTATATTAATTTTAAAGCAATAGAAAATGTATTTTATATCAAATCAGTCTTACACAATCAACAGCTGAGTGCCATAATGCCAGTTTTCATGTTTTCAAAATGGCGCACTGCATTGATAGAGCATTGTAAACGCATTTTGGATACATTTCTGTTGATTTGATTGTACTTCACCATCGTTCGTGCTTTTGTCATGTATATATTTTTTTTTGGAAGATGAAGCCCACATAGGTCTGAGACCTGTGCGTGGGTAACGAGTTGGATGATTATGATTGATGAGCTGGACCTATAGTTTTAGGTGGTTTCCGAACCACCGGGAAGTGATTTTACAGCAGAGAACAGAGTCTTTTTTGCTGGCCAATCTAATCGGTCACCCTTACAAAGAGTGCCTAGGAAAACACAGCGTATCTCTATCTGATTGAACAGATACCTGCTACGGCCCATGGCTATCACTTCCCATCTATTATTGTTAAGTTCCCGTGATTATTTGTTTATCATCTATGTGCATCATCGCATTGCAGTCGAATGAAAAGTAAGCAACAGGTTTTACAGCCCAAAGCTGCTTCCTCTTCTAAATTTCAATACAGAAATGTCCAAATAAAGGTTATGTCTAGAAGTCACCGTTTCACTATCAATTATTTTCACTAGAGAAAAAATTGTGTAGCTAAGTAGCATTGTAAAAGTGATCACCAATATAATGTTATAAAGGAACTATATTTATATTATATAGATGGACAGTAGGATAGATAACAGCCTATGTATGATAGATTGCAAGTCCTAAGTAATTTATAAAATAAATGTGAAAAAATAGATTATTCACAACTTAACACACCTGCTTAAAATTGAGACTAAATAGGCCTACTAATAAAATAACTCACTAATAAATTGGTGACTACAGTAATTATTAATAAAAAAATAACTCATCTCCACTTCCAAGCCTAAAGACTGACAAACCATAACTACTGATAACTAACTAAAATCAGCTACAAAAACAACAACAATAATAATAATAATAATAATTGTTTTCTACTTCTACTTCTTCTTCATCTTTTCTTCTTCTTCTTGCTTTTCTCCTTCTTTTATTTTTTACTACTTTTTTCTTTTACTCCTCTTTCTCCCTTTCTTTCTTGTTTTACAGTACTTCGTTTTCTAACTTTTTGTGGTAAATTCAACAACTTGCAATTTTAATTGAGAATAAATTATATTTTTACTCACTTATGGCTGAAACGTTTTCGAATCGTAAAGATTCATTTTCAATAGCGTCCTTGATCGTCGATGTCGGTTTTTGGTTAGAAGAATAGATTATTGAGGTTTTTGTAGAATGTGAACAAAAGGTTTGGGTGATTTAAGATTTAATTGTTCATTTTGGATGTTTTGTTTATCTTCTTTTTCTTCCTGCTTCTTCTTCTTCTTCTTCTGTTTCTTTCACTTCTTCTTCTTCTGTTTCTTTCACTTCTTCTTCTTCCTATCCTTCTTCAAAAATGAGTTGAAATTCAGCTGAATGTCAAAATTAAGAAGGATAACCTAAATGCTTCATACTCCTTAAATTAATCCTGAAATTTAATCTTAAATAGAAAAGCAGAACTATCCTTCTGTATGTTTTTCACCAGAAAAGAATGGTTTTGAAAATAATTTAGATTGAAAATGTTGTAGGCTATAAAAATATTTTGCACAATAATGTTAATGTATAACCTGTGGTGGGCTTGACGTTATTAGAGTTTGTGCAAGATTATTTTAATGCTAATGAAAACACTACTACTAACCTTAACACTCTATACATTTACCTGCTCTGAATGCGAGACACTATAATCTACATTGAAGATAGCATTACACTCTAAGTTTCTTTTTTTTGTAGATTACATCTCTTAGGCCTGTATTTATGAACGTGACTTATCAAAGATTGACTTGGATAAGTCAGACTTAGTGGCAATAAGTCTTATAAGTCTTACACTTACAGGTTCATGACTTGACAAGCCAGCGAGCAGCTGTAACACTAAAAGCCAACCCAGCTCCCACAACAAAGATCTGACTTCTGATAAATAATTTAACATTATTAATTTACATTAAACAACTCTAATTTACACTACATAAATGTTGCAGGGACAACTGGGTCGGCTTATAACCTCACTTTTCAGCTCGTAAACTCACCCAGTATAAGTCATGCTTAAACTAAAGTTTGTATTGATGAACCTTACTAAACATCTTCTTAACTTAAAAGTCAAGTCATGCTTATAATAATTGGTGTCTCAAATCCGTTCTTAGCCAAGCTAGGTACAGAGCTGACTTGAAGCCGTTCTTAGATTGTTGTGTTGTATCATATTTTGGGTTTCATTTTTTAGTATAGCATCAGCTCATAATAATAAGATAAAATCATCATATTCAATTTTTGCACCATTGCAATGTAATTCACTGTATATTTGACTTATTGAAATTATTTTTACCTATTTTATATAAATTGAGTTCTAACCTATACATTTTTTTGGCACTAGGATAGAATCCTTTTTTGATGAGATAGAATGGATGAAGTTCTTTGGTCTGCTGGCAGTTAGTGCTCACTACACTGCATCAAATGCTATATTTTTAAAATCCAAAAACAGAAAATAATAATTTGAAAGATATTGGTGCGGTAATAATTATGTAACATTAACTGCAAATTTACATGCAGTTAAGTATCTTTATCTTTTCATGTATGTTATTTTATGTAGTGTCTGATAATATGACACAATTTTAGGTTAGCTTTTGACCACATTCAATGTAATAGAGCCTTTCCAAGTTGTTCTTAGGTAAGTCATGCTTAGATAAAGTCATGTTCATAAATACGGGCCTGAGACTCCAGTTGAGGATTATAAGACAAGTCAGATCAACAATTATACTCTTATACACTAGTTACCATAATAAAGTAGTGAGGCAATTAGTTGGGGTAAGGTTTAATTTTGATGTGAAAGGAACTCTTGTACACTATAAAAAGCTTTATCAACTAAATATTTTTCCAATAGTTTTTTAAATATTTCTATATTTTCAAGACTTTAAAAACTGTGGTAGCTTGTTGTAGAGTTTCCTACCAATAAACTAGGTTTTTGTTTGAATAAGCTACTATTGTGACTCACCAAGTGATAATCTCATTGGCTTCTTGTATTATAATCGTGTATGTCTAGATTTTGGTTAATATCACTTTTTTACATAAATATCATACACATGTAAACTGGGTACAGTTAGGATACCAAGTCTCTTGAACATGGTCTACTTGAATCTAATCTATTTACTCTTTCTATACACCTAACCGCTTTCTTTTGGATCTTAAACACCCTATCAAGTTTTTGTTTTGATGAATTACCCCATACTAAGATAGCATACTCTGCCTGCTCTATAGTATCTTTATTTTGGAGCATAGAGTGTTCAGGTTAGCATCAGCGTTATTGTAGTTATGCCCAAACTGAATTATTTTATTTCAAGTAATGGTAAGCTAAAATCTGTATTAAAAAAAAAGTTGTATTCAATCAATGCAATAGAGAAAAGCACAACATTAGTTAGATAAATACTGTGAACATAATAATATTAATTTATGTAAGCGATCACCAAATTAAGTGGGTGCATAGAAGTCCGTTGTCGCCAGTAAGACAGTGTTTCATTTTTTAATAGCATTTGACACAAAGTGTAGACAATTTATGAAGGAATGATAAATTTATTTATTTTTCGTAGGAGGAAGAAGTTAAGGCACAGCCGGTCCTCTCTTTCACTTCACCCTTCTCTACAATTCTGACCTAAAATTAATATTGCTTTATACTTGGAGAAGGAGAAGAAGAAGAAGAAGAATATAACAAGAAGATGGAGAAGACGAATGACAAAAGATGATGATGATGGAGAAGGTAAAGGAGAGAGAGGAGGAGGTGGAGGATTAAGAGAAAAGATGTAGAAGAAGAAGGTGGTGATGGAAGAGAAGAAGGAGACGAATGAGGAGGAGAAGAAGAAGAATGAGGAGGAGGAGGAGGAAGAGAGAGAGAGAGAGAGAGAGAGAGAGAGTGATAGTGATACATAGAGAGAATCAATGAACGAATCAAAAGAATAAGTAATAATAGTAATAAATTAGCCAATTTTGTATATAGTAATTATTTTTGGGGAACCTAATTTTTAAACTGTTATATTTATCAGATAATTATTTAATAACATCATTATATTCTACTCACCCAAGTAATTTGATGGCCGCTACTCTAGTTTGTACTGTATAATCAACGATAATTATTAGAAGATATCATATGTAAATTCTCTAAAAAGTTGTTATTGTTTTCCACGTTTGACATAATATTTAAAAAATTGTATAATTTATTTATATCGGTTTTTCAATGCCTATAAGGTATGAGTAGGGCTGGTGTCTTAGAAATGAAATGTTGGACTAAACCAGGAGTCGAGCCTGAAACAAACAGGAGTTATGTGAATACTACAATCTATTCAACAGACTTTGTGTTTAGTTTTGACTTTGACTTTAGTTTTGACTACAGACTTTAGTTTAGAGTGACTGATCACAATACCATTGATCCAGGGCTCTGTTCTGGACTAGGTCTGGTATTTTTGCTTTATTATTTGGGACCGCGCCTAACTGGGCTGGCGACAAAGTGTAATGTCAACAAGCTGGGCTGGTTTTCCAGCCCATGGTGACGTTGCATGCACCGCCAACCTGGCACACTTTGGAATGCAGCCCACTGTGAGAGCGTGCAAATTTGGCGCCGGCTGACAAAATCCAATAAGTGCCAGTTTGTCGTTGCATGCACCGCCAACCTGGTACACTTAGGAATTCAGCCCACAGTGATGGCGTGGCGCTGGGTGACAAAATGGAATGCGTGCCAGTTTGTTGTTGCATGCACCACCAACCTGGCACACTAAGGAATTCAGCCCATAGTTCCGGCGTGCAATTTTGATGTTAGCCCAGCTTGTAAGCAGCTGGGTTTGTCGGCAGCCCACCTTGACGGCAGCCAACTTTCACATCATCCCGCTAAATTACATCATCTTTTTTGTGTAGATTACGTCTTGAAGACTCCAGTTTTGAGGAGTATAAGACAAGTTAGATCAACAATTATACAATCTTATACACTAGTTACCATAATTACTATATCAATTAGCTGAGGTGAGGCTTAATTTTGATGTGAAAGAAACTCTTGTAAACTATCAAGAGCTCTATCAACTAAATATTTTTTCAATGATTGTTTTTTAAATATTTCTATATTTTGAAGACTTTAAAAACAGCAGTACCTTGTTGTAGAGTTTCCTACCAATATAACTAGGTTTTTGTTTGAATAAATTACTATTGTGACTCACCAAGTGATAATCCTCTCGGCTTCTTGTATTATACTTGTGTACGTCAAGATTTTGGTTAATATCAGTCTTTTTTACATATAAAGTAGCTTCGTACACATATAAGCAGGGTAGAGTTAGGAGACCAAGTCTCTTGAACAACGGCCTACATGAATCTAATCTATTTACTCCTTCCGTACAACTAACAGCTTTCTTTTGGATCTTAAACACCCTATCAGGGTTTTGTTTTGATGAATTACCCCATATGTGTCAGTAGCTCATGGTAAGCTGTAAAAAGTAACTTTTTGTCATTCAATCCAGCGAACTGTCGCAGGACAAATACTCCAGATGAAATTTTACAACATATTTTCTCAATGTATGGAGCCTAGGTCGTTCGTCTATCAAACAAAACTCCTGCTCTAGTCGATTCTATCATTCACAAACATGCTTATAGCCTTATCTTTATTTGAATTATATTTGTTTTTGAATTGAAGGTATTGGCACTTTTTACTATTTATCATAATCTCAACTGACTTAAGATGTGGAATTGTGCATCCTTGATTGTTGAAGGAAAATTCAGTTTACGTTTTATTCGTATTCATTTCATCTGGGCAATTGCCATGCCCAGCAATTATATTAAAAATGGTGGTTGGGTTTGTTTTGTTAGTGTGAATTTGAAATGCAAAGTTACACTTACTATTTTCAAGTTATTAATGTATATTTCATGAACGTTCGGTTCTTTGGTAAAATTTGAGGGAAGTAAGCCAGCAGGTGGATTTGGACATTGCAGCCCATTAGAAAAATCCGACTTCCTCAATTTATTTTTACTTCCCTTTCAACTCACCTCATCTATTTTCCCACTCACATTATATTTGTGGGGACCACGTACCACACTGCAGCAGGGCTACTGTATTGGACTCATGAGTTAATCCCTAGTTTTTTGGTGCAGGAGCGGATGGCGGTAGTAGGAAGTAAACTGTGCATGCTCTATAGATTTATTCCTAATCTGAAGGTTACAGCCACAGACAAACAGGTTTTCTGCGCTTCAGCCAGCTTCAACTAGCCTAGTTGTGTCTAGGGATAATGTTATTGTAACGCACAGTAGCAGTGAGTTGCAGGAGAATCGGCCAGGGATGAACTCGTAAGACTGATACAGTAAGTTCTCACCTCATTATTAATATTTTTCTCAATGTTGCTACAGAACCAAAATGCGTTCCTTGTAAAATAAATTATTTAAAACTCATACAGTCACAACAGCCTGTGAGAATAATACTATTTTTTTGCTATCAAATACATTTATTTATTCTTGCATATGAATATTAATCAATTATCTCTTTTAAATATTTATTTATTCTTGGAATTTTTTTAAACTATTCATTTTTTATTTTAATACAGTATCGAAAATTGAATTTCTGTCAATAGAAAGGTTTAACCTTTGACAAACAAGAGCTTATCAAATAAGCTTTAAAACTGTACGTATGTAATAAAAAATCATATAAAATATAAGCTATGTATAATAATAGATAATTATTGTTGATGTTCAATGGAAACAATAAAATAAAAAATATTTTCTTTTTTGAACCACTTTAATGCAATACTGTCTGCCCAAATCCCAATGGGTGGTGTGAATACAGTTGAGCATCTCATATTTTTCTTGTTATTTGATCTGAATAAAAATTGTTATACTTGGTAGTATTCAGACAGTATATGAATGTACATAATGTAGACAGTAATGTATGGTATATATGACACATAACAGTCGTTATTTATAGTTACAGAGTTTTAGTCAATCACAGCTGTTTCTCATGCCTTCTGATTGGACTCCCATTGACTCAAAAGATCAACAGTCAACTCCAGTCACTCAACTTTATTCACACAACCGATTATGGTGGGTTATCAGTTGCCCCACCCAGCAGTTGCCCGACCCTACCAGAGTGAGCAAAACAAACTTTACACAAACTAAATTTTACAAAAGAAGTAAAGCATACATTTTATAACATGTTCAGGCTAGGTTAGGTTAAAACTTAGTTTGCTTTGGTTGGTCAACTGATAACCAATCCCAATTACTGCTAAAGCCACACCTTCAAACTACATGGATTTGTTCAAATGGACCATGAACAAAGCAGGAATATACTACAATTGATGGTTTTGGTGTAGGAACCTTTATTGAAAGTATCAATTATTGTATGGTAGTGTATTGCCATAGTGACATAATGCCCCAAATAACATCCACTTCTCCAAATCTGTGTAGTTGGAAACCAAAGGATCTAGGCAACTAACAAAGCCCATAACATAGCATCACTCTATTACACAGAATCAGCTGATTGTTAATTGTTAAACCATTGTGTGTCATTGTCTATCAGCGTCTTATCATCAACTTATTGTGTATCAGCATCTTATCATTACTTATCATTGTGTATTATCATCTTATCATTGTGTATCATCATCTTATCATTTGTGTTTCATCATCTTATCATTGTGTAACATCATCCTATCATTGTGTAACATTGTCTTATCATTGTGTATCATCATCTTATCATTATGTATCATCGTGTTTATGGTGCGCTGATGATGATGATAATTATGATCATCATGATGCTGATTCTAAGCATGATGCTACACATGAAGCTGATGCTACATAATTATATACTTCTGGTTACTATAATGTTTTAGACCTAGACAAAATCTAAAATATAAAAATTGGAAGATTTGTGTGTCAGATTGTGTTAACCTAACCTAACCTTACCTGCCAAATAATTGGTACACTTACCTCAATTATCATGATTACTGCTATTGGAAATTAGTAAAAAAATTCGATTCTTACCTTTTTATGACTGCCATAGATCATCATATTCACTCACACCAAATTTCATTGATAAAAGATTGAGCTTTTAAGCAGGTAATTGCACAAACCCAGAATTAATTAAATATGATTTTCTGTTTAGTGGCGAAGGTGATATTGTGGAAGATATCGCTAATGAATAATAAGACTTGAAGTTGTCACAACCACATTTATTGTAAATAGTGAGATACTAGTTTCGGTTGTTACACCATTATCAATCTCAGACAAACTAACACTAAAGTACAGAGTAGCTTAATATATTATACTAAACAGGGAATGATACTATTGGCTGAGGGAAATAGTTTCTTCAATACAAATCTTTAATCCTAGCCTACTTGGGTATTGTGTTCTTGTTTGTTGCTTGTGTTTTGTTCTGTTTTTTTCCCTTGATTTTTACACTTATTTTAGCTTGATGCTCCTCTCATCAGTGGGCGGGTCTTGTTTTGGCCAACAGCCATTCACAGACCTTCAATGAAGGTCAGCCTATTAGAGGCACTTTCTCCCCCAGCCAATAGTATCATTCCCTGTTTAGTATATATTGTTACAGGTTCTAATGGGAAAAACAGATCAACAAATGACAAGCTAATAATACTTATTTTCAGTAAGAATTGATGAATAATTAATTACAGGCTGATCAATAATAAAAGAAACAAGAGTCCAATAAACTGTACAATAATGTAGAAAGAAATGATAAAAAGAGCAACTAATCACTTACAAACACAGTCAGAGTCGTTATTTGACAGTCCCAAATAATATCACTTGACACAAAGTCTTGAAACTATTAGTAAGCTGCACAAATAGTAAACACTTGTCTCTGTACTTTACACTGGAATCGAGCACTGTTTACTCCAATGGTACAAGATCTGTAACACAATCTGACACACAAGCTTTTAAGACTAACTAAAGGCACGTTGTCCTAGCTACGGAATGTTCTACACTGCGGGATTCGGTGAGAGGGCTGCGGAGCTCACTCTGCAGCTGATGATGGAGCATCGGTGTCCAAGCTGCGGAGCTAGGACTCTATTTCCAGTGGGGAGAAATGACCTTGTGAGCAAGTACTGCAATGTGCGCATGTGCGAAACCAGTTTATCAACTGCTATTTCACTATTTTGCAACCGACTACGGAAATGACTGCTTCTTGAGCAGTGGCGTGTTTCCACAGTTCACACTCCACCAGAACAGTGCATTGTCCGTTGTCTAGGACAAAACCCTTATGGAAAGCCATGTAACCAGTGGTCTGCGCATTATGCTCTCCATTCTCTGCATTTCACATTCTACAGCTAGGACAATGCACCTTAACTGGTTCACATGAGCTCCTTTATATATGAGATAGTTGTCATAATTCCAAGTACTAGCAGCTTCTAGATGCTTCAAGGATGCCGTGGAAGGTCACAGAATATAGTAAAACACAACCTCGATTGTTCAAGAAGTTTGTAGAATTCTTGAGAACTCAATTGAGTGCAAGGGACACAGATATAAAGAATAGGAGTGAGAAAGCCATCTAACGAGAGAGAATGAGAGGAATCAGATTGCAAGTCATGTTTGTCCATGAAAACAATGGAACAATCTATGTAGAACAAGTGCGTAAATAACTGCTTTGTTTGCTTTCGTAACAATATTAAGCTACTCTTTACTTTAGTGATAGTTTGTCTGAGATTGATAATGGTGTAACAATTGTCACTATTTTCAATTAATGTGGTTGTGACAACTTTATGTCTTCTTATTCATAACTAAATATGATATGTAAGACAGTAATTATCACACGAAAATACACTCTCAGATAGTTATTCGAAGTAAGAATTAACACAATTAGGCCCTTATTATACAGAGCCACAATTTAGGCTAAATTACATCAGCTGAGTGTCTGACCAAGCTCAAAAATGTCAAAGTACATACATGAAGGCATTAACATGTTTAGAGCCATCAGCTGATTTTTAATAAAATTCAACCAGCTGGTGCCACAACCTGTTAATTCTCCAATTGGTAGGGAATAGAGCGCATGCGCAAATTGTGTAGCAAAGCCATGGCCACTGTTTACATAAAACAACAAAAAAAACTAAGCTTACTAACCTTTCTATACTTAATATACTCTCTATATTTAATACAGTATCCCTCATAAGTATAGGAAGGTTAGTTGATCAGTTTTTTTTGTTTTATGCAGACAAACAGTTCGCGCATGTGCTCTATTGGAGCAATTAATCTATTGTACCAATTGGAGAATTAATGGGTCGTCTGGTGCCATCTATCCTTAGTTGTGGCATGCAAAATCACTTACCCACATTACGTTTTCTGCTGAAAATCTATACAGAGATTTTTAGTCCTTTGCTTGTGGGTTCAACCTAGCTTTATACAATTTCCTTATACCAATATTAGCTTTATACAAATATAATTGGTATTTGTGCCATGTTGCAAAAGTGAGTACTAACATGCAGACTCAGCGTTTTGTAAGTGTTCCTCATTTGGAGCATTTGGTCATTTTTATTCATTTGAAAGCAGCATTTGCTCTTACTATGAGAATATACTCCCAAACTCCATCAGTGAGCATGAATATAAGCATAATGCTACTTTTTTTAAAATTAAACATAGGGCACGGCTCCCACTTGCAATATTTAGTAAACAACTTTTTTACAACTATAAAATCGCATTTGCTGTAAAACTGTAAGGCACGACCTCTACTTGCGATTTCTAGTTGCATAATTGTCAAGTCAGAAAAATTCTAGTAAAAACAGGCAGGCAACAGGCCAGAGCTGTGACTAAACAGTCAGCAGTGGATGCACTCCCATGTTTCGGAGGACACGTTAAGCCGTCGGTCCCGGTTGCATATAAAAAAAAGCAGTCGTTAAAAAAACGGCGAGGTGGAACTACCCGTAAGGGTCTCCCCACCACGAAAAGCCATACGAATTTACTTTATTTACTAGTGGATGCATGTCCATACTTGACCATGTGACTCATTGCGGAAGTCTGATAGTCGAGTTGCAGGCAAAATAGTATGATTTGCAACTTTTTTGTTGTAGCGATTTTTCAGGAAAATGTGGGTTTACCCTAACTAGAAGTAATGGGTTTAGTTTTTACAACTGAACAATTGTGCAACTAGAAATCATGCCTAAATGATGCATTTACTCAAAAAACATGTGCTCACTTTTTAACTTTCTTAGTAATGGCGAAGGTGATATTGCGGAAGATATCCATAATGAATAATAAGATGAAATTGTCACAACCACATTTATTAAAACTTCGAGAAACTAGTTTCGGTTGTTACACCATTATCAATCTCAATCAAACTGAAAACTGAAGTACAGAGCAGCCTTATATACTGTACATGGAATGATACTATTGGCTAAGAGGGAAAGAGGCTGACCTTAATCGGACGTTGTGATTGGTTGTCAAGTCACGCCCCCTGGTGGGAGGAGTAACAAGCAAAAATACGAGTCAAATCAATAACTAAACACTGTGAACATCAAGAAAGTAACAAAATATTGTACTAAGGCTAGTTAGTTGTATTGAATTGGTTAAAATAAATTTGGTCATTTAAATTTATTTTAACCAATTCAATACAACTAACTTGGTTTCATTATAATTCCAGCCTATTTTTAAAAAGCCGTTCTTATGTGTATTTCTCAGTTGACCTTGATTGCATTTCAGTGAGCTTTTTATTTAAAAAAAAAAAAAATAATTTTAATTTGATTAAATTCTAGCCTTATTACAATTTTTTGTTACTTTCTTGATGTTTACAGTGTTTAGTTATTGATTTGACTCGTATTTTTGCTTGTTACTCCTCCTACCAGGGAGCGTGACTTGACAACCAATCACAACGTCCGATTAAGGTCAGCCTCTTTCCCTCTTAGCCAAAAGTATCATTCCATATACAGTATATATAAGGCTGCTCTGAACTTCAGTTTTCAGTTTGATTGAGATTGATAATGGTGTAACAACCGAAACTAGTTTCTCGAAGTTTTAATAAATGTGGTTGTGACAATTTCATCTTATTATTCATTATGCTCACTTTTTATTCATACAGCCCTTGTCTCTAGTGGCTCTGTATAAAAAGGCTGTTAGGCTCCTATTTTTCTATGGTATCTTTTTGCATTCAGTGCAGGCTGAGGCATAGAGAGGTCAGGTTGTAATCAGTATTATTATCATCATCATAGTTTTGCTTAATCTGTTTGACATCTGTTTATTAGTAGATATAATTTAATTTTATGCTTCACAAAAGTCATGCTATAGCTTGCTTCATTTCTACTCATGCCTGTACTAGAATTTAATACCATTATTAAAATAGTTATTAGAGGTTAAAAGTAACGTCTAAACAACTGACTTCATTGATGCCAAATGAAAACTGTAGAAGCTACTATAACACTACTTCCAAATTGGAATGTTGGCTCTAGACCAATCAGAGCTCAGAATTTCTCCAAATCAGTACCAATATGAGTAATATGCAGTAGAAGTTGAAGGAGTTTTCCTAAATACAGGAAGAAGATGGCAATCCCATTTGTTTACAAAAGATGGCGAACGTTATCAACATACATAATACTAGTTCCAATTTACTAGGCTAGGTTAGGTTAGAGCCGCCATGTTGTCAACAAATGGGATTGACATATTTTTCCTGCCATTAAGAAGACTCTAGTCAACTCTTCAGTCATGTTGCAAGCCACAATTAAGAATAATTTAGCCTATACCAACTGGGTAAAAAATTTGATTGAAAAATCTGCTGATAGTTCAAAACATGTTAATGACTTCATGTACTTTGACATAGTTGAGATGCTCAGCTGATGTAATTTAGCCTATAACAATCAGCTGATAGCTCTAAAAATTTAAATGCCTTCATGTACTTTGGCATAGTTGAGATGCTCAGCTGATGTAATTTAGCCTATAACAATCAGCTGATAGCTCTAAACATGTAAATGCCTTCATGTACTTTGGCATAGTTGAGATGCTCAGCTGATGTAATTTAGCCTATAACAATCAGCTGATAGCTCTAAACATGTAAATGCCTTCATGTACTTTGACATAGTTGAGATGCTCAGCTGATGTAATTTAGCCTATAACAATCAGCTGATAGCTCTAAACATGTAAATGCCTTCATGTACTTTGACATAGTTGAGATGCTCAGCTGATGTAATTTAGCCTATAACAATCAGCTGATAGCTCTAAAAATGTAAATGCCTTCATGTACTTTGGCATAGTTGAGATGCTCAGCTGATGTGATTTAGCCTATAACAATCAGCTGATGGTTCTAAACATGTTAATGCCTTCATGTACTTTGACATAGTTGATGTAATTTAGCCTATACTGTGGCATGCGACTGCAAAAGAAGTGGCTCTGTATAATAAGGACCTAACGTCAGCTGATTTTGAAATCAACTTGATTTCAAAGCCACTACCAATCATCAATTAAATATTCTAGGATATGTTACTTTCAGTAAGTGATTTATAAGATAAGTTATTGATAGTCATAAATAGCTTGGCTCTAGTAGCACAGTTGGTTGGAGTGCTTGTCTGAGATAAGATAAGGCTCTGACTGGCTTCATATCCTGCAGCCTTGGGCTCGAATCTCATTCAGCCATTGATGTTTCTCATCATTCACCTCATCACCCTCACACGTCTCCTGATTCATGTGGGCATCATCTACAATAAAAAAATTAATATAATATGCAAGGATTATATTCAGCCTTTGAGCCTCTCATGAGGGATTTAGAAAACTCGCTTTGCTCATGCCCTAACTTACATCTCACTTGTGGCTTAAAAGCAGACAATACAATCGCTACATATACTAATATTCAAGTAAATCAAATCAAATCAAATCAAATCAAATTGGTTTTTATTTTCCATGACAACACATTACAAGAATTAAACATACAATAATGTTACATCTTCTGCAAACAAATAATGATAAATAAAACTTACAGTTGAAATTAAATAATTAATCGGATTAATTGTAATAACCAAATCCAACTGAAATACATCATAGATACAGAAAATACAACACCATTTTTGAGAAACTTCATGAAAGCTCTCCACAAAGGCGAAGCCTGTGTGTGGATGTATGTATTCAAGATTGAAAAAAAGAAAAAACTTCTTTAGAAATTGATTATTTATTTTTCTTGGATGCAACAAAATAGACACATCATAATGTTTATATAAGTAATTCAGTTAAAAGTTCTGTCAAGCTGCATATACACTATGAAACAACTTAATGCAACAAAGATTGGTAAACAATGTTTAAGAACTGAGTTGTTATAGAAGATTGCTATGAAAGAGAAAAAATATTGACATGATTATTAATGAAAAAAACCTTGATTAGGCTCCAACAGTATCTGAGGAAGCATTACAACAGTGCAAAATAGCACTTATCACATGAATAAGTGTTTAATTCACCAGTAAAGTATTTTTTTAAATTTATGTTTAAATATGAAATGAAAAAGTAACATTGAAGTACATGAAAAACTTAAATGAAAACATTGATTTTTGAAACTGCATTCCTTTTTTGAATAATTATAGACATGGTTATAATTTTATGACAGTGTTTTGTTACAGTTTTTCAGCTTTCAACAATTTTCAATAAAATAAGATGACACAATTATTGATGATACAAAAATGTCTCATCTAGTGTGAATGGATCCATAACAATTCATGTATTTCAAGTAAAATTTGAAACTGTCTGACAAATGGCCTTATCCAGTGTGAATGTATCCATAACAACCCATGTATTTCAAATATAGAGCCAAAGACAATTGCTGCAAAAATGACATTAGAGAGGTTATGCAAATCTACAGTGACAATCCATTCATGCTAAAAACTACAAAACAAGTTTCTTCATATATATATATATAATCTATATTGGAACCATAATATGACCTGCATTCACTAAGTAGCTTTGTGGTGCATTCAATTCAATGAATTATGACTGATTGGATATAATATATATATATATATTATATATGGATATTTTCTTATGTCTTGTATATTCTTGCCTACCAGCTACTTTATTATGGCAAAGAGAATGTTTTAATACCTGATGCATGTCAAAACATAATCCATTTCACTCAAATATAGAAAGCAGATGTTTAATTTTTGTAGCCGTGCAAGTGTAATTTTGAAATGATTATCATAATTTTCAGTTCTAAAGGAATTTTAGTCTAGATCTGCCCAACCTCTCTATTACTTTGGTAAACAGTTACATCATACAGTACATCGCAAATTGGGAATCACATTCAATATTAATAAGAAATAATAGTTTTAGAAAGATATCCAACTACAGTCTTCATCCTTAATAATAAAACTTTTCTTTGTATATTTGGCATTTAAATTTAGTACATTGATAAAAATGTGGAAAGCAATGTAATTACATAGTAATTACGCAGTCTACGTATTCAGTCTTTTTCAGGAACATCAAGAATAATATAAATACAGTTAAACTTTTATATAACAAACTCCAAAATAGAATCCTTTACATAACAAATTTTTATATTGAGCCTTGATACACCAATATTGGCAAAAAACCTTTCATTAACAAATACTTCTCTAGAATTATTTTTTTCATGGTTAATTGAACTTGTTACACAGAAGTTTACATTGTACTTTACTTAATATTTAAAATAATTTATGTAAATGCTTTACATTAAAATAGTATTTAAAAAAAATTATAAACAATCAGTCTCCATCATGTAAAAATAATGAAAGATATTTATAGTATTTTAAATACTGTAATTTCAAGTATTCATATTTGGTTGCACATAATTATAGTGAAAAAAATAAATATGGAAATAGAATCTTTAAGTGAAACATTTGTAGAATATAATTTGACAGGATCTATTTTTCATAAATTATGGTAACAATCAATTTCAACTTTCATTTGAAGATAAAACCCTTTAAATTTATTCTGATAATTTTTTTTACAAAATTCTAATAAAATTATAAAATATCACTATTATCCATAGTTGGATAAATCAAATTTGGATGACATTTTTCAACATTTAAAAAATATTTGTTAAAAAACGTTTATTTTGCAAGAACCCTCTGTTTTTTTAATAAAAACTATTTTCAACTAAATTGCATATTTTTATTTAAAAAATACACATCTATTTACATACAATAACACTTCAAGATGACAATAAAAAACAAAAGTAAACCATGAAAATAATACTGTGGGAAAAAAATTCAAATAATTTAATCTTTGTATTCATTGCATTTTTATCTCAATAAATAAATAAATGCATAAATTTTAGAGGCAATGGTGTATACAAAGAAATGTGTTGTTTAAAAAATAATATCAATAAAAACTATAATTTGGTTGTTAAATTAAAATTATTTCAAAAAATGATTGGAAAATTTAAAAAAATGTATCAAACTACTTAGGTGGCAAATAAACATTAACAGTCTTATGCCCGGTTTCTGAGTTGTTCATTAAGTTTAATGGATCATTAATTCACAGCTGGAGCAATGTCAACCCATTGCTGTGAGTTAATGATCCATTAAACTTAATGAACAACTCAGAAACCGGGCATTACAATAATAAATACTACAAGGTGACTAGTTTTAAATTAATGGTACACATACAAAATCTACAATTGAATAGAAAAAATTAATACATAAGTTACTGTATATGGAATATGGAAGTTACGGTATATGGAAAACCTGGAAAAAACATATTAGCATTCAATAATTATTAAAACAGTAATTTTTTTAGACTAGTTAATAAGGAATTTAAAAAGAAGTTTTAGCAGATAAATGCAAGTAGTGCAATAAAAGATTGGAAAATGTGCTTCATCCATTATGTTGTGTCTGATTTAAAAATTTATGGAGAAAAGTATTTTGAAAATCAATTCATTAAATTGTTTGAAAACAATATTACAGTTGATAATTGAGAATAGATTATAGAATGATTATAAAAAAGTGAGTTGATATTTTGTTTTAAAAATATAAATAATCTTATTACTAGCCCTCAAGAGAAAGATAATTGCGTATAAATATAAAAATTGACCCATAACTTATTGGAATAGAATAATTAGACCTATGTGGGCTTCATCCTAAAAAATTAACATCTAGTTATTAATGTCAGTAGTTTTCTTGTGATTTCTGTGATTGGTAGTCTTGGTAGCTGTTTGACAATTATCCTAAAATCAAATCTACTTTGAGACTAAGAACGAGACTTATTCAATAACAAACCTTGATTTATTTGTTTATTTATTGAACACGGATTTATTTCTTCCACTGCTCAATCAATTTTAATTTACAACATTCCTTGTTTTTCTCTTGAATGAGTCCACTTCTCACTAACCACTATCTGTCCTTTTCTCTCTCTCTCTCTCTCTCTCTCTCTCTCTCTCACTCATTTCTGTAAGTTCAGTGTATAGTGATTACAACTCTCTACATTTTTTATTTGCTCTCAATTTTTGACTCAGCCGAAACGGTTTGTTGAAGGAAGTAGTATAAATTATTGAGATATCTTTGCACATCTTTTTTAAATTTCAAAGCGGTACTTACTTTTAAAACATGCCTCATACTACTACTAATATCATAAAGTGAGTAAAATATAGTTAAATCTTTCATACTTAGATTAAAGTTTGCAATTCAATACTCTTGATGCTATGTTTGTCTCTCTCAAGTTCTTTTAAAGGCTCACTATTTGAATTTTATTAATATGTTTTCTCTCAAGTTCTTCTAACTGAAAGTGAGTACATTCAACTGCTATCATACTACCTAACCTATAAATTGATATGCTTTGTTTTTCTCTAAAGTTCTACTAACATGCCACTAAATCCTGTCATTTAGATCAAAATAATATCTACCCAATATCAATTATTATTATTATTATCATTAATATTCATCCAATCACATCCTGTAAAGGGGTATATAGATTTGACAATAAATTCAAGTCATTAAATAAAACCCTGTCATCAGTTTTGTAAGTAATAATGAGTGTGAGATTCCTCATTTGAGTATGCACATATATTTAACAATTCTTCCTTTATTTTGATTTGCCTGCAATTACCTTTGCTGCTGCAAAGAAACATGCAGATCCATAAGGCTGATGGGTCAAGGGAGGACATGGATGAGCCCTATCTCAACTATCACTTTGATAGTGCTGCTGCCTTGCCATCACATGATGTGGAGCATATGCATGCAGTATGCTTGCAACTGTGTGAGGTGTGGCAAATGTATCAAGTGGACAGTCTAACGACTGTGCAGTCCACCAGCATGTCACCACTCTCCATCGCTCTATACCACATGGCATACTGCACCAGCCCCTGTGGGTTGGGGGAGCAGAGTCGACAACTAGACTCAAGACTGTAAGAGATAAAAGAATACACCCACAGTATCCCTGCTTGTCGTACGAGATGACTAAAAGGGAACCCCTCATGCCATAGTGGACTGGCA
Source organism: Conomelus anceps (assembly GCA_948455865.1). Lineage (NCBI taxonomy): Eukaryota > Metazoa > Arthropoda > Insecta > Hemiptera > Delphacidae > Conomelus > Conomelus anceps. The sequence continues at coordinate 11,231,346 of OX418222.1, forward strand.
ATAACAACTGCCATTTGAGTTGTCCAACTTCAAGGGGTATTGGTATTGGTTGGATGTTGGCAATGACGCATGTATTATGAGAATTTAAACAGTAGCCTAATCTGTGTAAAAGTTCCAAGGACAAGAAAGAAGCTGTCTGGTTCCCACCTACCAGCCAGCGTCCTCCCTCCTAATTCTTTCACCCACAGAGACACTGCAATGAGCAGCAGAATTAGCAATCAGTCTTTTTCAAGACCAAATTTGGCAATTCTAAGCATAAATATTGAAGGCTTGTCAGCTAGTAAGGAAGAACTACTCCAGAATATATGTAAAGAAACTGACTGTGATGTTCTGTGCATGCAAGAAACTCACAGAGACATTACCCAACAAAGACCAAAATTGGCAGGAATGCAGTCTATCTTATAAGCAGTATGGTAGCATCATTTTTGTGAGGTCTGGTCTGGTGGTGCTGTCTGCTTTGTTGACTGAGGAGAATAATATTGAAATTCTGACAATTGAGCTTAGCAACTGCACAGTTGCCTGCAGTTGCCTCCTAATGAAAAATTCCACTTCACTCCCCCAGAAAATTTTCAAAATCAGAAATATCAATTTATTATAGGAGACTTTAATAGTCATAGCTCCATTTGGGGGTATGCAAATGATGATGAAAATGGCCAGGAGGTACTAAGATGGGCTGATTGTTGTAAGCATGCTCTTATATATGACAGTAAGTTGCCACCCTCTTTCAATAGTGGCCGCTGGATAAGAGGATACAACCCAGACCTGATTGTGATCAGCCCCATGTCTCAGCAATCTGTTAAAACCGTGCTATCACCTATACCTGGTACTCAACATAGACCAATCTGTTGTCAAGTGTCTACAGCAATTCGCCCTCAAGTGGTCCCCTTCCACCAATGTTTCAACTTCAAGAAGGCTGACTGGAGAAGGTTTGCAGAAACTCTGGATGAAGCAATTCTGAACATTGAGCCCATCCCAGAAAATTATGACAGTTTTGTGGATGCAGTAAAGAGATGCTCATGACAATCAATCCCTAGGGGATGTCATACAACTCACATTCCTGGTATGACAAGTGAGTTAATTCAGAAAGTCCAGGAGTATCTTGAATTGTTCAATAGGGATGCATTCAGCATTGAGACAGTGGAATCAGGACTGATATTAACACAGGAGTTAGCAAAAGCAAAACAGAAACGATGGGTTGAGATGTTGGAGAGCATTGACATGTCTAAGAGCAGTAGGAAAGCTTGGCAACTCCTTAAGCAACAGAGCTGTGACCCTACCGCTCATAAGGTGTTCCCCTCTGTCACCCCAAATGAAATTGCTCATCAGGTTCTGCTTAATGGGAAAACTGACAATAAGAGGAGGAATAGGAGAATAATCCGACAATTCCCAGAATCATTTGCTTTGTCAGCTAATTTCACTATGGAGGAGCTGGAAATAGCTATTGAGAGTTGCAAAACAGGAAAAGCACCAGGACTTGATGGCCTATTGGTTGAGCAAATCAAGCATTTTGGGCCTGCAACCAAACAATGGCTCCTGCAACTTTTCAATAGCTGTTTAATGCTGCAGCAGATTCCTAAAATATGGAGAAAAACAAGGATTATTGCAGTACTAAAGCCTGGAAAAACAGCTTGCAATGCTAAAAACTTCCAACCTATCTCCTTATTGTGTCATCTCTATAAAATCCTCAAAAGAATCCTGCTTAACCGTCTAGGCCCTATTATTGAGCCTCAGCTTATTTCACAACAAGTGGGTTTCAGACCAAACAAGAACTGTACAGCTCAGATTCTGAATCTGACTCAAGGCATTGAGGATGGTTTCCAGCAGGGTTTGGTCACAGGAGCAGTTTTTGTTGACCTTTCTGCAGCATATGACACTGTGCAGCATGATGTGATGTTGCACAAACTTTATCAGATGACTGGCGACTACAAGCTCACTGGTTTTGAGAGGGTGCTTCTTCAAAACCATAGATTTTATGCTGAACTAGTTGACAAGAAAAGTAGATGGAGGGTACAAAAAAATGGTCTCCCCAAGGTAGTGTCTTGGCACCAACCTTGTTTAATATTTATAGTAATGACCAGCCTCAACCCATCAACACAAAAAGTTTTATTTATGCTGATGACTTGGCACTCATTTCTCAAGCCAGAGATTTTGAAACAGTTGAGAGACATCTGACAAATGGACTTCAATCTCTGTCAGAATACTACAAAGAGAATCATCTGAAGCCAAATCAAAATAAAAAACAGGTTTGTGCCTTTCATCTGCATAATATGGATGCTAACAGACAGCTGAAGATCATGTGGAATGGTGTAGAGCTGGAACATTGTAATTATCCAAATTATCTGGGTGTAACATTGGACCATGTTCTGACATTTAAGAAGCATTGCCTGAACACTAAACAGAAAGTAGCTGCTTGCAATAATATTATAAGAAAGCTCACAGGTAGTGGATGGGGTGCCCAGACAGCAGTGGTCAGAACATCAGCACTTGCTCTATGCTAATCAGCTGCAGAATATGCTGGCCCTGTCTAGTACAAATCCGTCCATACTAAACATGTGGATTATGCTCTGAATGAGTCATGCAGAATTACCTCAGGATGCCTGAGGGCAACCCCCATATATAAACTGTATAGCTTATCTGGGATAGCCCCTCCAGACATAAGATGGGAATTTGCCACAAACATAGAGAGACACAAGATGGAGGTAAATACTGCTCATACAATGCATGGACACCAGCCACCTCCTAACAGACTGAAATCGAGAAAGAGTTTTCTTAAGACCACTATAAATGAAAACTCTTCTCCCCCAACAGCATGGAAAACCCTGTGGACAGCCAGAAACTTAGATTTCCACTCATGGATCCCACCCATTGAAGCAACCCCCCCAGGCGCCGACCTGCCATGGAGCACATGGAAGTCTCTCAACAGACTGAGAAGTGGGGTTGCCAGAACAAGGGATAACATGAGAAGATGGAATTATGTTAGGGAACCCTCAACACTGTGTGAGTGTGGTGAGGAACAGACGACTACCCATTTATACAGCTGTCCACAGTGTTCGGTCTCCTGCACATTGGATGATCTCCTGCTGGCGAGGGAGAATGCAGTAGCTGTAGCCAATTTCTGGTCCGAACTAGCTTAACATTAATTTTTATTTTTATTGACTGATGGAAATCTCCATCTTTATAATTATGTACATTTTCTTTTTTCTCTCTAATTTATAATGTTATTTATTGCTGTTTTCATGCAATGCATTCAATGTCTCTGACATGAGTGATGATGATGACTGCACCAGCTATATGATGGTCCATACCATCAGCATGCTGCCATACCTTCACATGCAACAGTTGCAGGGATCTATCCCCCAGTACATTGCATACTGCTACAGCATCATCAACACAATTTTTCAGATGAGTAGAAGAGCAAACAGCATCCTCATCATCAATGCAATATTTTCAATGCAGCCCTTAAATAGGATGAAAGAAAAGGGGTTTCCAGGTGTGTCCATGGGTGTGTCCATTCGTGCTCCCCCCCTCACTTTCACCTTACCCCACCAACCATGCTTACTGCATGCCATTAAGACGATTGCTTAAGCAAACACATGAATGGGTTTAGGAAAAAACGCTAGATAAACAGAGTCCATGACTTCAGAATTCTATACTGTTATGGGTTTATCACTAACATAATGCTGACAATGCTTCAATGCAACACTCAAACTTTATTCACACAATTTACTTGAAACAGTTATTGTCACACAAGAATATCAATAAAGATACAAACATTTAACATAACCTCAAATTTCAACTGGAACTTCATACTAAGGAACGTGGTCTGTGCTCCAAGCAATTTTGTAGAGTAATGAGCGGTTGCTTGACTTCTGACTACAACTCACTCTAGGTGAGAATCAGTGTTCCAAAACTATATGCCATTTACAAAACTATGCAACTTTTAGCAAATCAAAGCCCTCAATTTGCTTCCAGGCTTGCGCAGAAGGCCTATTCTGTAATTGGAAAATGAACACACCTTTGGAGTGTTAGAGAGAGAAAAAGAATGAGAAACTAGCTCTATATTCTTTTACTAGAGGGCCGTGGGAGTCAATCCTGCTCAATATTGCATCTCAAAACAATGCTTCACTGTAAAACCAATTCCAACATGAAAACCAAACCGAATCTATTATTTATTTTGAAAACGAATAATTAAAATCTAAACTCTAACATAATTACACAAGGCTTGAATTTCAAAAGAAACGTTCTACAACTCTTATCTTGCTTTAAATACCCTAATCCTGAAAACTTTACATGAAAAAATATATTTAAAATTAAATAATGTTTAAAATGATACTAAACAAGAAGGTGATACAAAGTAATTGAAAAAAAAATTTGGGCTACTCCCAAATTCATAACAATTCTCCCCATCTTTCGCAGTGTGAAACACAACATTATACATTAATTTAATTTATAGTATACATTACAACTAAGATGATCAACAAATACTGGTATCACAGGTGAACTTAACTAACTAAATGTGGTAACAATTAAATTGATGAGGTGATGTGTAATAAAATCAATATCAATCTCCCAAACAACTATAGAGAAGTGGCTGCAACCCTACAGATGCCAACAGACCTAATACATAAACTAAGAGGTCCTAAACAATATATAAGTAAAGATCAAAATATGGCACCATGCATATGTGTCAAATCTCCAACTAAAGGTGATGATATAGTGTGAAAACCTAAAGGTGATGTACAAAAATAGTCACAAGTAGTGATTCCCCAAACTATAAACCTACTTAATCTATTAAACTATAATATGGATGTTCCCCAGATCTGAACTAGTTGATTTAACTACTAGCAAGGTTATCCTATACAATACTTCTTATCTGAGTTTACCAAAATTCTCAAGTCATTCGCACACGGGTATCCAATAATAATATCAACACTAACTAATACCTAGCAATCTCATAAAATCTACATGACATAATTACACAAGGCTTGGATTTTAAAAGAAATGTTCTACAACTCTTATCTACTGATAAATCATTTCTACTTTCAATATCTATAATATCTTATCAGTACAGCAAATACTACTACTAATGATTACTTCCTAAACTATCTGAAATTTCTAACACTTTACTATTCCCATACCAAATCTACACTTAATCTACATAATGACACAATTTCCTAAAAAACTTGGCTCTCAATTAAGAAAGATGCGGCAAGGTTCTAAACATCACATGATTAAATCTATATGAAAAATTTATCAATTACATGAGATATATTCAAAGAGTATACATTACAACTACTATGTTACAGCTGGTTTCAATACCAATAAATGTAGAGTCAGAGTGTCAATGATGAGACTGCGCACATAGGCCTTATCAATCATTAAAATATCTAAGCTCTATTAGATGACAACTTATTTTCCAAACAACATATTTGGGAATCAAATTCCAAGACAATAACCACCAAGTGTGCAAAGATGTTAAATTCAATTATCAGTGCTAGATACACTAGGGGAAAATCGTTTAAATTGAGACACATGCGCTTTTTGCACAAAACTACCACTATGTGGGTCACACAATTCTATCATCACTGGAGTCAAAAATCTCGAGATGACATATGGACCTTTCCAACGGTAACTTAATTTTGACATAATTTTATCTACAGCTTTACTCACTATATGAGTCCTCAACCAAACTAAATCATCAACTTCAAATGGAACTTCAGCTCTATGCTGATCATATCTCTGGTTCACTCTGGCATGATTTCTTGTCAAATTCTGTTTAGCTTTTTGCCAAACATTCAGTGTGTCCTCATTACACCTATTAGGCAAAATTTCCTCTAATCTCCAGGCATTAATCAATGGATGATTTGGACTATACCTATATAGCAACAAATAGGGTGTACAATTTGTACTCTCATGTTTTGCTAAATTGGAAGCTAAAGGGAGCCATGGTAAACTCTCATCCCATTTTGACTGTGCATTGCCATGAAAAGCAATTAAAGCACTCCTAAGGTTTCTGTGTACTCTTTCCGCAACATTTGGACACAGTTAGTATGGACTAGTTGTAATATGTTTGATTCCTAACTGGAAACAAAAATTCTTGAAATGAGCTGAGGTGAAGATGGTAGCACAGCAGAGTTTTGAAAATGAATCTACACAACTGAAAATATGAGTATGACCTTGGGTAGAATGTATAAGTGGACCTACAAAATCGCAATGAAACCTAGCAAGGGGCTCTTCCTCAATTTTAGAAGATAGAAAACCAAAATTGTGCCTTAGAGCAGGCTTGCTCTTACCACATATTTCACAAGATTTTACTAAGAGAGCAATATCTTTTCTTACACCAGGCCAATAAACATTTTCCAACACTTTATTGATAGTCTTAGCTAAACCTAAATGTCCACCTAGAGACATCTCATGAAAATATTTGAAGATTACTGGTACAAGGATTTTCGGCACAACAATTTTAAAATTATCATCATTACGTTTTTTAATCACCAGGACTCCTTTTGACAAACTATATGGGAACTGATCTACATTAGCCTCAACATTTCTAATTTTCTCTGAAATAAAAGGATCATTCTCTTGATGAGTACGAATGTCTGTGAAAATTAAAGGAAAATCTGTTAATTTCAAAGTATTAATAGACTCAAAAGTTTTTTCTTCAACTAAAGGCTATGATTCTTCTGCTTCTTCATTGATTTCGTCCTGAAACATATGGGACAAACAATCTGTCACAACGTTTTCTCTACCTGGTATATGTTTTACCTCAAACTGAAATGAAAGAAGTCTCAATACCCATCAACCAATATGACCTGATTGTTTTGGATGATTCAACACCCATGAAAGAGCAGAATTGTCAGTGTAAAATAAGAATTTAGAATGTTGAAGAAACAATTTGAATTTCTCCACACCAAATATAGCAGCTAGACACTCAATTTCGTATGTAGAATATAGATCGTAGTACCACTGCCATCTGTATGCAAAATAAGAAGTAAATTCAAATTCGCAGACCTCAAAATGGGCGGATTAATAATTGCATCTTCCAACTTTTGAAATGCTTCTTCATGTTTCTTTTCCCACACAAATTCAACACCTTTTTTTCTCAGTGCATTGATTGGCGCGGCAATTTCTGCAAAATTAGGAATAAATTTATGATAAAACTGAACCATACCTATAAATCTACCAACAGCCTTCTGGTTTTTGGGTGAAGGAAAATTTCTAATACTCTTAGTTCTGTTTGAATCGACAGACACACCTCTGTGGTCAACTAAGGGTCCAAGAAACGAAATTTGTTCCTGTGCAAAATGAACTTTTTGAGGATTAACAGTAAAACCTGCTTCTCTTAACTTGTTCAAAGCTACTGAAAAATGTTTCAAATGTGAATTGAAATCCTTAGAATAAATCACAATATCATCCAAATAATTAAATACAAACTTAAATTTTACATCTTCAAACAATGTGCCAAGAAGAGAAGTTAACGCCTGAGCTCCAATACTAATACCATAGGGAACTCTAAGAAACTGATAAGTATTTTCCATTGTGCAAAAGGTTGTAAGGTGACGACTTTCCTTCGCTAAAGGCATCTGATAATATGCTTGATTTAAGCCAAGAACTGAAAAATACTTGGCACCATTAAACCAATGAAATGAATTTTGCATATCAGGAAGGGGTATGGAATTCAACTGAATACAATGATTCAGAGATCTGTAGTCTATTACCAGTCTCGAAGAACCATCTGATTTGGGTACCAGAAAACAAGGACTAGCATAATTAGAAGTAGCCTTTTCAATAATCCCCTCTTGTAACATTTTCTGAACTTTTTCATTTGAAATTTGCATCTTTTGGGATCGTACTGATAAGGTGTCTGTCTAACTGGCTGTGTTGAAGTTAAACGAATTTTATATTCAGCTAAATTAGTCTTACCCAATCTGGTAGTTATTACATCCTGAAATCTAGATAATACATCACTTAATAGCTCCTGTTCCTTATTTCCCAAGTGAGCATATTTTGACTGTTCTTTGAATGTTAGCATTCCTGGGTAGAAGCGTTTGTGAATCCAAATCTAACGTAAATGTAAAATTAGGTCTGAAACTAAAATAATATCTATTATTAAACAAATCAATGATCATCTGACTATGATTAATGAAATCACAACCTATTATTACTGGTACTGATAAGTTGTCGCAAATAAAAAATTTGTGTTTCCAACTAAAACTTTCAATTTTAATTTTCAAGTGTACTGATTCAGTTAGAACAAGTTGCCCTTTGTTCATGGTGGTACATTTAATCTTTTTTTTCTGCAATATTGAAGAAGGATTAACAACTAACAAATCTTGTAAAGTCGATTTTGAAATAATACTAACGGAACCAGAATCTAGTAAAGCAGGAAAATTTCTAGCTGGCAAACCTAACTCACAACTAATAAAAGGAATAATTCTATTTGCAACAGAATTAATTTTATACTTCCCAAATGGTTTATCTGACAATAGCTTTGCTTTATTTAAATTTAATTTAATAACAAAATGATATCAGATTATAAATATTAGAATTAGTATTATTATGATAAGAATTGTTATACTAACAAAGTAAGGTAGAATATCAAATGAAATTTACTGAAAGAATTATTGTCATAAATGTGTGATAAAATAGATTAGTGTGAACCTGGGTGTGAATAAAATGAAAGAAAAGTATTGCTTCAGAGAATCAGAGTTGAGAGATCATCAGACATAGTTAGGTTGATAGTCGTAAAAAGAAAAACCAAAAGACAGCATCAGGAGAATTCTTGTTTCATGAACTTCAACAAGGAATTTGATGGGGGAGTTCTGTAACACCACAATAAGTAATAAACAATTACATTCACTAGATTGACTAGTCATCAACGTCCAATCAAAGTGAGAGGATGCACCATGGTCGGGGTTGTAGTGGGAAGAGAAAGTTAGTAACCCTTTGAATCGAACCAATAGGAAAGTGGCAGGAACAATTCAAACACTCTGATATAGAAGGAAGGAAGTTTTCTTCTAGAGTGACAAAGTGGACCTGAGACAGTCGTCAATTAGATCTATAATGATGAACGTCACTAGATAATACGTAACCCCGCCCAATACTATGTTCTACCCCCCCCCCCTTTTTGCTAATCTTCCATGCCCCCCTTCCAGAACCCCCCAAACCCACCCACCACTCATCCGCTCTCTCCCCTGCTCCCTCGTGCTCTCTCTCGTTCTCTCATGCTCTCTCTCGCTCACCCTCTTGCTCTCCCTTTCGCTCTCTCTCGCACTCTCTCTTACTCGCTCTTGTCCTCTCTCTTACTCTCTCTCTCTTGCCCTCTCTCTCTTGCTCTCTCATGCTCTTGCTCTTCCTCTACCTCTCTCGCTTTCCCTCCTGCTCCCTCTTGCACTCTCTCTCCCTCTTGCACTCTCTCTTCCTCTTCTTCTCCTTCTTCCTCTACCTCTTCCTCTACCTCTTCCTCTCTCGTGCTCTCTCTCTTGATCTCTCTTCCCCTCACCCTCTCTCTTGCTCTCTCTCTTACCCTCTCTCTTGCTCTCTCTTCCATTCTCTCTCTCTTGTAGTAGTAGTCTCTATCGCTAGTAGTAGTAACCTATTGATGACAGTAATCTAACTTACAAAACTGTGTAATAGTAACATATCGTCTTGTATATATTTTTATCTATCTTCCATGAATGTAGGTGATGTCATCCATCCAAGGTAATAGTCAGAAGTTATATAAATTGTACTTTACTCTCTCTTCTCCTCTCCCTCTTTCTCTCTTTCCCCTGTCTCTTTCCTCAAACTCTTATAGAGACTATTTATCAAAAGTTTCCTCATCATACGCTTTCCGCAAGCATCAACAACAATGATCCTATCATTTTCCTCTTGGCAAAGGACATTATAAAATCGCTACCTATCATGAACAGCTACAGGCTACCATCTATATATATATATATATATATTACCATTACTATTGTAAATAAATGTTATATATAAGTAGTTGTGGAAGGCGGTTTTTGACGCATCAAGGACTTTGTGGTGAACACGATGCGGGGATTGGCGCATTTTTCATACGTATACGATGTGGGGACTGAAGCACAAAATATTTTCCAACGTATTGGATGCGGGGATTGGCGCATGATTTTTTCTGGCTCATTTTGACATGTATAGGACGCGGTTTCTAGCGCATACATTTACTTATCGAACGCTGGAAACTCGTTCTAACGATAGTGCTCTTGTTCAAGTAACCTACAGCAACGGTTAGTTTGATAAAAAGTTGCAGGTCTTCAGCGAGCGTCGGGAAAAAATCACGTTCCCTGATAATCTGTATGTCTCTGAAAGAATGAGTGTTTTGTTGAGTTGAAAGCCAGCAAACTGACAGAGTACCGAGACACAATCTTCTCTGTGATTGTGCTGTGGAGTTGTCCAGCCAAGCCGTGCTAAACGCCGTTATCCCGGAATGAAATGACACACAAGCTGTGAAAAAGTCGGCTAAGAAGAATGTGAAAAATCACAGCAACAACCTTTCTCTCGGAGAGCATGAATGAACACTGCACAGAGCCGGGTTCTTCATTTCTTTCTCACAACGGCGAAACGCGTCTTTCTATTATTGGTGCGAGAAGCGAAAAAATCTTTCTTCCTTTCGCACAAGCAACAAGGCCGTTGTTGTGAGGGGAAAAAATGCAACAGCCTCTTCCCATATTATTTCCTCTCTCGCGCTTGGTGAAAAAAAACGTTGAACACTCTACTGTCCAAAATGCTCTATTGTGGCACTTTAGCTTATAAGCGGGTGCATTAAAAAAATCGCATCGATGTTTTCGATGTGACGTATGGTTATTATCAATGATGAAAAACATCGAGCATGCGATAGTAGTTATAAAAGGGGGCTTTTGCGACTCCTTTTTGGAGTACTTGCTTTCAAACCAACCTTGTTTCAAAGTAACCTTCTCCCAAACCAACCATACTCTTGAATGAAAATACTATGGGGGCTTCTAGGACATCTTAAAAAGAGCGTCCGGGAGTTAGTAGTATTGATATTTGTGAGAACGCTATGGAGGCTCCTAGGACATCTTAAAAAGAGTGTCCGGGAGTTAGTACTATTGATATTTGTGAGAACGCTATGGAGGCTCCTAGGACATCTTAAAAAGAATGTTCAGGAGCTAGTACTATTAATATCTTAGAGTATCCAGGAGCTAGTGCCGGCTCCTAAGACATCTTAAAAAGAACATTCAGGAACTAGTAGTATTAATATCTTAGAGTATCCTAGAGCTGGTAACAATGAGATTTTATCAATGTTTTTTGTTTCTTTCTCTGTTAACCACATCCATCAGTTTATATGCACTGTCACATAGACATAGCCTAATACATGATGGTGGTAACAATGAGATTTTATCAATGTTTTTTGTTTCTTTCTCTGTTAACCACATCCATCAGTTTATATGCACTGTCACATAGACATAGCCTAATACATGATGGTGGTAACAATGAGATTTTATCAATGTTTTTTGTTTCTTTCTCTGTTAACCACATCCATCAGTTTATATGCACTGTCACATAGACATAGCCTAATACATGATGGTGGTAACAATGAGATTTCATCAAAAAATATTTTGCTTCTTTATCATCCATCCATAATGGTGAGTCGACATATTTCTACTATAAAAGAGGTTTCTATTTTTTAGCAGATCTATTCAAGGTTCTGTTCTCTCTAAGTTAGTGAAAATGTTTGAGATTGTTGTTCCCCTCATTTTTTTCTTCTCTATGGTTTTTCTGGATTCATCTTGTAATGATGATTTGGACTCACACAACTTCAGCCTTCAAATAGCTGCTGAAGAAAAGAATGGTGAAGTAGATGTTATGTGGATCAAACATTGTATTTTATCTTCATTGTATTTTCCAAGGAATATAAGCATATCTAAATTCAATAATACAATTTGGACTCTATACCGTCGAGTGATGACATCTAAAATTGATCATGAACTTTGTGAACTTTTTAAACGTTATCACATTAGTGAATGTAGGGATAATGATAATGATTTAGCACATGTCAACTATGTGATAAATACTACACAATCAGTATGTAACAGTTAGTTATAGTGAAAAGTTATGATGGATAGGTTATATTGTAGGAAATTGGCACTCCTTTGTGAAAGAATATCATATAGAAGTAAAGATGAAGTGATTAAAGCAGGCTTCATTTTTCATCCATACATAGACAGTATAGCTTGTAAAGAATGTGGGTGGAAATCAAGTGGAACATTAGCTTTGAAACATATTAATTTCATGCATAAAATCAATGAACCCAACTGTAGTATAGCTCAGAAAGTGAAGGAAAACTATGAGTGTTATGATGTAGCTTATCAATGTGTTCAAGAGACTGAGAATATAATGAGAGAATCTTTTAATAGCTGGCCTAAACTTCTACCTAACATTGAAAAAATGGTTGCAGCTGGATTGTACTACACAGGATATAAAGATGATACTCAATGTATAAGTTGTGGTGTAATTTTTTGTGAGTGGGATGAAGAAGATGATCCACAGCTGGTACATAATGAAGCATCTCCTTCTTGTAACTTCTTGTCAATGATAAGAAAATAAAGAGGTTTGTTTCATACAGTAACATTGTTGTTTTTTTTATAATAACCTTTTCCATCACATGGGATTATCCTATCCATATTTTAAATCATTATTCAATGTATTATTAAAAAATATAATTACCACATCACCAATCGATTTGAAGTCAGTTATCAATTCAGTTTCAATTGGTGAACATTACTACTGATGAATAAAATTAGTTTAAAACGACAGATTGCAAATGAGCTTCATAAGCAAGCTAGAAAAAATTTTCAAACTCGCAATGTAGAAATGAGAGGATTGAATGATCATTATCAAGCAGACTTAGTTGAGATGATTCCATATGCCAAATACAATAATGGGTATAAATATATATTAACAATGATAAATTGTTTCTCTAAATATGCGTATGCTTCTCCATTGAAATCAAAATCTGCATCGGATGTAAAATCTGTTCTTGAATCTATATTGAAGAGAAATGCTATGAAAAATTTTCAAACAGATGCTGGTAAAGAATGGTTTAATGTAATAATTCAAGAACTCCTTTGTAAATATAATATAAACCATTATACTACCTATACATCCAAGAAAGCAAGTATAGTGGAACGTTTTAATAGAACATTAAAGACATGGATGTGGCGTGAATTTACTGTGAATGGAAATTATAAATGGTTGAAAATAGTGAAAGAATTAGTTCATTTCTACAATCATAAAAAACATAGAACTATAGGAATGAAGCCAGCTGATGTAAATAGAACTAATGAAAAAGCTCTTATGGAAAGATATATATTACTATCAAAGAAAAACTCATTCAAACCTTGTTTTAAAGTTGGCGATAAAGTGAGAATAAGTAAGTATAAAGCCCAGTTTGTGAAAGGCTATCTTCCCAATTGGACCAATGAGGTTTTCACAATCGCAAATGTAAAAAAAACACAACCTCCAACTTATATTATTGAAGACTCAGGAGGAGAACAGATAAAAGGTTGTTTTTATAGAGAAGAGTTGAGTAAGACTTCATTGCCTGATATATATTTGGTTGAGAAGGTTCTTCGTCGTAGTGGTGATAAACTGTTAGTGCGTTGGCAAGGTTATGATAAAACACATGATTCATGGATCAAAAGCAAAGATTTAGTTTGAAGTGTATAGATAATAGTTGTAAACTTTCTGTTTTGAATTTTGATAAGGTTATTCAAAAATGTCAAGGTTATGAAGTTGGAATTGAGGAAAATAGAAGACATGGTCCACTTCTCCCAAATAATGTTAGAGCTCTTATTGTAGGACCTTCTAATTGTGGAAAAACCAATGCTGTTTTCAATCTTCTCTTCAACTCTAATGGATTAAGATTTTGTAATGTTTATGTTTTTTCAAAATCTTTATATCAGGAGAAATATAGATTTCTTGAGAAAATTTTAGTTGATATTCCTGGTGTTAATTTCTTCCCTTATTCAGTGAATGAATCAGTTCCTCAACCAGAGGATATTCTTCCTAATTCAATCATGATATTTGATGATATTATCATTGAGAAGCAAGATAATATTACACTTTATTTCATAATGGGTCGACATAATAATGTTGATATCTTATATCTTTCTCAAACTTATAGTAAAATACCCAAGCAATTGATACGTGATAATGGTAATTTTATTCTAGTTTTTCGTCAAGATGAGTTGAACTTGAAACATATTTTTCGTGATCATGTAACACCAGATATGAGTTTTGATTTATTCAAAGAAATTTGTAATCATGCTTGGGAGATGTATAAAAATGGATTTTTGGTGATAGACAAAGAAAGTAGGAAGGATAAAGGTCGTTATCGTATTCAGTTTGATAGCTATGTATCTAATATTGGGAAATTTGAATAGCTGAAATCTAAAAATTGTGGTAAGACTGAGCAGCTTAAATTGATATTGCTTATTTAATATATTTTCAAATGATATTCCAAATTATATCAGTCTGTGATAAGTTGTTCTTATTGATTGATGATGATGATGGTGTCAAATTCAGTTAATAATGAAGATCAAACAAAAGAAATTATACAGCTGAAGAAAAACATAAAACGTAAACATAGATCAATGGTTCATGGTTCAATTCAAACTAGAAAAGATCTTGAGAAACGATTCAAACCAATTATTGAGCCATTGAATCAACTTATTGATAGTAAAGCGAGTAAAAAGGAAAAATCTGTGAAAATTGAAAAAACTGATAATTGGAAAGATGAGCTCATGTATGATGATGATGGAGATTATGAGATGAATAGACCTGATAGAGAGAATAAACGCAAACATGATGAAGAAGAAGATTCTAACACACCACAAAAACATATCTTCTCAGAGTTGAACATACCAATGAATGAAGAGTTCACAGCAACTATGGAACTCCCCCAAAACTCAACACAAATGATGGAATCTTTACCTCTTCAGGATGGACGGAAGTCGCCACTAACAGCACAAAGAATGTTACAGTTTGAACAATTACCACAATCATCTGATAGTCCTCTGACTATTCAAGATATGATGACTAGTCCTGCTGGTAAATATCAAGCACAAATCCTTTTGAAGAATAAGGAGCATGAGTGGGTGAAAGAGGGGGGAGCTATTGCACTGCAGTATCTACAGGGTTATATTAATGATAATGAAAAAACAAAAGAATATGATTATTCGTATGGTGCATACTTTCATGGAAATGAATTGAAATTAGGTTCAGCAACACTAACATTTGATAATGATGATATTATTCTGAAAAATAGTGAACGGGATGGTTCAGAAGAGTTAATGATGACAATGGGGTTATTGAAAAGATTTAAAGGCACTAATGGACTATATGAATTAATATTCAAAAAAGATCCAAAATATTATAATGATGAGGATTTGGAGGATTACAAAGAAATTTTATCATTCACTAATGCACATAGAGTAGGACATACATTAGATGGGAATATCAAAGCACATAAAGGGAAAAAATATGTTCATTTGATTAAAAATCTTTTTCCTCCATTGAAAAGAAAAACGAAGTTAAAGCGGAATGATGATCATGAACAGGGGATAACTGGAAGTGGTCTATTAATGACATTAACAGATAATTCAAAAGTTGATTATGTATACTATAATGAGTCAGATGAGCTATGTAAACGTTTGCAATTGTTAATATCTTCAAAAAGAGCAGGGAACACATCACATGACAATGAAATAAATTCAATTTTAGAAGAATTGAGGGAGGCGGGTATTATTGTTGGTGGTGAATTGAGATTATAAATAATTGAGAACTTCTTCATAATTTATCAATTGTTATCATAAGCTGGAATGGATAACAACTCAGATGATGATGGTGAAGAGATCTTTCATGATGATGATGATGACTTTAGCCACATAAAATTCCCAAGTTGGATGAGGAATCGATATGGTACTGATAAGATTCGACAGTGGATGAAAGAAAGTAGAATTAATAATAATCATTTTGAATCAACTGATAGTGATGATATTACTGCTTATGGAAAAAGATTATGTAATTTAGGGGATGCAATCGATGATACAGATGCAATCAATAAGTCAAATTGTGTTCAATTAATCAGTAATACAATTGAAGTCATTAAGAATGTTTATGATAAGGTTGGTGATTGTTTTAGTTTTAATAATAAGAGACTAACTAAAATTTGTGATCCTTCAGAAGATGATGATGCTATAAATCTACATACATTAATTTTATACTTATTTGCTCTTACAAATCCCTCAAGTGATTTTGATGAGTTTAAAAAACAATTGGTGTATGGCACTTCTGTGGTGAAGTTGAGTTTGTTGAAAAAGAGAATAGATGAATTAAATAAGTATTGATGCATCTAGAATAACTAGTCATTTCATGGAAAGTAATCAAAGAGAACACAGAAAAAAGTACGGAGGTGGTGGAATTATATCAAAACTAGCAGATGCTGCTGGCACAGTTTTAAATCGTGCAATAGATGTTCTTCCTTTTGAATTACATGTTCCAGGATATCGTTATTGCGGTGCAGGAACTCATCTGCAAGAGAGATTGACAAGAGGTGATCCACCAATCAACAAGTTGGATGCTGCATGTCAAGCTCATGATATTTCATATTATCAGTTTAAAGATTCAAAAAATCGTGCATTAGCTGATAAGATTTTAAGTGAACGTGCATGGGAAAGAGTCACTGCTGGTGATGCAGATTTGAAAGAAAAGGCTATAGCGTGGGCAGTTACTAATGCAATGAAACTTAAATCAAAGTTAGGTGGTGGTAATAAGAGTCATAAGAGAAAAAGGAGAGTTAAAAAAAAAAGTGGACAAGGAATCTATGTCAGACAGTTCAAAAAGACTGGTGGTGGAATTAAACAGAAAAAAGGTTGTGGGATGAGGAAGAAAAAGAAATGTAATAAAAAAAAAAAAACATCGACAATAGCTCAAAATACAATAAGAGATATACCATCAAGAGCTTTATCAAATCATGATTTAATATATTATGCAGAAAAACTTAAAATCAAACATTTTCGTGGAGTTTATATGCGTGACACACTACCACAATTTCCAAATAAGAATGAATGCGCAATTGTGAATCTCAATAGTAACCAGAATATGGGAACACATTGGGTTGCATATCACAAAAATGGTGATAAAGTTTATTATTTTGATAGTTTTGGAAACTTAAAACCTCCAACTGAATTGATACAATATTTTCTGAGAAATAGAAGTGGGGGTAAAATAATGATTTATTACAATTATCATTGTCAACAGAGTATGGATTCAGTCAATTGTGGTCGGTTGTGCTTAATATACTTAAGCCAGAATAATGTTCTCATTCAGTGATGTGAAATCTGTTATTGATTGTCAATTTTATCCTCCAATTGAATTGGAGAATGATGGTTGGGAAATGGGGTTATTGAATTTCAATACTGTAAATTCAATATCAAATGTAAAAGAAGGTTATAATAGCTTTCTTCATTATTGGGTTGATGTTAATGGGACATTAGCTACTACAAGAAATGAGTTACAAAATGAAAATGAGAGTTTATCAACTACCACTCTAGAAAATGAAGAATCAACAACAAAAAAAAAATAAAAAAAGTGTTGAAAATAGTCAAGGTGATAAGGATAACCATCAACTTAGCAAAAGAAGTGTGGCTAATAATGAATCAGCTAATCAAATAAATGATAGTTTGAATGAATTAGCTACTATGCAGCTTCAATACATCAAAATACCACAAGGAACTTATGAAATTGAAGATATCCGTGAATTGCTTCAAAAATCTTTTGCCAAAAAGAATATTAAATTCAAAATGAATGTAAATAGACATACCATGAAAATTGAAATGTACTGTTCACAAAAAATCGATTTTTCCTATCCTCAATCAATTGGGAAACTGTTGGGGTTTAGCTCAAATCGTGTTTTGAAACCAAATATATATCACAAGTCTAATATTCCCATAGCCATTAGTGGAATTGCTCTCATAAGAGTAGTATGTAATGTGATAAGAGGATCATTTACAAATGGTGCAGCAGATCATATAATTTATGAGTTTCCAATTTCAGTTGATCCTGGTTATAAAATTGATTCTTCCCCCTCAACACCAATCTATCTTCCAGTGAACACTCAATGGTTAGATAATATAACATTGAGTATTATAGATGAGTATGGTGATTTGATTGATTTTAGAGGA
This sequence comes from Conomelus anceps, assembly GCA_948455865.1. NCBI lineage: Eukaryota > Metazoa > Arthropoda > Insecta > Hemiptera > Delphacidae > Conomelus > Conomelus anceps. Next base: position 11,249,567 of record OX418222.1, read on the forward strand.
GAAAGGATAAATATCCGTTTACATCTTCGTAAAAGATAGGTTAGTATGGTCTTAATCTTTTCAGATAAAAAAATCAATCCTATTCATTCTACAAATTATATTCAACAAGATAAATATCAAAAGAAATCTAAGTTAACAACAGAGAATATTAATTTCCTAGCTTCAATAGGATTCAAAACCAACAAAAACGGTTGGTACAAGAATTCTAGACATTGATACATCAAATGCAGAGTTTGAAGAAAGCATAATACGTTATGAGTTTCATTCACATTCTCCATTCAACAATAATTCTTTTGGAAACAATGATGAGATCCGTATATCAATAAAGCAAGCAGATGTATGTACTCTACCAAGTGATAGCTATCTCCACATTTCAGGACAATTATTACAGATTGATGAAGCTGGAAAAAGTAAATTCAATGGTGCTCTTCATTTGAGTAATGGATATGCATTTCATTTATTCAATGAAATACGCTATGAAATCAATAGTGTAGAAATTGAACGTACAAGAAACCCTGGAATCACTTGCTTAATGAAGAATATTGCTACAACAAGAAGTGGGCAGAAAGAATCTCTACAGAATAGTGGGTTAGACTTTTCATTGGAATATTTCAATACAAATGCATCAGATGGTAAATTCTGGGCAATGATACCATTAAAACTTTTATTTGGATTTGCAGATGACTATAAACGTGTATTAGTGAATGTTAAACAAGAACTAATTCTTAATCGTGCTTCAAACGATAATAATGTTGTTGAGTTTCCTATAGCTGAAAAAGATACAGCTTTTAAAATAATTATTACTGATATTAAATGGAGAATGCCTTTTATTGAATTATCAGATGAACGTAAACTTTCAATGTTAAAATTAACAGAACAGGATTATCCTATACGAATGGCATTTAGAAAATGGGAGCTGCATGAATACCCTGTTTTAACTAATTCTAAACAACAGACTTGGGTTATTCGTTCAACAAATCAAATGGAAAAGCCTAGATATGTGTTATTAGCATTTCAAACAAAAAGACGTAATAATAAAATGTTATCATCATCCAAATTTGATGGGATAGATATGAGAAATATTAGATTATATTTAAATTCAATTTACTACCCATATGAGAATTTTCAAGGAGATGTTGGATTATTTTATAATGCATTAATCAGAGCTAATCATACATACTATCTTAGAAAGGATTCAGAAACTCTTATTTCAATGAATAACTTCATAGCTTCTCATACTATATTTATTATTGATTGTAACTATCAGAATGAGTCTATTAAGACAGGAGCTATTGATGTACGTTTAGAATTTGAAACAAATACAGATATTCCAGCTGAAACTGCAGCTTACTGTTTATTAATACATGATAGTTTAATGTCATATACCCCCTTATCTGGCATGGTGAAAACAATTTAAAAAAAATAAAAATCAACTTTCATTTAACAACAGTGAATAAATTATTGGTTTGAGTAAGTTGACTGTACATTTTAGATTTTCTAGTTTTCAGAGATGATTTAAATCAGTTTATAGTGAAAGAATCGACTTTTGTTTTAAGCTAATATTTTTTAATGATAAGCATTGTAAAAACATCTAATTGTGAATTAGAAGAGTATGTTCTTTTCATAGTAGATTAACACATAATTGTTTTGTGATTAATGTATTCAAATTGAAAAACCTGATTGATTATAATATTTATTATAATATTTATTATTACATATTATAATATGTTATTTTAAAACATATTCGAAATAATAAAGTTGAATTCATGAAAGAAAAGTTTGTTTCTGTATTATTTTGTTCTCTATCTAAGCTAGTAAGAAATGAGTAACTCACATTGAATCCGGCATAGTAGCTCCATCAGACAGCCTAGTTGAAGTGAAAATGAATGAGATATCATACTGAAATTTGCTGTTAGAAAGCATGTGAGGTGGGAGGCTATCTTAATGATAAAGCAGTTGAGTAATAGTTAAAAAACATATTTTCCATGAGATAATTATTGACGTCTATTACAAAGATAAAAAGTGAAGAAGAGGTCACTTTCAACTGGCTAGTCAACATCTTGTTGATTAAGCTTATATTTAAAAAAAATAGTAGACATTCACATCATTAGGGTGATAGAGAATGACTTTCAAATAGGTCACTTTCATAAGATAGCTTACATCAGAAAGATATTATTGTTGTTGATTGAACATATTATTATTGTGATTAATTGGATGTGTATGCATTAACGTCATGCTAGCATACATCAAAGGTCAGAAAAATAAGAGAGGTCACTCTAATTAGATAGTGTACATCACAAGTTATTATTACTGTTAATATTGTGATTAATTGGATGTGCGTACACTAACGTTATGCTAGCATACATCAAAGGTCAGAAAAATAAGAGAGATCACTCTAATTAGATAGCATACATCACAAGTTATTATTACTGTTAATTTAGCTGATATTATCTTTTTAATGATGAACTTTGATACAATTGAGTATGATGTTAGTGCATGCACATCCATCATGTTGTACAACTTGCATAACAGACTTACATAGTAATTATACATGTGTATTAACACGTGTACTTAGTAGTCAATTATGGAATTAAGCTTCATCAGCTATGATACCATTCTCATGCTAAATAAGAGTGATTATCAGTAACCTCTCACCCATTCAATCATTATTCCAAGGAAAACAATAATTATATCAACCCACTTGATTTTTTTCAAACTAATCCCACTTTGTTTCCCATTGAACCGGTTGTATTTAAGCAGAGAGCTGAAAACAGCTTTCATCAGTTTGAACTCAGCCTAACCAAGTGTATAAGTGTTTAGTAGGCTCAAGTTAGCTAGCTATTCATTCTACAGTTCATTATTAACCATCTTGCAGCTGTGGAAACATCGCTTCTCTTTCCACATCAACTATCTTCTACATTGATCAACTTGGTTGCTGTGAGAGTGACTCCTCCACTCTTTCTCATCTTCTACTCAGTGTTGTGGAAATATCTCTCATCCTTCTACAAGATCTTGTTCTCTCTCATCTTCCTCTTCTTTGGGTTGTGAAGACATCATACTCTTCTTCTCTCTGCTGTAAAACGATTTTCTACATCACCTCAAAGTGAGTTCATAAACTTTTTCAAATTTCTGATTTATAACTTTTGTTAAATCATCATGACTGCTATTTTTGAAAAAATAACAACTGATGCTTATATGCCAGAGAGAGGAACAGATAGTTCAGCTGGGTATGATCTTAAAAGCCCAATTGCTAGAGTTATTGATTCTGGATGTATGCAAATAATATTTTTAGACTTGAAAGTTAACTGTCCTGAAGGTACATTTGGAAAAATTTATACAAGATCAGGGATGGCATTACATCATCAAGTGATAGTTTTAGGAGGAGTCATTGATCCAGATTATGAGGGAAATGTTGGTGTAATGCTTCATAATCTTGGAAAAGATAATTTTCAGATTGAAAAAGGTGATAGAATAGCACAACTTGTTTTTCATAAATTCTACTCTAATTCCAATGACTGTAATGTTATAAGACCTAAACGTGGAAATTGTGGTTTTGGCTCAACCGATGAAAAACGTCAACGTTTATTGGAGTGAAATAATATTCCATTGTTTCTATGTATAACCTACATGTAGACTAGCATCTGAAATAAATGAGCAATTATATTTTTATAGTACATTTAGTGAATTCAGATTGGAAAAAAGCAATAGAATAGCATAACTTGTTTTTCATAAATTCTACTCTAATTTCAATAGCTATAATGTTATAAGACCTAAATGTAGTAATTGTGGTTTGAATTGAATTGTGAAAAACGTTAACGTTTATTAGAGTGAAATAATATTGAAAAAAAAACCATAGTAACTAAACAACTCATAATTTTTATTCTATTTTACTGTTTCCATTTATAGCTCACATGTAGGATATTGGTTAGTATCTGAAATGAATGAGCAGTTATATTTTTATAGTACACTTGTTAGTTAGACTGAGTTCAAACTGATCATTGTTCTCAATCTCCTGTTTCAAATATAATTTCATATAGAATTTTTTGTTAGTTAAACCAAGTTAAAACTGATTATTGTTCTCAAGTTATAATCTTTTTATAATGAATAACCTAAGTATCTCACTTTTTTTTATAGATGGAGTTTGTAACAATCATCACCATATTTCAAATGATAACAGCCCAAGGTGTCAATACAGTTAATTTGTGGGAGAAATTAATTGAATATATGAATGAGAGTACTAAATATAGTAAAAGCTTGAATAATATCGTCATAGACTTAGAAAAACTTTTAACATGTATGAAGGATGGACTTGAGTCCTGTTTCATCAGTCAAAATTCTCTTTTGAAAGCGTTTGAGAAGAAGTTGGATTTTGAGGAAATTGAAGAATATATCAAAGAAGGATTCAGTGAGAAGAAATGTAAATTGAAATTGAATGAACAAAAATATGCAAAAGAGGGGGTAGATCTTATAATTAAATTGACAGAAGAATTTCTTTCTGAAGAAAGTGAAATTCAAGTAATAGATGATGAGAGTGTTAATGAGAGTGAGTCTGATATGGAGGAAATATTTAATAAAATTGTAGATAAAAAAACAAATGAATCAAACACAATCATACAACAATTCATGAGAAGAAATGGAGAAAGAACAGAAGTTGTTTCAAGCAAATCATCTAGTTTTCCAAAAGGAGGAGTTTTATTTAAAATTGAGATGACAGATTTGAATGACTTGAAAAATGTAAAAGAAAGCGATAGATGGAGAAAAATAAGTAAGAAGGCTATATTTGTTGTAAAAGATAAAAAAGATGAAAAATATAAGCAGATAGGGGAAGCAATGAGATTGTTCTTACAAGATCTATCAAAAATGAGTGATTTGAAAAAAGAAGTTAAAAGACATACTACCTATTAGAGGATTTAATAATAGTATATAAATATAAAATTGTAGTTCTGTAATTCTAAGGGTTTTTTTCTAGATATTAGGGAAAGCAATGAGATTGTTCTTGCAAGATCTATCAAAAATGAGTGATTTGAAAAAGAAGTTAAAAGACATACTACCTATTAGAGGATTTAATAATAGTATATAAATATAAAATTGTAGTTCTGTAATTCTAAGGTTTTTTTTCTAGATATTTTCAAAATGAGCTGTAGAGGAGTGAGTGGTTTTAGAGGAGGACGGAGGAAAATAAATCGAGTACAAATAACAACAGAAAATAAGTTTGTGGAATTGGAAAGTGCATTTAATAATATATTGAGAACTTATTTCTATAAGAATACCAAATACAAAGATATTTCAATATTTTTATACTCAATAAAATCTTTGATTTTCAAACTTTTATTAACTCTTCTATATGAATATAATTCTATCAAATTCAATATTCTTGTTGAGTGTACATATATCAAGAGTGGAATCATAAAAGGGGGTGTTGATTACCAAGATGTCTGTTTTAAAAGTGAAAATTTAATTGTTTTGAGATCAACTCTCTTAACAAATATTATAAAATATGCAATTGCAAGAATTTTGAATGAAGAATCTATACATCAAGGGAAGGGGTCTGGATGGTCTCTTCATAAAATAGATGGTATACTTGTACGAGTGAATAAGTATACTCCTTTACGAGGTAGTTCATTCATTCCACTCCCATCTAAAATAAGGAATAAAAAAGCAATAATAAATTGCCAGAATAATGATAATTTCTGTTTCAAATGGAGTATCTTATCCTACTATGTTAAAATGAAACCAGAGAGGATCTCACATTTACATAGAAAATTGAATACAAAATTTAATTTCAATGGAATCTCATTCCCAACACCCGTAAAAGATATTCATATTTTTGAACGAAATAATTCATCAGTCTCAATAAATGTTTTTGCTCTAGATGGAAAAAATAATGTTTTTCCTATTAAAATTGTTGATAATGAGAAAAGAAAACATTTTGATCTATTATTATTGGAAGATGCTGGAAATTATCATTACTGTCTAATCAAACATTTTTCAAAATTAGTTGTGAGACAACTAACAAAGCATAAGCAAAAAATAGATATTTGTAAAAGATGTTTTTCATATTTTGATGGAAGAGGAAAAAAATCAAATTTTCAAACACATAAACGATTATGTAATGATAAAAAGGTTTTAAAAATAGTAATGCCAGAGAAGAATATTGAGGAAAATCATCCAATACTCAAGTTTAAAAACCACCAAAATCAATTTTCTGTGCCCCTTGTTATATATGCTGACTTTGAATGTTTATTAGTTCCTTATCATACTTGTCAACCAATAGCAGTAAAAAGTTTTCATAATAAAACACATAAGCATGGGCCATTTAGTTTTTGTTCTTATTTAGTAGCAAGTGATGATATTCCTAGAGAAAAAATATCACAACTTCAATCAGAGCCTTATTTATTCAGAGGAGAGAAAGTAGCTCAACATTTCATCAAATACATAATAGATTTAGCTAATGAAATTGGAGAAATTTTCAAAGAATATAATCCAATAGTTTTCTCAGCAAATGATGAAAAAAAATTCAAAAAACAAAAAACTTGTGAAATGTGCTATTTAGAATTTGGCATTCTTAATAAACCAGTTCGAGATCACTGTCATTTCACAGGCAAATACAGAGCCGCATTATGTAATAAATGTAATTTGAAAAATAGAAAACAAAAATTTCTTCCTATATTCTTACATAATAGTAGTAATTATGATAGTCATTTTATAATACGTGAGTTGGGTATTGACAGTCAGAATATAACAGTTATTCCAAATTCTAGTGAAAAATATATTTCATTCTCAAAACAGACAGAGAGTAGAATAACACTAAGGTTCATTGATACTTACAGATTTATGAGTTCATCCCTCGATAAATTAGTTAAAAATTTGCCAAGACAAGAGTTTCATCATACTAAAAAAGTTTTTAAAAATATAAACATTGATTTAATCACCAGAAAAGGTATTTTCCCATATGAATATCTGGATAATATCAATAGACTCAATGAATCCAAATTACCCCCATTTACACAATTTTATAGTAGTTTAACTAATGAGAATATATCATATGAAGATTATATTCATGCTAATAAAATATGGAAAACATTCAATATTAAATCATTAGGCGAATATTCTGATCTTTATTTGAAATTAGATGTGCTCCTCTTATGTGATGTCTTTCAAAATTTTAGGAAAGTATGTCTTGAATCATATAAATTAGACTGTGCACATTATTACACAGTTCCAGGGTTTAGTTTTGATGCAATGCTTTCTCATACAAAAATAGAATTGGAGCTTTTAACAGATTATGAAATGTATCTACTCTTTGAGAATGGTATAAGAGGAGGAATTTCAACAGTAGTGAAACGGCATGCAATTGCAAATAATCCATTAATTAAAGATTCATTTGATGTGGATAAGGAAAATATATTTTTAACGTATGTTGATGCTAACAATTTATATGGGTGGGCACTTTCAAATGTATTACCACATTCAGAATTCAGATGGTTAAGTGAAGAAGAAACACAAAAGCTTGATATAATGGAGATAGGAGATGAGTCAGATATTGGATATATTCTTGAAGTTGATGTTGATTATCCAGATGATCTTCATGATGATCATAATTGCTTACCATTTCTTCCTGTGAATAAATGTCCACCAAATTCTAAATTCAAAAAATTATTGCTAACTTTAGAATCAAAAGAAAAATATGTTTGTCATTATGCAAATTTAAAACAAGCTATTAATCATGGTTTAGTACTGAAAAAAGTCCATAGAGTAATTCAATTCAAACAATCAAAATGGATGGAACCTTATATTAAATTCAATACATTAAAAAGACAATGTGCAACAAATGATTTTGAGAAGGATTTTTATAAATTATTAAACAATTCAGTATTTGGTAAATGTATGGAGAATCTACGTAAAAGAATTAATATTATGCTTGTTAGTTGTCCACGCAAGATGCAAAAACTAATAAATAATCCAGCATTCAAGGATAGAATAATCTACACTGAAAATCTTTGTGCAGTTCAGTCTCATAGGAATGAACTACTTCTAAACAAACCAATTTATGTAGGATTCACAGTTTTAGAATTATCCAAAACACTCATGTACAATTTTCATTATGATATAATGAAAAAATACTACAAATCCAATTTGAAACTTTTGTATACAGATACAGATTCATGCTTCTATGAAATTAAAACTGATAATTTTTATGCAGATATTGCTGGAGAAAATTTGAATGATTTTTTTGATTTGTCTGATTATCCTGTAAATCATGAGCTTCATTCTAATCATAATAAGAAAGTATTGGGGAAATTTAAAGATGAATGTTGTGGTAAAGCTATTAAAGAATTTATTGGGCTTAGATCAAAATTATATACATTCAAAATTCATGATGAAGTAGAGAATATAATCAAGAAAAAAGCGAAGGGTGTTAAATTATGTGTTATCAAAAATTCTATCACATTTGATGATTATTATTTTGTTCTGAAAAATGATGAAAAGCTTTTAAATGATGAGGAAAAAATAAAAAGCGTGGAGAAAAGATATAGGAAAATGAATGTATTTAAATCTAGAAAACATTTTATTGATACAATGGAAATTAATAAAATATCTTTGAGTAGAGATGATGACAAAAGAATCATTTGTAAAGATGGGATAAATACAATAGCTTATGGTCATTATTCACTTAAAAATAATTTGTAAAACCTTTTCAATTTTATATTATTTTTTACAGAAAATGAATCCATCGATTATAGAGTTGTACCAGATAATGAATGAACCCTATTTTCTTGAGACACATTTATACAAAGGCTACAATGAACACTTTCCTGTATGCAAGAATAATATAGAAGGGAAATCTAAAGTATTTCATGTATGTAAATGCATTCAATTTACATTAAATAGAACTATATTAGAAGATTATTTAGAACATAATGATCATATTCATTTCTGTAGCGAATTGGGTTGTAATAAATTAAAAAGAGGGAATTTTCTTTCAGAATTATATAAAATGTCAAAGAAGCAGATGAAAATCAAAGAAAAAGATCATACTGAACCAGTTTGGGGAGATGACTCAAAGAGGTTGAATGAGGATGGAGAGATAAAAACAGACATAAAAAAGGAAAAAAATCAGCTACTTCTACCTGAAAGTCAGTTGGGGGTTATCAATTGTCAAATATGCTCTCTCATACCCTCTCTCTCGCTCTCTCTTACCCACTCGCTCTCTCTCGCTCTCTATTGATTTCTCTTCCCCTCAACCACACTCATGCTATCTCTATTGTTCTCACTCCCTAACGAACATTAACAAACTATAGTAATGCTGAGAAGAATGCGAAGATCGGAATAAAGAAGAGAGTTGAAAATTTACCCCGCTGAAAAGCAGCGAACCGGTTACCATGAGAGCAGCTGGCTCTGATATTACAAACGAACGTGGAGACAATAATAAGAGAGCAAAGAGAAGAGCAATAGCCGACAACTCTCTTCATCTTTTTTCTTTCTCTTTCTCTCCTTCTCCCTCTTCCTCTACCTCATCCTCTTGGTTTCATATGTATGACGTCAATGTTGCATTCACAATGCAAGTGCACTACATTATGCAACAATCTCTTTCTATATTTATCATTGAAACGTGAATGCAATGCTAGGTAATAATCGTTTACCTTCAAGATAACATAAATCTAATTTAATAACTTGTAACTTTATCACGGACTTCATCACGTTGAAACTTTATCATGAACTTCATCATATTGAAAAAGCGTTTCCTTATACTTTTTCTTAGATGTAAATAATATTATAAAAAACCTTGTTAGAACCATTACAAGCATTGGTATTCAATCGAGACATGGAGGAGTTGTTCGATTTCGAGACACTTATACATCAAACATTAGAGGACTCTGGTTGGGCAGCGCCTGTGGAGCAACCTCATCTAGTTGTCAACCCGGTGGAGGAGGAGGAAGAGGAGGAGGAGGAGAGACGTCAGCGGAGACACCGACATCAGGTAATGCAACGATGGTTGGCGGCAATGACTTGTAGAGTTCGCCGCCGCCGTGATAGGGTCCCACGACAGAACCAGGCGGGGGAGCCAGTTGTAGTTGCCAGGGGCCGGGGACGACCGAGACATGCCAATCTTGAAGAAGATCGACATGCCTTGGTTGCAGAGTTACAACCCCTAAATCCCATTCCACTGGCAAATATGATTGGTTCCCACGAGATTATAGAGAGGGTACTGCTGAGGAAGGAATTTAGAGTGCTGAATAATTTATCCATGCTCGAATCAAATCTTTTGACCTATGTACCTAGATCAAATAGGTTTAGGAGACCCTGGTATGTTATATACCGGACTATTGCATTAGTCCGCCTAGGAGCAATAGGGGAGATTGTTAACCCTCAGCTACTTCTACCTGAAAGTCGGTTGGGGGTTATCAATCGTCAAATATGCTCTCTCATACCCTCTCTCTCGCTCTCTCTTACCCTCTCACTCTCTCTCGCTCTCTATTGATTTCTCTTCCCCTCAACCACACTCTTGCTATCTCTATTGTTCTCACTCCCTAATGAACATTAACTAACTATAGTAATGCTGAGAAGAATGCGAAGATCGGAATAGAGAAGAGACGAGAAGAACGAGTTGAAAATTTACCCCGCTGAAAAGCAGCGAACTGGTTACCATGAGAGCAGCTGGCTCTGATATTACGAACGAACGTGGAGACAATAATAAGAGAGCAAAGAGAAGAGCAATAGCCGACAACTCTCTTCCTCTTCATCTTTTTTCTTTCTCTTTCTCTCCTTCTCCCTCTTCCTCTACCTCATCCTCTTGGTTTCATATGTATGACGTCAATGTTGCATTCACAATGCAAGTGCACTACATTATGCAACAATCTCTTACTATATTTATCATTGAAACGTGAATGCAATGCTAGGTAATAATCGTTTACCTTCAAGATAACATAAATCTAATTTAATAACTTGTAACTTTATCATGGACTTCATCACGTTGAAACTTTATCATGAACTTCATCATATTGAAGAAGTGTTTCCTTATACTTTTTCTTAGACGTAAATAATATTATAAAAAGCCTTGTTAGAACCATTACAAGCATTAGTATTCAATCGAGACATGGAGGAGTTGTTCGATTTCGAGACACTTATACATCAAACATTAGAGGACTCCGGTTGGGCAGCGCCTGTGGAGCAACCTCATCTAGTTGTCAACCCGGTGGTGGAGGAGGAAGAGGAGGAGGAGGAGAGACGTCAGCGGAGACACCAACGTCAGGTAATGCAATGATGGTTGGCGGCAATGACTCGTAGAGTTCGCCGCCGCCGTGATAGGGTCCCACGACAGAACCAGGCGGGGGAGCCAGTTGTAGTTGCCAGGGGCCGGGGACGACCAAGACATGCCAATCTTGAAGAAGATCCACATGCCTTGGTCGCAGAGTTACAACCCCTAAATCCCATTCCACTGGCAAATATGATTGGTTCCCACGAGATTATAGAGAGGGTACTGCTGAGGGAGGAATTTAGAGTGCTGAATAATTTATCCATGCTCGAATCAAATCTTTTGACCTATGTACCTAGATCAAATAGGTTTAGGAGACCCTGGTATGTTATATACCGGACTATTGCACTGATCCATCTAGGAGCAATAGGGGAGATTGTTAACCCTCAGCTACTTCTACCTGAAAGTCGGTTGGGGGTTATCAATCGTCAAATATGCTCTCTCATACCCTCTCTCTCGCTCTCTCTTACCCTCTCATTCTCTCTCGCTCTCTATTGATTTCTCTTCCCCTCAACCACACTCTTGCTATCTCTATTGTTCTCACTCCCTAACGAACATTAACAAACTATAGTAATGCTGAGAAGAATGCGAAGATCGGAATAAAGAAGAGACGAGAAGAACGAGTTGAAAATTTACCCCACTGAAAAGCAGCGAACCGGTTACCATGAGAGCAGCTGGCTCTGATATTACAAACGAACGTGGAGACAATAATAAGAGAGCAAAGAGAAGAGCAAAAGCCGACAACTCTCTTTCTCTTCATCTTTTTTCTTTCTCTTTCTCTCCTTCTCACTCTTCCTCTACCTCATCCTCTTGGTTTCATATGTATGACGTCAATGTTGCATTCACAATGCAAGTGCACTACATTATGCAACAATCTCTTTCTATATTTATCATTGAAACGTGAATGCAATGCTAGGTAATAATCGTTTACCTTCAAGATAACATAAATCTAATTTAATAACTTGTAACTTTATCACGGACTTCATCACGTTGAAACTTTATCATGAACTTCATCATATTGAAAAAGTGTTTCCTTATACTTTTTCTTAGATGTAAATAATATTATAAAAAGCCTTGTTAGAACCATTACAAGCATTAGTATTCAATCGAGACATGGAGGAGTTGTTCGATTTCGAGACACTTATACATCAAACATTAGAGGACTCCGGTTGGGCAGCGCCTGTGGAGCAACCTCATCTAGTTGTCAACCCGGTGGAGGAGGAGGAAGAGGAGGAGGAGGAGAGACGTCAGCGGAGACACCGACATCAGGTAATGCAACGATGGTTGGCGGCAATGACTCGTAGAGTTCGCCGCCGCCGTGATAGGGTCCCACGACAGAACCAGGCGGGGGAGCCAGTTGTAGTAGCCAGGGGCCGGGGATGACCAAGACATGCCAATCTTGAAGAAGATCCACATGCCTTGGTTGCAGAGTTACAACCCCTAAATCCCATTCCACTGGCAAATATGATTGGTTCCCATGAGATTATAGAGAGGGTACTGCTGAGGGAGGAATTTAGAGTGCTGAATAATTTATCCATGCTCGAATCAAATCTTTTGACCTATGTACCTAGATCAAATAGGTTTAGGAGACCCTGGTATGTTATATACCGGACTATTGCACTGATCCATCTAGGAGCAATAGGGGAGATTGTTAACCCTCAGCTACTTCTACCTGAAAGTCGGTTGGGGGTTATCAATCGTCAAATATGCTCTCTCATACCCTCTCTCTCGCTCTCTCTTACCCTCTCATTCTCTCTCGCTCTCTATTGATTTCTCTTCCCCTCAACCACACTCTTGCTATCTCTATTGTTCTCACTCCCTAACGAACATTAACAAACTATAGTAATGCTGAGAAGAATGCGAAGATCGGAATAAAGAAGAGACGAGAAGAACGAGTTGAAAATTTACCCCACTGAAAAGCAGCGAACCGGTTACCATGAGAGCAGCTGGCTCTGATATTACAAACGAACGTGGAGACAATAATAAGAGAGCAAAGAGAAGAGCAAAAGCCGACAACTCTCTTTCTCTTCATCTTTTTTCTTTCTCTTTCTCTCCTTCTCACTCTTCCTCTACCTCATCCTCTTGGTTTCATATGTATGACGTCAATGTTGCATTCACAATGCAAGTGCACTACATTATGCAACAATCTCTTTCTATATTTATCATTGAAACGTGAATGCAATGCTAGGTAATAATCGTTTACCTTCAAGATAACATAAATCTAATTTAATAACTTGTAACTTTATCACGGACTTCATCACGGTGAAACTTTATCATGAACTTCATCATATTGAAAAAGTGTTTCCTTATACTTTTTCTTAGATGTAAATAATATTATAAAAAGCCTTGTTAGAACCATTACAAGCATTAGTATTCAATCGAGACATGGAGGAGTTGTTCGATTTCGAGACACTTATACATCAAACATTAGAGGACTCCGGTTGGGCAGCGCCTGTGGAGCAACCTCATCTAGTTGTCAACCCGGTGGAGGAGGAGGAAGAGGAGGAGGAGGAAGAGGAGGAGGAGGAGAGACGTCAGTGGAGACACCGACATCAGGTAATGCAACGATGGTTGGCGGCAATGACTCTTAGAGTTCGCCGCCGCCGTGATAGGGTCCCACGACAGAACCAGGCGGGGGAGCCAGTTGTAGTTGCCAGGGGCCGGGGACGACCAAGACATGCCAATCTTGAAGAAGATCGACATGCCTTGGTTGCAGAGTTACAACCCCTAAATCCCATTCCACCGGCAAATATGATTGGTTCCCACAAGATTATAGAGAGGATACTGCTGAGGGAGGAATTTAGAGTGCTGAATAATTTATCCATGCTCGAATCAAATCTTTTGACCTATGTACCTAGATCAAATAGGTTTAGGAGACCCTGGTATGTTATATACCGGACTATTGCATTAGTCCGCCTAGGAGCAATAGGGGAGATTGTTAACCCTCAGCTACTTCGGCCTGAAAGTCAGTTGGGGGTTATCAATCGTCAAATATGCTCTCTCATACCCTCTCTCTCGCTCTCTCTTACCCTCTCGCTCTCTCTCGCTCGTTATTGATTTCTCTTCCCCTCAACCACACTCTTGCTATCTCTATTGTTCTCACTCCCTAACGAACATTAACAAACTATAGTAACGCTGAGAAGAATGCGAAGATCGGAATAAAGAAGAGACGAGAAGAATGAGTTGAAAATTTACCCTGCTGAAAAGCAGCGAACCGGTTACCATGAGAGCAGCTGGCTCTGATATTACGAACGAACGTGGAGACAATAATAAGAGAGCAAAGAGAAGAGCAATAGCCGACAACTCTCTTCCTCTTCATCTTTTTTCTTTCTCTTTCACACGCTTATTTTAGCTAGTGGAAACGTTACAAAATATTAGTAGGGAAATCTCCTCAAATATTTTCTCACGTATCTGAAACCTACCACGTTCTGCACATGTGCGACTCTCTTCCAGACTGTTTCTACAACTTGCAGGATTTTCTACGTACCGTGACTCTTCACGTACAGAGCTCAGACCATCCAAATTTACTTAACTTCAATCAATCACTTATTACCATACTTCTATTCATCATTATTTTCCAACTTTTCTATATCTCATGGCTCCTAAGAAATCAAAATCAAGAAACAAACGTCCAACTAAACGACCCCGATCTAGACGATCAGTCAATAAGAAGCGACCAAAGACTTCGCCTTTGAAGCAATTATTACAACCAATTTATCAAGTTGTATCGGCTCTTCCAATTCTGCCGACTCCCATCAAAACTGCCGCAGACTGGATTGCACGCTTTGTCGGGCTGACTACCGCCCAATATACCGACTCAACCAGCACTACATTTTCGATGACTGATGGTGTTATCAATGGTGTTGAATGGGTTGGCCTTGTCAGCACAAATTTGTATGCTGCTTCAGCAACAGCCGGCGCTTATGACGAAAACCAAGCGCATACGACTACCTTCTCCCTCTTCCTCTACCTCATCCTCTTGGTTTCATATGTATGACGTCAATGTTGCATTCACAATGCAAGTGCACTACATTATGCAACAATCTCTTTCTATATTTATCATTGAAACGTGAATGCAACGCTAGGTAATAATCGTTTACCTTCAAGATAACATAAATCTAATTTAATAACTTGTAACTTTATCACGGACTTCATCACGTTGAAACTTTATCATGAACTTCATCATATTGAAAAAGCGTTTTCTTATACTTTTTCTTAGATGTAAATAATATTATAAAAAGCCTTGTTAGAACCATTACAAGCATTAGTATTCAATTGAGACATGGAGGAGTTGTTCGATTTCGAGACACTTATACATCAAACATTAGAGGACTCCGGTTGGGCAGCGCCTGTGGAGCAACCTCATCTAGTTGTCAACCCGGTGGAGGAGGAGGAAGAGGAGGAGGAGGAGAGACGTCAGCGGAGACACCGACGTCAGGTAATGCAACAATGGTTGGCGGTAATGACTCGTAGAGTTCGCCGCCGCTGTGATAGGGTCCCACGACAGAACCAGGCGGGGGAGCCAGTTGTAGTTGCCAGGGGCCGGGGACGACCGAGACATGCCAATCTTGAAGAAGATCGACATGCCTTGGTTGCAGAGTTACAACCCCTAAATCCCATTCCACTGGCAAATATGATTGGTTCCCACGAGATTATAGAGAGGGTACTGCTGAGGGAGGAATTTAGAGTGCTGAATAATTTATCCATGCTCGAATCAAATCTTTTGACCTATGTACCTAGATCAAATAGGTTTAGGAGACCCTGGTATGTTATATACCGGACTATTGCATTAGTCCGCCTAGGAGCAATAGGGGAGATTGTTAACCCTCAGCTACTTCGGCCTGAAAGTCAGTTGGGGGTTATCAATCGTCAAATATGCTCTCTCATACCCTCTCTCTCGCTCTCTCTTACCCTCTCGCTCTCTCTCGCTCGTTATTGATTTCTCTTCCCCTCAACCACACTCTTGCTATCTCTATTGTTCTCACTCCCTAACGAACATTAACAAACTATAGTAATGCTGAGAAGAATGCGAAGATCGGAATAAAGAAGAGACGAGAAGAATGAGTTGAAAATTTACCCTGCTGAAAAGCAGCGAACCGGTTACCATGAGAGCAGCTGGCTCTGATATTACGAACGAACGTGGAGACAATAATAAGAGAGCAAAGAGAAGAGCAATAGCCGACAACTCTCTTCCTCTTCATCTTTTTTCTTTCTCTTTCACACGCTTATTTTAGCTAGTGGAAACGTTACAAAATATTAGTAGGGAAATCTCCTCAAATATTTTCTCACGTATCTGAAACCTACCACGTTCTGCACATGTGCGACTCTCTTCCAGACTGTTTCTACAACTTGCAGGATTTTCTACGTACCGTGACTCTTCACGTACAGAGCTCAGACCATCCAAATTTACTTAACTTCAATCAATCACTTATTACCATACTTCTATTCATCATTATTTTCCAACTTTTCTATATCTCATGGCTCCTAAGAAATCAAAATCAAGAAACAAACGTCCAACTAAACGACCCCGATCTAGACGATCAGTCAATAAGAAGCGACCAAAGACTTCGCCTTTGAAGCAATTATTACAACCAATTTATCAAGTTGTATCGGCTCTTCCAATTCTGCCGACTCCCATCAAAACTGCCGCAGACTGGATTGCACGCTTTGTCGGGCTGACTACCGCCCAATATACCGACTCAACCAGCACTACATTTTCGATGACTGATGGTGTTATCAATGGTGTTGAATGGGTTGGCCTTGTCAGCGCAAATTTGTATGCTGCTTCAGCAACAGCCGGCGCTTATGACGAAAACCAAGCGCATACGACTACCTTCTCCCTCTTCCTCTACCTCATCCTCTTGGTTTCATATGTATGACGTCAATGTTGCATTCACAATGCAAGTGCACTACATTATGCAACAATCTCTTTCTATATTTATCATTGAAACGTGAATGCAACGCTAGGTAATAATCGTTTACCTTCAAGATAACATAAATCTAATTTAATAACTTGTAACTTTATCACGGACTTCATCACGTTGAAACTTTATCATGAACTTCATCATATTGAAAAAGTGTTTCCTTATACTTTTTCTTAGATGTAAATAATATTATAAAAAGCCTTGTTAGAACCATTACAAGCATTAGTATTCAATCGAGACATGGAGGAGTTGTTCGATTTCGAGACACTTATACATCAAACATTAGAGGACTCCGGTTGGGCAGCGCCTGTGGAGCAACCTCATCTAGTTGTCAACCCGGTGGAGGAGGAGGAAGAGGAGGAGGAGGAGAGACGTCAGCGGAGACACCGACATCAGGTAATGCAACGATGGTTGGCGGCAATGACTCGTAGAGTTCGCCGCCGCCGTGATAGGGTCCCACGACAGAACCAGGCGGGGGAGCCAGTTGTAGTTGCCAGGGGCCGGGGATGACCAAGACATGCCAATCTTGAAGAAGATCCACATGCCTTGGTTGCAGAGTTACAACCCCTAAATCCCATTCCACTGGCAAATATGATTGGTTCCCATGAGATTATAGAGAGGGTACTGCTGAGGGAGGAATTTAGAGTGCTGAATAATTTATCCATGCTCGAATCAAATCTTTTGACCTATGTACCTAGATCAAATAGGTTTAGGAGACCCTGGTATGTTATATACCGGACTATTGCATTGATCCGCCTAGGAGCAATAGGGGAGAATGTTAACCCTCAGCTACTTCTACCTGAAAGTCGGTTGGGGGGTTATCAATCATCAAATATGCTCTCTCATACACTCTCTCTCGCTCTCTCTTACCCTCTCATTCTCTCTCGCTCTCTATTGATTTCTCTTCCACTCAACCACACTCTTGCTATCTCTATTGTTCTCACTCCCTAACGAACATTAACAAACTATAGTAATGCTGAGAAGAATGCGAAGATCGGAATAAAGAAGAGACGAGAAGAACGAGTTGAAAAATTACCCCACTGAAAAGCAGTGAACCGGTTACCATGAGAGCAGCTGGCTCTGATATTACGAACGAACGTGGAGACAATAATAAGAGAGCAAAGAGAAGAGCAATAGCCGACAACTCTCTTCCTCTTCATCTTTTTTCTTTCTCTTTCTCTCCTTCTCCCTCTTCCTCTACCTCATCCTCTTGATTTCATATGTATGACGTCAATGTTGCATTCACAATGCAAGTGCACTACATTATGCAACAATCTCTTTCTATATTTATCATTGAAACGTGAATGCAACGCTAGGTAATAATCGTTTACCTTCAAGATAACATAAATCTAATTTAATAACTTGTAACTTTATCATGGACTTCATCATGTTGAAACTTTATCATGAACTTCATCATATTGAAAAAGCGTTTCCTTATACTTTTTCTTAGATGTAAATAATATTATAAAAAGCCTTGTTAGAACCATTACAAGCATTAGTATTCAATCAAGACATGGAGGAGTTGTTCGATTTCGAGACACTTATACATCAAACATTAGAGGACTCCGGTTGGGCAGCGCCTGTGGAGCAACTTCATCTAGTTGTCAACCCGGTGGAGGAGGAGGAGGAGAGACGTCAGCGGAGACACCGACATCAGGTAATGCAACAATGGTTGGCGGCAATGACTCGTAGAGTTTGCCGCCGCCGTGATAGGGTCCCACGACAGAACCAGGCGGGGGAGCCAGTTGTAGTTGCCAGGGGCCGGGGACGACCAAGACATGCCAATCTTGAAGAAGATTGACATGCCTTGGTTGCAGAGTTACAACCCCTAAATCCCATTCCACCGGCAAATATGATTGGTTCCCACAAGATTATAGAGAGGATACTGCTGAGGGAGGAATTTAGAGTGCTGAATAATTTATCCATGCTCGAATCAAATCTTTTGACCTATGTACCTAGATCAAATAGGTTTAGGAGACCCTGGTATGTTATATACCGGACTATTGCATTAGTCCGCCTAGGAGCAATAGGGGAGATTGTTAACCCTCAGCTACTTCGGCCTGAAAGTCAGTTGGGGGTTATCAATCGTCAAATATGCTCTCTCATACCCTCTCTCTCGCTCTCTCTTACCCTCTCGCTCTCTCTCGCTCGTTATTGATTTCTCTTCCCCTCAACCACACTCTTGCTATCTCTATTGTTCTCACTCCCTAACGAACATTAACAAACTATAGTAACGCTGAGAAGAATGCAAAGATCGGAATAAAGAAGAGACGAGAAGAATGAGTTGAAAATTTACCCTGCTGAAAAGCAGCGAACCGGTTACCATGAGAGCAGCTGGCTCTGATATTACGAACGAACGTGGAGACAATAATAAGAGAGCAAAGAGAAGAGCAATAGCCGACAACTCTCTTCCTCTTCATCTTTTTTCTTTCTCTTTCACACGCTTATTTTAGCTAGTGGAAACGTTACAAAATATTAGTAGGGAAATCTCCTCAAACATTTTCTCACGTATCTGAAACCAACCACGTTCTGCACATGTGCGACTCTCTTCCAGACTGTTTCTACAACTTGCAGGATTTTCTACGTACCGTGACTCTTCACGTACAGAGCTCAGACCATCCAAATTTACTTAACTTCAATCAATCACTTATTACCATACTTCTATTCATCATTATTTTCCAACTTTTCTATATCTCATGGCTCCTAAGAAATCAAAATCAAGAAACAAACGTCCAACTAAACGACCCCGATCTAGACGATCAGTCAATAAGAAGCGACCAAAGACTTCGCCTTTGAAGCAATTATTACAACCAATTTATCAAGTTGTATCGGCTCTTCCAATTCTGCCGACTCCCATCAAAACTGCCGCAGACTGGATTGCACGCTTTGTCGGGCTGACTACCGCCCAATATACCGACTCAACCAGCACTACATTTTCGATGACTGATGGTGTTATCAATGGTGTTGAATGGGTTGGCCTTGTCAGCGCAAATTTGTATGCTGCTTCAGCAACAGCCGGCGCTTATGACGAAAACCAAGCGCATACGACTACCTTCTCCCTCTTCCTCTACCTCATCCTCTTGGTTTCATATGTATGACGTCAATGTTGCATTCACAATGCAAGTGCACTACATTATGCAACAATCTCTTTCTATATTTATCATTGAAACGTGAATGCAACGCTAGGTAATAATCGTTTACCTTCAAGATAACATAAATCTAATTTAATAACTTGTAACTTTATCATGGACTTCATCACGTTGAAACTTTATCATGAACTTCATCATATTGAAAAAGCGTTTTCTTATACTTTTTCTTAGATGTAAATAATATTATAAAAAGCCTTGTTAGAACCATTACAAGCATTAGTATTCAATTGAGACATGGAGGAGTTGTTCGATTTCGAGACACTTATACATCAAACATTAGAGGACTCCGGTTGGGCAGCGCCTGTGGAGCAACCTCATCTAGTTGTCAACCCGGTGGAGGAGGAGGAAGAGGAGGAGGAGGAGAGACGTCAGCGGAGACACCGACGTCAGGTAATGCAACGATGGTTGGCGGTAATGACTCGTAGAGTTCGCCGCCGCTGTGATAGGGTCCCACGACAGAACCAGGCGGGGGAGCCAGTTGTAGTTGCCAGGGGCCGGGGACAACCGAGACATGCCAATCTTGAAGAAGATCGACATGCCTTGGTTGCAGAGTTACAACCCCTAAATCCCATTCCACTGGCAAATATGATTGGTTCCCACGAGATTATAGAGAGGGTACTGCTGAGGGAGGAATTTAGAGTGCTGAATAATTTATCCATGCTCGAATCAAATCTTTTGACCTATGTACCTAGATCAAATAGGTTTAGGAGACCCTGGTATGTTATATACCGGACTATTGCATTGATCCGCCTAGGAGCAATAGGGGAGAATGTTAACCCTCAGCTACTTCTACCTGAAAGTCGGTTGGGGGTCATCAATCATCAAATATGCTCTCTCATACCCTCTCTCTCGCTCTCTCTTACCCTCTCATTCTCTCTCGCTCTCTATTGATTTCTCTTCCACTCAACCACACTCTTGCTATCTCTATTGTTCTCACTCCCTAACGAACATTAACAAACTATAGTAATGCTGAGAAGAATGCGAAGATCGGAATAAAGAAGAGACGAGAAGAACGAGTTGAAAATTTACCCCACTGAAAAGCAGTGAACCGGTTACCATGAGAGCAGCTGGCTCTGATATTACGAACGAACGTGGAGACAATAATAAGAGAGCAAAGAGAAGAGCAATAGCCGACAACTCTCTTCCTCTTCATCTTTTTTCTTTCTCTTTCTCTCCTTCTCCCTCTTCCTCTACCTCATCCTCTTGATTTCATATGTATGACGTCAATGTTGCATTCACAATGCAAGTGCACTACATTATGCAACAATCTCTTTCTATATTTATCATTGAAACGTGAATGCAACGCTAGGTAATAATCGTTTACCTTCAAGATAACATAAATCTAATTTAATAACTTGTAACTTTATCATGGACTTCATCACGTTGAAACTTTATCATGAACTTCATCATATTGAAAAAGCGTTTCCTTATACTTTTTCTTAGATGTAAATAATATTATAAAAAGCCTTGTTAGAACCATTACAAGCATTAGTATTCAATCTAGACATGGAGGAGTTGTTCGATTTCGAGACACTTATACATCAAACATTAGAGGACTCCGGTTGGGCAGCGCCTGTGGAGCAACCTCATCTAGTTGTCAACCCGGTGGAGGAGGAGGAAGAGGAGGAGGAGGAGAGACGTCAGCGGAGACACCGACGTCAGGTAATGCAACGATGGTTGGCGGTAATGACTCGTAGAGTTCGCCGCCGCTGTGATAGGGTCCCACGACAGAACCAGGCGGGGGAGCCAGTTGTAGTTGCCAGGGGCCGGGGACAACCGAGACATGCCAATCTTGAAGAAGATCGACATGCCTTGGTTGCAGAGTTACAACCCCTAAATCCCATTCCACTGGCAAATATGATTGGTTCCCACGAGATTATAGAGAGGGTACTGCTGAGGGAGGAATTTAGAGTGCTGAATAATTTATCCATGCTCGAATCAAATCTTTTGACCTATGTACCTAGATCAAATAGGTTTAGGAGACCCTGGTATGTTATATACCGGACTATTGCATTGATCCGCCTAGGAGCAATAGGGGAGAATGTTAACCCTCAGCTACTTCTACCTGAAAGTCGGTTGGGGGTTATCAATCATCAAATATGCTCTCTCATACCCTCTCATTCTCTCTCGCTCTCTATTGATTTCTCTTCCACTCAACCACACTCTTGCTATCTCTATTGTTCTCACTCCCTAACGAACATTAACAAACTATAGTAATGCTGAGAAGAATGCGAAGATCGGAATAAAGAAGAGACGAGAAGAACGAGTTGAAAATTTACCCCACTGAAAAGCAGTGAACCGGTTACCATGAGAGCAGCTGGCTCTGATATTACGAACGAACGTGGAGACAATAATAAGAGAGCAAAGAGAAGAGCAATAGCCGACAACTCTCTTCCTCTTCATCTTTTTTCTTTCTCTTTCTCTCCTTCTCCCTCTTCCTCTACCTCATCCTCTTGATTTCATATGTATGACGTCAATGTTGCATTCACAATGCAAGTGCACTACATTATGCAACAATCTCTTTCTATATTTATCATTGAAACGTGAATGCAACGCTAGGTAATAATCGTTTACCTTCAAGATAACATAAATCTAATTTAATAACTTGTAACTTTATCATGGACTTCATCACGTTGAAACTTTATCATGAACTTCATCATATTGAAAAAGCGTTTCCTTATACTTTTTCTTAGATGTAAATAATATTATAAAAAGCCTTGTTAGAACCATTACAAGCATTAGTATTCAATCTAGACATGGAGGAGTTGTTCGATTTCGAGACACTTATACATCAAACATTAGAGGACTCTGGTTGGGCAGCGCCTGTGGAGCAACCTCATCTAGTTGTCAACCCGGTGGAGGAGGAGGAAGAGGAGGAGGAGGAGAGACGTCAGCGGAGACACCGACATCAGGTAATGCAACAATGGTTGGCGGCAATGACTCGTAGAGTTTGCCGCCGCCGTGATAGGGTCCCACGACAGAACCAGGCGGGGGAGCCAGTTGTAGTTGCCAGGGGCCGGGGACGACCAAGACATGCCAATCTTGAAGAAGATCGACATGCCTTGGTTGCAGAGTTACAACCCCTAAATCCCATTCCACCGGCAAATATGATTGGTTCCCACAAGATTATAGAGAGGATACTGCTGAGGGAGGAATTTAGAGTGCTGAATAATTTATCCATGCTCGAATCAAATCTTTTGACCTATGTACCTAGATCAAATAGGTTTAGGAGACCCTGGTATGTTATATACCGGACTATTGCATTAGTCCGCCTAGGAGCAATAGGGGAGATTGTTAACCCTCAGCTACTTCGGCCTGAAAGTCAGTTGGGGGTTATCAATCGTCAAATATGCTCTCTCATACCCTCTCTCTCGCTCTCTCTTACCCTCTCGCTCTCTCTCGCTCGTTATTGATTTCTCTTCCCCTCAACCACACTCTTGCTATCTCTATTGTTCTCACTCCCTAATGAACATTAACAAACTATAGTAACGCTGAGAAGAATGCGAAGATCGGAATAAAGAAGAGACGAGAAGAATGAGTTGAAAATTTACCCTGCTGAAAAGCAGCGAACCGGTTACCATGAGAGCAGCTGGCTCTGATATTACGAACGAACGTGGAGACAATAATAAGAGAGCAAAGAGAAGAGCAATAGCCGACAACTCTCTTCCTCTTCATCTTTTTTCTTTCTCTTTCACACGCTTATTTTAGCTAGTGGAAACGTTACAAAATATTAGTAGGGAAATCTCCTCAAATATTTTCTCACGTATCTGAAACCTACCACGTTCTGCACATGTGCGACTCTCTTCCAGACTGTTTCTACAACTTGCAGGATTTTCTACGTACCGTGACTCTTCACGTACAGAGCTCAGACCATCCAAATTTACTTAACTTCAATCAATCACTTATTACCATACTTCTATTCATCATTATTTTCCAACTTTTCTATATCTCATGGCTCCTAAGAAATCAAAATCAAGAAACAAACGTCCAACTAAACGACCCCGATCTAGACGATCAGTCAATAAGAAGCGACCAAAGACTTCGCCTTTGAAGCAATTATTACAACCAATTTATCAAGTTGTATCGGCTCTTCCAATTCTGCCGACTCCCATCAAAACTGCCGCAGACTGGATTGCACGCTTTGTCGGGCTGACTACCGCCCAATATACCGACTCAACCAGCACTACATTTTCGATGACTGATGGTGTTATCAATGGTGTTGAATGGGTTGGCCTTGTCAGCGCAAATTTGTATGCTGCTTCAGCAACAGCCGGCGCTTATGACGAAAACCAAGCGCATACGACTACCTTCTCCCTCTTCCTCTACCTCATCCTCTTGGTTTCATATGTATGACGTCAATGTTGCATTCACAATGCAAGTGCACTACATTATGCAACAATCTCTTTCTATATTTATCATTGAAACGTGAATGCAACGCTAGGTAATAATCGTTTACCTTCAAGATAACATAAATCTAATTTAATAACTTGTAACTTTATCACGGACTTCATCACGTTGAAACTTTATCATGAACTTCATCATATTGAAAAAGTGTTTCCTTATACTTTTTCTTAGATGTAAATAATATTATAAAAAGCCTTGTTAGAACCATTACAAGCATTAGTATTCAATCGAGACATGGAGGAGTTGTTCGATTTCGAGACACTTATACATCAAACATTAGAGGACTCCGGTTGGGCAGCGCCTGTGGAGCAACCTCATCTAGTTGTCAACCCGGTGGAGGAGGAGGAAGAGGAGGAGGAGGAGAGACGTCAGCGGAGACACCGACATCAGGTAATGCAACGATGGTTGGCGGCAATGACTCGTAGAGTTCGCCGCCGCCGTGATAGGGTCCCACGACAGAACCAGGCGGGGGAGCCAGTTGTAGTTGCCAGGGGCCGGGGATGACCAAGACATGCCAATCTTGAAGAAGATCCACATGCCTTGGTTGCAGAGTTACAACCCCTAAATCCCATTCCACTGGCAAATATGATTGGTTCCCATGAGATTATAGAGAGGGTACTGCTGAGGGAGGAATTTAGAGTGCTGAATAATTTATCCATGCTCGAATCAAATCTTTTGACCTATGTACCTAGATCAAATAGGTTTAGGAGACCCTGGTATGTTATATACCGGACTATTGCATTGATCCGCCTAGGAGCAATAGGGGAGAATGTTAACCCTCAGCTACTTCTACCTGAAAGTCGGTTGGGGGGTTATCAATCATCAAATATGCTCTCTCATACACTCTCTCTCGCTCTCTCTTACCCTCTCATTCTCTCTCGCTCTCTATTGATTTCTCTTCCACTCAACCACACTCTTGCTATCTCTATTGTTCTCACTCCCTAACGAACATTAACAAACTATAGTAATGCTGAGAAGAATGCGAAGATCGGAATAAAGAAGAGACGAGAAGAACGAGTTGAAAAATTACCCCACTGAAAAGCAGTGAACCGGTTACCATGAGAGCAGCTGGCTCTGATATTACGAACGAACGTGGAGACAATAATAAGAGAGCAAAGAGAAGAGCAATAGCCGACAACTCTCTTCCTCTTCATCTTTTTTCTTTCTCTTTCTCTCCTTCTCCCTCTTCCTCTACCTCATCCTCTTGATTTCATATGTATGACGTCAATGTTGCATTCACAATGCAAGTGCACTACATTATGCAACAATCTCTTTCTATATTTATCATTGAAACGTGAATGCAACGCTAGGTAATAATCGTTTACCTTCAAGATAACATAAATCTAATTTAATAACTTGTAACTTTATCATGGACTTCATCATGTTGAAACTTTATCATGAACTTCATCATATTGAAAAAGCGTTTCCTTATACTTTTTCTTAGATGTAAATAATATTATAAAAAGCCTTGTTAGAACCATTACAAGCATTAGTATTCAATCAAGACATGGAGGAGTTGTTCGATTTCGAGACACTTATACATCAAACATTAGAGGACTCCGGTTGGGCAGCGCCTGTGGAGCAACCTCATCTAGTTGTCAACCCGGTGGAGGAGGAGGAAGAGGAGGAGGAGGAGAGACGTCAGCGGAGACACCGACATCAGGTAATGCAACAATGGTTGGCGGCAATGACTCGTAGAGTTTGCCGCCGCCGTGATAGGGTCCCACGACAGAACCAGGCGGGGGAGCCAGTTGTAGTTGCCAGGGGCCGGGGACGACCAAGACATGCCAATCTTGAAGAAGATCGACATGCCTTGGTTGCAGAGTTACAACCCCTAAATCCCATTCCACCGGCAAATATGATTGGTTCCCACAAGATTATAGAGAGGATACTGCTGAGGGAGGAATTTAGAGTGCTGAATAATTTATCCATGCTCGAATCAAATCTTTTGACCTATGTACCTAGATCAAATAGGTTTAGGAGACCCTGGTATGTTATATACCGGACTATTGCATTAGTCCGCCTAGGAGCAATAGGGGAGATTGTTAACCCTCAGCTACTTCGGCCTGAAAGTCAGTTGGGGGTTATCAATCGTCAAATATGCTCTCTCATACCCTCTCTCTCGCTCTCTCTTACCCTCTCGCTCTCTCTCGCTCGTTATTGATTTCTCTTCCCCTCAACCACACTCTTGCTATCTCTATTGTTCTCACTCCCTAACGAACATTAACAAACTATAGTAACGCTGAGAAGAATGCGAAGATCGGAATAAAGAAGAGACGAGAAGAATGAGTTGAAAATTTACCCTGCTGAAAAGCAGCGAACCGGTTACCATGAGAGCAGCTGGCTCTGATATTACGAACGAACGTGGAGACAATAATAAGAGAGCAAAGAGAAGAGCAATAGCCGACAACTCTCTTCCTCTTCATCTTTTTTCTTTCTCTTTCACACGCTTATTTTAGCTAGTGGAAACGTTACAAAATATTAGTAGGGAAATCTCCTCAAATATTTTCTCACGTATCTGAAACCTACCACGTTCTGCACATGTGCGACTCTCTTCCAGACTGTTTCTACAACTTGCAGGATTTTCTACGTACCGTGACTCTTCACGTACAGAGCTCAGACCATCCAAATTTACTTAACTTCAATCAATCACTTATTACCATACTTCTATTCATCATTATTTTCCAACTTTTCTATATCTCATGGCTCCTAAGAAATCAAAATCAAGAAACAAACGTCCAACTAAACGACCCCGATCTAGACGATCAGTCAATAAGAAGCGACCAAAGACTTCGCCTTTGAAGCAATTATTACAACCAATTTATCAAGTTGTATCGGCTCTTCCAATTCTGCCGACTCCCATCAAAACTGCCGTAGACTGGATTGCACGCTTTGTCGGGCTGACTACCGCCCAATATACCGACTCAACCAGCACTACATTTTCGATGACTGATGGTGTTATCAATGGTGTTGAATGGGTTGGCCTTGTCAGCGCAAATTTGTATGCTGCTTCAGCAACAGCCGGCGCTTATGACGAAAACCAAGCGCATACGACTACCTTCTCCCTCTTCCTCTACCTCATCCTCTTGGTTTCATATGTATGACGTCAATGTTGCATTCACAATGCAAGTGCACTACATTATGCAACAATCTCTTTCTATATTTATCATTGAAACGTGAATGCAACGCTAGGTAATAATCGTTTACCTTCAAGATAACATAAATCTAATTTAATAACTTGTAACTTTATCACGGACTTCATCACGTTGAAACTTTATCATGAACTTCATCATATTGAAAAAGTGTTTCCTTATACTTTTTCTTAGATGTAAATAATATTATAAAAAGCCTTGTTAGAACCATTACAAGCATTAGTATTCAATCGAGACATGGAGGAGTTGTTCGATTTCAAGACACTTATACATCAAACATTAGAGGACTCCGGTTGGGCAGCACCTGTGGAGCAACCTCATCTAGTTGTCAACCCGGTGGAGGAGGAGGAAGAGGAGGAGGAGGAGAGACGTCAGCGGTGACACCGACATCAGGTAATGCAACGATGGTTGGCGGCAATGACTCGTAGAGTTCGCCGCCGCCGTGATAGGGTCCCACGACAGAACCAGGCGGGGGAGCCAGTTGTAGTTGCCAGGGGCCGGGGATGACCAAGACATGCCAATCTTGAAGAAGATCCACATGCCTTGGTTGCAGAGTTACAACCCCTAAATCCCATTCCACTGGCAAATATGATTGGTTCCCACGAGATTATAGAGAGGGTACTGCTGAGGGAGGAATTTAGAGTGCTGAATAATTTATCCATGCTCGAATCAAATCTTTTGACCTATGTACCTAGATCAAATAGGTTTAGGAGACCCTGGTATGTTATATACTGGACTATTGCATTGATCCGCCTAGGAGCAATAGGGGAGAATGTTAACCCTCAGGTACTTCTACCTGAAAGTCGGTTGGGGGTTATCAATCATCAAATATGCTCTCTCATACCCTCTCTCTCGCTCTCTCTTACCCTCTCATTCTCTCTCGCTCTCTATTGATTTCTCTTCCACTCAACCACACTCTTGCTATCTCTATTGTTCTCACTCCCTAACGAACATTAACAAACTATAGTAATGCTGAGAAGAATGCGAAGATCGGAATAAAGAAGAGACGAGAAGAACGAGTTGAAAATTTACCCCACTGAAAAGCAGTGAACCGGTTACCATGAGAGCAGCTGGCTCTGATATTACGAACGAACGTGGAGACAATAATAAGAGAGCAAAGAGAAGAGCAATAGCCGACAACTCTCTTCCTCTTCATCTTTTTTCTTTCTCTTTCTCTCCTTCTCCCTCTTCCTCTACCTCATCCTCTTGATTTCATATGTATGACGTCAATGTTGCATTCACA
Organism: Conomelus anceps; assembly: GCA_948455865.1. Lineage (NCBI taxonomy): Eukaryota > Metazoa > Arthropoda > Insecta > Hemiptera > Delphacidae > Conomelus > Conomelus anceps. The sequence continues at coordinate 11,278,696 of OX418222.1, forward strand.
ATGCAAGTGCACTACATTATGCAACAATCTCTTTCTATATTTATCATTGAAACGTGAATGCAACGCTAGGTAATAATCGTTTACCTTCAAGATAACATAAATCTAATTTAATAACTTGTAACTTTATCATGGACTTCATCACGTTGAAACTTTATCATGAACTTCATCATATTGAAAAAGCGTTTCCTTATACTTTTTCTTAGATGTAAATAATATTATAAAAAGCCTTGTTAGAACCATTACAAGCATTAGTATTCAATCGAGACATGGAGGAGTTGTTCGATTTCGAGACACTTATACATCAAACATTAGAGGACTCCGGTTGGGCAGCGCCTGTGGAGCAACCTCATCTAGTTGTCAACCCGGTGGAGGAGGAGGAGGAGAGACGTCAGCGGAGACACCGACATCAGGTAATGCAACAATGGTTGGCGGCAATGACTCGTAGAGTTTGCCGCCGCCGTGATAGGGTCCCACGACAGAACCAGGCGGGGGAGCCAGTTGTAGTTGCCAGGGGCCGGGGACGACCAAGACATGCCAATCTTGAAGAAGATTGACATGCCTTGGTTGCAGAGTTACAACCCCTAAATCCCATTCCACCGGCAAATATGATTGGTTCCCACAAGATTATAGAGAGGATACTGCTGAGGGAGGAATTTAGAGTGCTGAATAATTTATCCATGCTCGAATCAAATCTTTTGACCTATGTACCTAGATCAAATAGGTTTAGGAGACCCTGGTATGTTATATACCGGACTATTGCATTAGTCCGCCTAGGAGCAATAGGGGAGATTGTTAACCCTCAGCTACTTCGGCCTGAAAGTCAGTTGGGGGTTATCAATCGTCAAATATGCTCTCTCATACCCTCTCTCTCGCTCTCTCTTACCCTCTCGCTCTCTCTCGCTCGTTATTGATTTCTCTTCCCCTCAACCACACTCTTGCTATCTCTATTGTTCTCACTCCCTAACGAACATTAACAAACTATAGTAACGCTGAGAAGAATGCGAAGATCGGAATAAAGAAGAGACGAGAAGAATGAGTTGAAAATTTACCCTGCTGAAAAGCAGCGAACCGGTTACCATGAGAGCAGCTGGCTCTGATATTACGAACGAACGTGGAGACAATAATAAGAGAGCAAAGAGAAGAGCAATAGCCGACAACTCTCTTCCTCTTCATCTTTTTTCTTTCTCTTTCACACGCTTATTTTAGCTAGTGGAAACGTTACAAAATATTAGTAGGGAAATCTCCTCAAATATTTTCTCACGTATCTGAAACCTACCACGTTCTGCACATGTGCGACTCTCTTCCAGACTGTTTCTACAACTTGCAGGATTTTCTACGTACCGTGACTCTTCACGTACAGAGCTCAGACCATCCAAATTTACTTAACTTCAATCAATCACTTATTACCATACTTCTATTCATCATTATTTTCCAACTTTTCTATATCTCATGGCTCCTAAGAAATCAAAATCAAGAAACAAACGTCCAACTAAACGACCCCGATCTAGACGATCAGTCAATAAGAAGCGACCAAAGACTTCGCCTTTGAAGCAATTATTACAACCAATTTATCAAGTTGTATCGGCTCTTCCAATTCTGCCGACTCCCATCAAAACTGCCGTAGACTGGATTGCACGCTTTGTCGGGCTGACTACCGCCCAATATACCGACTCAACCAGCACTACATTTTCGATGACTGATGGTGTTATCAATGGTGTTGAATGGGTTGGCCTTGTCAGCGCAAATTTGTATGCTGCTTCAGCAACAGCCGGCGCTTATGACGAAAACCAAGCGCATACGACTACCTTCTCCCTCTTCCTCTACCTCATCCTCTTGGTTTCATATGTATGACGTCAATGTTGCATTCACAATGCAAGTGCACTACATTATGCAACAATCTCTTTCTATATTTATCATTGAAACGTGAATGCAACGCTAGGTAATAATCGTTTACCTTCAAGATAACATAAATCTAATTTAATAACTTGTAACTTTATCACGGACTTCATCACGTTGAAACTTTATCATGAACTTCATCATATTGAAAAAGTGTTTCCTTATACTTTTTCTTAGATGTAAATAATATTATAAAAAGCCTTGTTAGAACCATTACAAGCATTAGTATTCAATCGAGACATGGAGGAGTTGTTCGATTTCAAGACACTTATACATCAAACATTAGAGGACTCCGGTTGGGCAGCACCTGTGGAGCAACCTCATCTAGTTGTCAACCCGGTGGAGGAGGAGGAAGAGGAGGAGGAGGAGAGACGTCAGCGGTGACACCGACATCAGGTAATGCAACGATGGTTGGCGGCAATGACTCGTAGAGTTCGCCGCCGCCGTGATAGGGTCCCACGACAGAACCAGGCGGGGGAGCCAGTTGTAGTTGCCAGGGGCCGGGGATGACCAAGACATGCCAATCTTGAAGAAGATCCACATGCCTTGGTTGCAGAGTTACAACCCCTAAATCCCATTCCACTGGCAAATATGATTGGTTCCCACGAGATTATAGAGAGGGTACTGCTGAGGGAGGAATTTAGAGTGCTGAATAATTTATCCATGCTCGAATCAAATCTTTTGACCTATGTACCTAGATCAAATAGGTTTAGGAGACCCTGGTATGTTATATACTGGACTATTGCATTGATCCGCCTAGGAGCAATAGGGGAGAATGTTAACCCTCAGGTACTTCTACCTGAAAGTCGGTTGGGGGTTATCAATCATCAAATATGCTCTCTCATACCCTCTCTCTCGCTCTCTCTTACCCTCTCATTCTCTCTCGCTCTCTATTGATTTCTCTTCCACTCAACCACACTCTTGCTATCTCTATTGTTCTCACTCCCTAACGAACATTAACAAACTATAGTAATGCTGAGAAGAATGCGAAGATCGGAATAAAGAAGAGACGAGAAGAACGAGTTGAAAATTTACCCCACTGAAAAGCAGTGAACCGGTTACCATGAGAGCAGCTGGCTCTGATATTACGAACGAACGTGGAGACAATAATAAGAGAGCAAAGAGAAGAGCAATAGCCGACAACTCTCTTCCTCTTCATCTTTTTTCTTTCTCTTTCTCTCCTTCTCCCTCTTCCTCTACCTCATCCTCTTGATTTCATATGTATGACGTCAATGTTGCATTCACAATGCAAGTGCACTACATTATGCAACAATCTCTTTCTATATTTATCATTGAAACGTGAATGCAACGCTAGGTAATAATCGTTTACCTTCAAGATAACATAAATCTAATTTAATAACTTGTAACTTTATCATGGACTTCATCACGTTGAAACTTTATCATGAACTTCATCATATTGAAAAAGCGTTTCCTTATACTTTTTCTTAGATGTAAATAATATTATAAAAAGCCTTGTTAGAACCATTACAAGCATTAGTATTCAATCGAGACATGGAGGAGTTGTTCGATTTCGAGACACTTATACATCAAACATTAGAGGACTCCGGTTGGGCAGCGCCTGTGGAGCAACCTCATCTAGTTGTCAACCCGGTGGAGGAGGAGGAGGAGAGACGTCAGCGGAGACACCGACATCAGGTAATGCAACAATGGTTGGCGGCAATGACTCGTAGAGTTTGCCGCCGCCGTGATAGGGTCCCACGACAGAACCAGGCGGGGGAGCCAGTTGTAGTTGCCAGGGGCCGGGGACGACCAAGACATGCCAATCTTGAAGAAGATTGACATGCCTTGGTTGCAGAGTTACAACCCCTAAATCCCATTCCACCGGCAAATATGATTGGTTCCCACAAGATTATAGAGAGGATACTGCTGAGGGAGGAATTTAGAGTGCTGAATAATTTATCCATGCTCGAATCAAATCTTTTGACCTATGTACCTAGATCAAATAGGTTTAGGAGACCCTGGTATGTTATATACCGGACTATTGCATTAGTCCGCCTAGGAGCAATAGGGGAGATTGTTAACCCTCAGCTACTTCGGCCTGAAAGTCAGTTGGGGGTTATCAATCGTCAAATATGCTCTCTCATACCCTCTCTCTCGCTCTCTCTTACCCTCTCGCTCTCTCTCGCTCGTTATTGATTTCTCTTCCCCTCAACCACACTCTTGCTATCTCTATTGTTCTCACTCCCTAACGAACATTAACAAACTATAGTAACGCTGAGAAGAATGCGAAGATCGGAATAAAGAAGAGACGAGAAGAATGAGTTGAAAATTTACCCTGCTGAAAAGCAGCGAACCGGTTACCATGAGAGCAGCTGGCTCTGATATTACGAACGAACGTGGAGACAATAATAAGAGAGCAAAGAGAAGAGCAATAGCCGACAACTCTCTTCCTCTTCATCTTTTTTCTTTCTCTTTCACACGCTTATTTTAGCTAGTGGAAACGTTACAAAATATTAGTAGGGAAATCTCCTCAAATATTTTCTCACGTATCTGAAACCTACCACGTTCTGCACATGTGCGACTCTCTTCCAGACTGTTTCTACAACTTGCAGGATTTTCTACGTACCGTGACTCTTCACGTACAGAGCTCAGACCATCCAAATTTACTTAACTTCAATCAATCACTTATTACCATACTTCTATTCATCATTATTTTCCAACTTTTCTATATCTCATGGCTCCTAAGAAATCAAAATCAAGAAACAAACGTCCAACTAAACGACCCCGATCTAGACGATCAGTCAATAAGAAGCGACCAAAGACTTCGCCTTTGAAGCAATTATTACAACCAATTTATCAAGTTGTATCGGCTCTTCCAATTCTGCCGACTCCCATCAAAACTGCCGTAGACTGGATTGCACGCTTTGTCGGGCTGACTACCGCCCAATATACCGACTCAACCAGCACTACATTTTCGATGACTGATGGTGTTATCAATGGTGTTGAATGGGTTGGCCTTGTCAGCGCAAATTTGTATGCTGCTTCAGCAACAGCCGGCGCTTATGACGAAAACCAAGCGCATACGACTACCTTCTCCCTCTTCCTCTACCTCATCCTCTTGGTTTCATATGTATGACGTCAATGTTGCATTCACAATGCAAGTGCACTACATTATGCAACAATCTCTTTCTATATTTATCATTGAAACGTGAATGCAACGCTAGGTAATAATCGTTTACCTTCAAGATAACATAAATCTAATTTAATAACTTGTAACTTTATCACGGACTTCATCACGTTGAAACTTTATCATGAACTTCATCATATTGAAAAAGTGTTTCCTTATACTTTTTCTTAGATGTAAATAATATTATAAAAAGCCTTGTTAGAACCATTACAAGCATTAGTATTCAATCGAGACATGGAGGAGTTGTTCGATTTCAAGACACTTATACATCAAACATTAGAGGACTCCGGTTGGGCAGCACCTGTGGAGCAACCTCATCTAGTTGTCAACCCGGTGGAGGAGGAGGAAGAGGAGGAGGAGGAGAGACGTCAGCGGTGACACCGACATCAGGTAATGCAACGATGGTTGGCGGCAATGACTCGTAGAGTTCGCCGCCGCCGTGATAGGGTCCCACGACAGAACCAGGCGGGGGAGCCAGTTGTAGTTGCCAGGGGCCGGGGATGACCAAGACATGCCAATCTTGAAGAAGATCCACATGCCTTGGTTGCAGAGTTACAACCCCTAAATCCCATTCCACTGGCAAATATGATTGGTTCCCACGAGATTATAGAGAGGGTACTGCTGAGGGAGGAATTTAGAGTGCTGAATAATTTATCCATGCTCGAATCAAATCTTTTGACCTATGTACCTAGATCAAATAGGTTTAGGAGACCCTGGTATGTTATATACTGGACTATTGCATTGATCCGCCTAGGAGCAATAGGGGAGAATGTTAACCCTCAGGTACTTCTACCTGAAAGTCGGTTGGGGGTTATCAATCATCAAATATGCTCTCTCATACCCTCTCTCTCGCTCTCTCTTACCCTCTCATTCTCTCTCGCTCTCTATTGATTTCTCTTCCACTCAACCACACTCTTGCTATCTCTATTGTTCTCACTCCCTAACGAACATTAACAAACTATAGTAATGCTGAGAAGAATGCGAAGATCGGAATAAAGAAGAGACGAGAAGAACGAGTTGAAAATTTACCCCACTGAAAAGCAGTGAACCGGTTACCATGAGAGCAGCTGGCTCTGATATTACGAACGAACGTGGAGACAATAATAAGAGAGCAAAGAGAAGAGCAATAGCCGACAACTCTCTTCCTCTTCATCTTTTTTCTTTCTCTTTCTCTCCTTCTCCCTCTTCCTCTACCTCATCCTCTTGATTTCATATGTATGACGTCAATGTTGCATTCACAATGCAAGTGCACTACATTATGCAACAATCTCTTTCTATATTTATCATTGAAACGTGAATGCAACGCTAGGTAATAATCGTTTACCTTCAAGATAACATAAATCTAATTTAATAACTTGTAACTTTATCATGGACTTCATCACGTTGAAACTTTATCATGAACTTCATCATATTGAAAAAGCGTTTCCTTATACTTTTTCTTAGATGTAAATAATATTATAAAAAGCCTTGTTAGAACCATTACAAGCATTAGTATTCAATCGAGACATGGAGGAGTTGTTCGATTTCGAGACACTTATACATCAAACATTAGAGGACTCCGGTTGGGCAGCGCCTGTGGAGCAACCTCATCTAGTTGTCAACCCGGTGGAGGAGGAGGAGGAGAGACGTCAGCGGAGACACCGACATCAGGTAATGCAACAATGGTTGGCGGCAATGACTCGTAGAGTTTGCCGCCGCCGTGATAGGGTCCCACGACAGAACCAGGCGGGGGAGCCAGTTGTAGTTGCCAGGGGCCGGGGACGACCAAGACATGCCAATCTTGAAGAAGATTGACATGCCTTGGTTGCAGAGTTACAACCCCTAAATCCCATTCCACCGGCAAATATGATTGGTTCCCACAAGATTATAGAGAGGATACTGCTGAGGGAGGAATTTAGAGTGCTGAATAATTTATCCATGCTCGAATCAAATCTTTTGACCTATGTACCTAGATCAAATAGGTTTAGGAGACCCTGGTATGTTATATACCGGACTATTGCATTAGTCCGCCTAGGAGCAATAGGGGAGATTGTTAACCCTCAGCTACTTCGGCCTGAAAGTCAGTTGGGGGTTATCAATCGTCAAATATGCTCTCTCATACCCTCTCTCTCGCTCTCTCTCGCTCGTTATTGATTTCTCTTCCCCTCAACCACACTCTTGCTATCTCTATTGTTCTCACTCCCTAACGAACATTAACAAACTATAGTAACGCTGAGAAGAATGCAAAGATCGGAATAAAGAAGAGACGAGAAGAATGAGTTGAAAATTTACCCTGCTGAAAAGCAGCGAACCGGTTACCATGAGAGCAGCTGGCTCTGATATTACGAACGAACGTGGAGACAATAATAAGAGAGCAAAGAGAAGAGCAATAGCCGACAACTCTCTTCCTCTTCATCTTTTTTCTTTCTCTTTCACACGCTTATTTTAGCTAATGGAAACGTTACAAAATATTAGTAGGGAAATCTCCTCAAACATTTTCTCACGTATCTGAAACCAACCACGTTCTGCACATGTGCGACTCTCTTCCAGACTGTTTCTACAACTTGCAGGATTTTCTACGTACCGTGACTCTTCACGTACAGAGCTCAGACCATCCAAATTTACTTAACTTCAATCAATCACTTATTACCATACTTCTATTCATCATTATTTTCCAACTTTTCTATATCTCATGGCTCCTAAGAAATCAAAATCAAGAAACAAACGTCCAACTAAACGACCCCGATCTAGACGATCAGTCAATAAGAAGCGACCAAAGACTTCGCCTTTGAAGCAATTATTACAACCAATTTATCAAGTTGTATCGGCTCTTCCAATTCTGCCGACTCCCATCAAAACTGCCGCAGACTGGATTGCACGCTTTGTCGGGCTGACTACCGCCCAATATACCGACTCAACCAGCACTACATTTTCGATGACTGATGGTGTTATCAATGGTGTTGAATGGGTTGGCCTTGTCAGCGCAAATTTGTATGCTGCTTCAGCAACAGCCGGCGCTTATGACGAAAACCAAGCGCATACGACTACCTTCTCCCTCTTCCTCTACCTCATCCTCTTGGTTTCATATGTATGACGTCAATGTTGCATTCACAATGCAAGTGCACTACATTATGCAACAATCTCTTTCTATATTTATCATTGAAACGTGAATGCAACGCTAGGTAATAATCGTTTACCTTCAAGATAACATAAATCTAATTTAATAACTTGTAACTTTATCATGGACTTCATCACGTTGAAACTTTATCATGAACTTCATCATATTGAAAAAGCGTTTTCTTATACTTTTTCTTAGATGTAAATAATATTATAAAAAGCCTTGTTAGAACCATTACAAGCATTAGTATTCAATTGAGACATGGAGGAGTTGTTCGATTTCGAGACACTTATACATCAAACATTAGAGGACTCCGGTTGGGCAGCGCCTGTGGAGCAACCTCATCTAGTTGTCAACCCGGTGGAGGAGGAGGAAGAGGAGGAGGAGGAGAGACGTCAGCGGAGACACCGACGTCAGGTAATGCAACGATGGTTGGCGGTAATGACTCGTAGAGTTCGCCGCCGCTGTGATAGGGTCCCACGACAGAACCAGGCGGGGGAGCCAGTTGTAGTTGCCAGGGGCCGGGGACAACCGAGACATGCCAATCTTGAAGAAGATCGACATGCCTTGGTTGCAGAGTTACAACCCCTAAATCCCATTCCACTGGCAAATATGATTGGTTCCCACGAGATTATAGAGAGGGTACTGCTGAGGGAGGAATTTAGAGTGCTGAATAATTTATCCATGCTCAAATCAAATCTTTTGACCTATGTACCTAGATCAAATAGGTTTAGGAGACCCTGGTATGTTATATACCGGACTATTGCATTAGTCCGCCTAGGAGCAATAGGGGAGATTGTTAACCCTCAGCTACTTCGGCCTGAAAGTCGGTTGGGGGTCATCAATCATCAAATATGCTCTCTCATACCCTCTCTCTCGCTCTCTCTTACCCTCTCATTCTCTCTCGCTCTCTATTGATTTCTCTTCCACTCAACCACACTCTTGCTATCTCTATTGTTCTCACTCCCTAACGAACATTAACAAACTATAGTAATGCTGAGAAGAATGCGAAGATCGGAATAAAGAAGAGACGAGAAGAACGAGTTGAAAATTTACCCCACTGAAAAGCAGTGAACCGGTTACCATGAGAGCAGCTGGCTCTGATATTACGAACGAACGTGGAGACAATAATAAGAGAGCAAAGAGAAGAGCAATAGCCGACAACTCTCTTCCTCTTCATCTTTTTTCTTTCTCTTTCTCTCCTTCTCCCTCTTCCTCTACCTCATCCTCTTGATTTCATATGTATGACGTCAATGTTGCATTCACAATGCAAGTGCACTACATTATGCAACAATCTCTTTCTATATTTATCATTGAAACGTGAATGCAACGCTAGGTAATAATCGTTTACCTTCAAGATAACATAAATCTAATTTAATAACTTGTAACTTTATCATGGACTTCATCACGTTGAAACTTTATCATGAACTTCATCATATTGAAAAAGCGTTTCCTTATACTTTTTCTTAGATGTAAATAATATTATAAAAAGCCTTGTTAGAACCATTACAAGCATTAGTATTCAATCTAGACATGGAGGAGTTGTTCGATTTCGAGACACTTATACATCAAACATTAGAGGACTCCGGTTGGGCAGCGCCTGTGGAGCAACCTCATCTAGTTGTCAACCCGGTGGAGGAGGAGGAAGAGGAGGAGGAGGAGAGACGTCAGCGGAGACACCGACGTCAGGTAATGCAACGATGGTTGGCGGTAATGACTCGTAGAGTTCGCCGCCGCTGTGATAGGGTCCCACGACAGAACCAGGCGGGGGAGCCAGTTGTAGTTGCCAGGGGCCGGGGACAACCGAGACATGCCAATCTTGAAGAAGATCGACATGCCTTGGTTGCAGAGTTACAACCCCTAAATCCCATTCCACTGGCAAATATGATTGGTTCCCACGAGATTATAGAGAGGGTACTGCTGAGGGAGGAATTTAGAGTGCTGAATAATTTATCCATGCTCGAATCAAATCTTTTGACCTATGTACCTAGATCAAATAGGTTTAGGAGACCCTGGTATGTTATATACCGGACTATTGCATTGATCCGCCTAGGAGCAATAGGGGAGAATGTTAACCCTCAGCTACTTCTACCTGAAAGTCGGTTGGGGGTTATCAATCATCAAATATGCTCTCTCATACCCTCTCATTCTCTCTCGCTCTCTATTGATTTCTCTTCCACTCAACCACACTCTTGCTATCTCTATTGTTCTCACTCCCTAACGAACATTAACAAACTATAGTAATGCTGAGAAGAATGCGAAGATCGGAATAAAGAAGAGACGAGAAGAACGAGTTGAAAATTTACCCCACTGAAAAGCAGTGAACCGGTTACCATGAGAGCAGCTGGCTCTGATATTACGAACGAACGTGGAGACAATAATAAGAGAGCAAAGAGAAGAGCAATAGCCGACAACTCTCTTCCTCTTCATCTTTTTTCTTTCTCTTTCTCTCCTTCTCCCTCTTCCTCTACCTCATCCTCTTGATTTCATATGTATGACGTCAATGTTGCATTCACAATGCAAGTGCACTACATTATGCAACAATCTCTTTCTATATTTATCATTGAAACGTGAATGCAACGCTAGGTAATAATCGTTTACCTTCAAGATAACATAAATCTAATTTAATAACTTGTAACTTTATCATGGACTTCATCACGTTGAAACTTTATCATGAACTTCATCATATTGAAAAAGCGTTTCCTTATACTTTTTCTTAGATGTAAATAATATTATAAAAAGCCTTGTTAGAACCATTACAAGCATTAGTATTCAATCTAGACATGGAGGAGTTGTTCGATTTCGAGACACTTATACATCAAACATTAGAGGACTCTGGTTGGGCAGCGCCTGTGGAGCAACCTCATCTAGTTGTCAACCCGGTGGAGGAGGAGGAAGAGGAGGAGGAGGAGAGACGTCAGCGGAGACACCGACATCAGGTAATGCAACAATGGTTGGCGGCAATGACTCGTAGAGTTTGCCGCCGCCGTGATAGGGTCCCACGACAGAACCAGGCGGGGGAGCCAGTTGTAGTTGCCAGGGGCCGGGGACGACCAAGACATGCCAATCTTGAAGAAGATCGACATGCCTTGGTTGCAGAGTTACAACCCCTAAATCCCATTCCACCGGCAAATATGATTGGTTCCCACAAGATTATAGAGAGGATACTGCTGAGGGAGGAATTTAGAGTGCTGAATAATTTATCCATGCTCGAATCAAATCTTTTGACCTATGTACCTAGATCAAATAGGTTTAGGAGACCCTGGTATGTTATATACCGGACTATTGCATTAGTCCGCCTAGGAGCAATAGGGGAGATTGTTAACCCTCAGCTACTTCGGCCTGAAAGTCAGTTGGGGGTTATCAATCGTCAAATATGCTCTCTCATACCCTCTCTCTCGCTCTCTCTTACCCTCTCGCTCTCTCTCGCTCGTTATTGATTTCTCTTCCCCTCAACCACACTCTTGCTATCTCTATTGTTCTCACTCCCTAACGAACATTAACAAACTATAGTAACGCTGAGAAGAATGCGAAGATCGGAATAAAGAAGAGACGAGAAGAATGAGTTGAAAATTTACCCTGCTGAAAAGCAGCGAACCGGTTACCATGAGAGCAGCTGGCTCTGATATTACGAACGAACGTGGAGACAATAATAAGAGAGCAAAGAGAAGAGCAATAGCCGACAACTCTCTTCCTCTTCATCTTTTTTCTTTCTCTTTCACACGCTTATTTTAGCTAGTGGAAACGTTACAAAATATTAGTAGGGAAATCTCCTCAAATATTTTCTCACGTATCTGAAACCTACCACGTTCTGCACATGTGCGACTCTCTTCCAGACTGTTTCTACAACTTGCAGGATTTTCTACGTACCGTGACTCTTCACGTACAGAGCTCAGACCATCCAAATTTACTTAACTTCAATCAATCACTTATTACCATACTTCTATTCATCATTATTTTCCAACTTTTCTATATCTCATGGCTCCTAAGAAATCAAAATCAAGAAACAAACGTCCAACTAAACGACCCCGATCTAGACGATCAGTCAATAAGAAGCGACCAAAGACTTCGCCTTTGAAGCAATTATTACAACCAATTTATCAAGTTGTATCGGCTCTTCCAATTCTGCCGACTCCCATCAAAACTGCCACAGACTGGATTGCACGCTTTGTCGGGCTGACTACCGCCCAATATACCGACTCAACCAGCACTACATTTTCGATGACTGATGGTGTTATCAATGGTGTTGAATGGGTTGGCCTTGTCAGGGCAAATTTGTATGCTGCTTCAGCAACAGCCGGCGCTTATGACGAAAACCAAGCGCATACGACTACCTTCTCCCTCTTCCTCTACCTCATCCTCTTGGTTTCATATGTATGACATCAATGTTGCATTCACAATGCAAGTGCACTACATTATGCAACAATCTCTTTCTATATTTATCATTGAAACGTGAATGCAATGCTAGGTAATAATCGTTTACCTTCAAGATAACATAAATCTAATTTAATAACTTGTAACTTTATCATGGACTTCATCACGTTGAAACTTTATCATGAACTTCATCATATTGAAAAAGCGTTTTCTTATACTTTTTCTTAGATGTAAATAATATTATAAAAAGCCTTGTTAGAACCATTACAAGCATTAGTATTCAATTGAGACATGGAGGAGTTGTTCGATTTCAAGACACTTATACATCAAACATTAGAGGACTCCGGTTGGGCAGCGCCTGTGGAGCAACCTCATCTAGTTGTCAACCCGGTGGAGGAGGAGGAAGAGGAGGAGGAGGAGAGACGTCAGCGGAGACACCGACGTCAGGTAATGCAACGATGGTTGGCGGTAATGACTCATAGAGTTCGCCGCCGCTGTGATAGGGTCCCACGACAGAACCAGGCGGGGGAGCCAGTTGTAGTTGCCAGGGGCCGGGGACGACCGAGACATGCCAATCTTGAAGAAGATCGACATGCCTTGGTTGCAGAGTTACAACCCCTAAATCCCATTCCACTGGCAAATATGATTGGTTCCCACGAGATTATAGAGAGGGTACTGCTGAGGGAGGAATTTAGAGTGCTGAATAATTTATCCATGCTCAAATCAAATCTTTTGACCTATGTACCTAGATCAAATAGGTTTAGGAGACCCTGGTATGTTATATACCGGACTATTGCATTAGTCCGCCTAGGAGCAATAGGGGAGATTGTTAACCCTCAGCTACTTCGGCCTGAAAGTCGGTTGGGGGTCATCAATCATCAAATATGCTCTCTCATACCCTCTCTCTCGCTCTCTCTTACCCTCTCATTCTCTCTCGCTCTCTATTGATTTCTCTTCCACTCAACCACACTCTTGCTATCTCTATTGTTCTCACTCCCTAACGAACATTAACAAACTATAGTAATGCTGAGAAGAATGCGAAGATCGGAATAAAGAAGAGACGAGAAGAACGAGTTGAAAATTTACCCCACTGAAAAGCAGTGAACCGGTTACCATGAGAGCAGCTGGCTCTGATATTACGAACGAACGTGGAGACAATAATAAGAGAGCAAAGAGAAGAGCAATAGCCGACAACTCTCTTCCTCTTCATCTTTTTTCTTTCTCTTTCTCTCCTTCTCCCTCTTCCTCTACCTCATCCTCTTGATTTCATATGTATGACGTAAATGTTGCATTCACAATGCAAGTGCACTACATTATGCAACAATCTCTTTCTATATTTATCATTGAAACGTGAATGCAACGCTAGGTAATAATCGTTTACCTTCAAGATAACATAAATCTAATTTAATAACTTGTAACTTTATCATGGACTTCATCACGTTGAAACTTTATCATGAACTTCATCATATTGAAAAAGCGTTTCCTTATACTTTTTCTTAGATGTAAATAATATTATAAAAAGCCTTGTTAGAACCATTACAAGCATTAATATTCAATCTACACATGGAGGAGTTGTTCGATTTCGAGACACTTATACATCAAACATTAGAGGACTCCGGTTGGGCAGCGCCTGTGGAGCAACCTCATCTAGTTGTCAACCCGGTGGAGGAGGAGGAAGAGGAGGAGGAGGAGAGACGTCAGCGGAGACACCGACGTCAGGTAATGCAACGATGGTTGGCGGTAATGACTCGTAGAGTTCGCCGCCGCTGTGATAGGGTCCCACGACAGAACCAGGCGGGGGAGCCAGTTGTAGTTGCCAGGGGCCGGGGACAACCGAGACATGCCAATCTCGAAGAAGATCGACATGCCTTGGTTGCAGAGTTACAACCCCTAAATCCCATTCCACTGGCAAATATGATTGGTTCCCACGAGATTATAGAGAGGGTACTGCTGAGGGAGGAATTTAGAGTGCTGAATAATTTATCCATGCTCGAATCAAATCTTTTGACCTATGTACCTAGATCAAATAGGTTTAGGAGACCCTGGTATGTTATATACCGGACTATTGCATTGATCCGCCTAGGAGCAATAGGGGAGAATGTTAACCCTCAGCTACTTCTACCTGAAAGTCGGTTGGGGGTTATCAATCATCAAATATGCTCTCTCATACCCTCTCATTCTCTCTCGCTCTCTATTGATTTCTCTTCCACTCAACCACACTCTTGCTATCTCTATTGTTCTCACTCCCTAACGAACATTAACAAACTATAGTAATGCTGAGAAGAATGCGAAGATCGGAATAAAGAAGAGACGAGAAGAACGAGTTGAAAATTTACCCCACTGAAAAGCAGTGAACCGGTTACCATGAGAGCAGCTGGCTCTGATATTACGAACGAACGTGGAGACAATAATAAGAGAGCAAAGAGAAGAGCAATAGCCGACAACTCTCTTCCTCTTCATCTTTTTTCTTTCTCTTTCTCTCCTTCTCCCTCTTCCTCTACCTCATCCTCTTGATTTCATATGTATGACGTCAATGTTGCATTCACAATGCAAGTGCACTACATTATGCAACAATCTCTTTCTATATTTATCATTGAAACGTGAATGCAACGCTAGGTAATAATCGTTTACCTTCAAGATAACATAAATCTAATTTAATAACTTGTAACTTTATCATGGACTTCATCACGTTGAAACTTTATCATGAACTTCATCATATTGAAAAAGCGTTTCCTTATACTTTTTCTTAGATGTAAATAATATTATAAAAAGCCTTGTTAGAACCATTACAAGCATTAGTATTCAATCTAGACATGGAGGAGTTGTTCGATTTCGAGACACTTATACATCAAACATTAGAGGACTCTGGTTGGGCAGCGCCTGTGGAGCAACCTCATCTAGTTGTCAACCCGGTGGAGGAGGAGGAAGAGGAGGAGGAGGAGAGACGTCAGCGGAGACACCGACATCAGGTAATGCAACAATGGTTGGCGGCAATGACTCGTAGAGTTTGCCGCCGCCGTGATAGGGTCCCACGACAGAACCAGGCGGGGGAGCCAGTTGTAGTTGCCAGGGGCCGGGGACGACCAAGACATGCCAATCTTGAAGAAGATCGACATGCCTTGGTTGCAGAGTTACAACCCCTAAATCCCATTCCACCGGCAAATATGATTGGTTCCCACAAGATTATAGAGAGGATACTGCTGAGGGAGGAATTTAGAGTGCTGAATAATTTATCCATGCTCGAATCAAATCTTTTGACCTATGTACCTAGATCAAATAGGTTTAGGAGACCCTGGTATGTTATATACCGGACTATTGCATTAGTCCGCCTAGGAGCAATAGGGGAGATTGTTAACCCTCAGCTACTTCGGCCTGAAAGTCAGTTGGGGGTTATCAATCGTCAAATATGCTCTCTCATACCCTCTCTCTCGCTCTCTCTTACCCTCTCGCTCTCTCTCGCTCGTTATTGATTTCTCTTCCCCTCAACCACACTCTTGCTATCTCTATTGTTCTCACTCCCTAACGAACATTAACAAACTATAGTAACGCTGAGAAGAATGCGAAGATCGGAATAAAGAAGAGACGAGAAGAATGAGTTGAAAATTTACCCTGCTGAAAAGCAGCGAACCGGTTACCATGAGAGCAGCTGGCTCTGATATTACGAACGAACGTGGAGACAATAATAAGAGAGCAAAGAGAAGAGCAATAGCCGACAACTCTCTTCCTCTTCATCTTTTTTCTTTCTCTTTCACACGCTTATTTTAGCTAGTGGAAACGTTACAAAATATTAGTAGGGAAATCTCCTCAAATATTTTCTCACGTATCTGAAACCTACCACGTTCTGCACATGTGCGACTCTCTTCCAGACTGTTTCTACAACTTGCAGGATTTTCTACGTACCGTGACTCTTCACGTACAGAGCTCAGACCATCCAAATTTACTTAACTTCAATCAATCACTTATTACCATACTTCTATTCATCATTATTTTCCAACTTTTCTATATCTCATGGCTCCTAAGAAATCAAAATCAAGAAACAAACGTCCAACTAAACGACCCCGATCTAGACGATCAGTCAATAAGAAGCGACCAAAGACTTCGCCTTTGAAGCAATTATTACAACCAATTTATCAAGTTGTATCGGCTCTTCCAATTCTGCCGACTCCCATCAAAACTGCCACAGACTGGATTGCACGCTTTGTCGGGCTGACTACCGCCCAATATACCGACTCAACCAGCACTGCATTTTCGATGACTGATGGTGTTATCAATGGTGTTGAATGGGTTGGCCTTGTCAGCGCAAATTTGTATGCTGCTTCAGCAACAGCCGGCGCTTATGACGAAAACCAAGCGCATACGACTACCTTCTCCCTCTTCCTCTACCTCATCCTCTTGGTTTCATATGTATGACATCAATGTTGCATTCACAATGCAAGTGCACTACATTATGCAACAATCTCTTTCTATATTTATCATTGAAACGTGAATGCAACGCTAGGTAATAATCGTTTACCTTCAAGATAACATAAATCTAATTTAATAACTTGTAACTTTATCACGGACTTCATCACGTTGAAACTTTATCATGAACTTCATCATATTGAAAAAGCGTTTTCTTATACTTTTTCTTAGATGTAAATAATATTATAAAAAGCCTTGTTAGAACCATTACAAGCATTAGTATTCAATTGAGACATGGAGGAGTTGTTCGATTTCAAGACACTTATACATCAAACATTAGAGGACTCCGGTTGGGCAGCGCCTGTGGAGCAACCTCATCTAGTTGTCAACCCGGTGGAGGAGGAGGAAGAGGAGGAGGAGGAGAGACGTCAGCGGAGACACCGACGTCAGGTAATGCAACGATGGTTGGCGGTAATGACTCATAGAGTTCGCCGCCGCTGTGATAGGGTCCCACGACAGAACCAGGCGGGGGAGCCAGTTGTAGTTGCCAGGGGCCGGGGACGACCGAGACATGCCAATCTTGAAGAAGATCGACATGCCTTGGTTGCAGAGTTACAACCCCTAAATCCCATTCCACTGGCAAATATGATTGGTTCCCACGAGATTATAGAGAGGGTACTGCTGAGGGAGGAATTTAGAGTGCTGAATAATTTATCCATGCTCAAATCAAATCTTTTGACCTATGTACCTAGATCAAATAGGTTTAGGAGACCCTGGTATGTTATATACCAGACTATTGCATTAGTCCGCCTAGGAGCAATAGGGGAGATTGTTAACCCTCAGCTACTTCGGCCTGAAAGTCGGTTGGGGGTTATCAATCATCAAATATCTGGAATAGTACGGGTACAACCTATTCTAAGTATAGAGTTAGCCCTCTTACTGCTACGGCGGGAAAATACTGAAGGTCTGGTTGCCAGCCGGAGATGTGTTCTCAAAATTTTGGATGAGTTTGACATTAGTTAAGCTCATCCAAAATTCGAGGGTATACAGCTCCCTTTTCCTCCCTCAGCAGTACCCCCTCTATAATCATTCATAGGTGGAAACTTGCTGTGCAGAACTTGTTCTGCACAACAAGCTTCCACCTACTGTCATATTACAAAATTTCAATTATTTTTCAAAATTTCGTTTAAATTCAAGTATTTTTTTAATTTTCGTTAAAATTAAAGTATTTTTTCAAACTATTATTTTTTATCCTTCCCCATGTATAACTGAGAGATCTGCATATTTATATTCTATTAAACGACTAATTACTATATCCTCCAAATTTTGTTACATCACATGTCAAACTATAAAATTTAAAGACCGTTGCAACCCTCTTAGTGGAGGGATTCACCTAAATTCGCTATGATTGGTGGATTACCGCATCACGTCTCCTCCTTCTCCAAAACCTCGGCTTTACCTTAAAAGATTCAGATTACTACTATTTAAATTTTTAAAACCTCACAAACATTTAAAATCTGCGACCAACCACATGCAGCTCATTCCTAGATGTCTAAAGAAATGATACCGACTTCAAACAAGTCCTACAAAAATTTTTTATCTCATCGAGAGCGCGTAAAATTGGATACGAAAGTGAATGGTATGTAAAACTATTTTATTACTAATAATTGAAGCAAACTGAATACAAGTATTCTGAAATCTTTTGATTTTTTCTTAATCAATCATACCAGAACTATAACTATTTGTATTATTGAGAAATAAAAAATATCTTTACTAGTGCTTTGAACCGTAACAGCAATAAAGTTAGAGTATATTGAAAAATTTTGATTGGATTATGACTGTGGCTAACGTGTTCAGCAGTTTTGTCAAGGAGCATATTATTATATTTTTTAAGAATATAAATCAATGTTGATGCTTTATGCAGTTACACATTCTCAAGTAACTAATGTTTCATCCTGCTTCAATAGATAAACTATATGTGAATCACCACCTTTAAAAGAAATAATTAGGTAAAACGATTTGGTAATTCATGATAATAAATATATTACGAGCTTCAAACCGACTATATTCATATTCTTACAAACAATAATGTCATACTTGTACTGAATCATATCATTACGTTAACTCAGGCTAAAAAAGGTCTGTATGTATATAGTACCATAGCCGATATGACTGTAGGTGACTCTTCAGACCTCAATGTTTTAGTCCGAAGAGCGTACTACACAAACGAGGAGTGAGGTAGTTTGTGATTGCTTTCCTCACTGAGCTTACAGAATTGTATCAGTATGCCAAGCCCACCGAAACAAATTCTGAAGCTCTATGCTTGACAGTCCACTCCCACCTTTACACAGGGTCTGGCTGACGAGTGAGTGTGTATACTATCTAGCACACCTCTGAGCTACTTCCTGCGTCCAAGCCATCATTCGACAGAGACGTTTGGAAAGCAACACAATAATTGATGTAGCCTTTTTTGTATCTGAGATGAATAAAATTTAATTCATCGCAAGCCACAATAAGGCAAGAAGGTCTACTTGCTTAAAACATTTCTAAATGTTATATATTATTCAAATTTCAATTTCAATTAACGATGATATTATCTCCATTAGTATTCCATATATTTCATGCCAACTTTTCATTTTAAATTAAACAGCATAGGGAAAAAGATCTGAAAGCGAACACGAGTACAAAGATGGGTTATTTATGCGGAACGACGGACGCCTCGGGCAACAATTTCCTTGTCAATCACCACTAACCTTCTAGAGGAGAACCAGATGCTTTCAGACCAGTGGCGTACCGATAATGGAGCGAGTGGAGCAGTCGCTCCAGGGCGCAAGGCTCTGAGGGGCGCACCGTTCTTGAGAGAAAATTGCCTTTTACTTACAAAAAAATGTATTACTATAATGAAGGCCAAAAGGGTAAAATGCAACACAATTTTTAAAAAACCGTATGAATACATCGCTGTGCATTACTAAAATGTCAAATTTAAAAGAAATCGGTTCACTCGTTCAGCCGTAAATGCGTTACAACCAGACAGAATGCAAAACGGTCGAGTCGAAAGTTGCAAATAGTCGAAAGTAGCAAAGCCAAAACAATGTAAATTAGGTGACAAAAGGTATAACAATTTCAAGTAAGTTAATTGAATGAAGACTTTGGATTTATTCTAGAAAAATAAATCCAAAAAGGTTCAATGATTTTTATATTACCAAGAACAGGACTGAAATACTACACTTTTGAATCCTATTTTCAAAATATTAGAAAATGTTTGTAGGAATGGCTTGCAAAATGCTAAAAAATAACTGCAAATAAATTTATAGAAAAGTGAAAAAATCCAAAACCAGCTGTTTGGAGGTTGATAAAAGCGGAAATCATTAGTGAGAGATTCGCATCTACAAATACGGCGTAGTTAGAGGCGGGATAAAAGCTGCTGATACATTACCACTATACTAATATCAGCCCAATCGGTTGGTTGAGTGTGAGACCGATTTTTTTTGGTGGCGGTGGGGGGGAGGGGGCATCGTAAGACACTTCCGCTCCAGGGCGCTTGAAACCTCGGTACGCCACTGTTTCAGACTACACTTTCTAGAACTGGAAATTGCTCTATGATATTGAACAAGAAACGAAATACTCTTGAAAATGCACAGGTGATTTATCTCAATTTATACAATTAGTATTCCATATATTTCATACCAACTTTTCATTTTGAATTGAATAGCATAGTAATTTCAACTGATATTCCTGCCTGACTGGTTGTAGAATATATAGATCCGACAGCCAGCTTCACCGAGTTCAGTTGGCTATTACGGTAAATAGTTGTTAACCTTGTACCACAGTTTTACGCTGTTTGTGAAATACTAGGAACAAATATTTGAGTTCACTTACATTCAATTCGTAGACTAGTTTCAAGTATGTGATTTGTTGAGCATAAACTTAAGCTGAAATGAGCACAGTTTTGTAATACTTCCTATCAAAGTTTAAATCAATTGTGTATGCTAAACAAATGAGCTGCAGTATGCCTACTGGAATAGTAGGTCAAGTCTCCCTAAATGCGTGGGGCTAAGTCCCCCTAAATGAGGCTTCAGCATATTTCGTTAAATAATTAATTAACCAAGATTGGATCTGCAATTTATTCTATACTAACTTGTAGCTAATTATATGTATAATTGAATGAAAAACGCTAAATGATTTCTTTCCTTTCATAAATATTATGAAACTTGATGAAAGCTACAGCGTTATGAATTTACTTCCGAGTGACGATTTAGACAATATGACCTCTGCTCTCTAATTATGATATTAGCTGAATGGCTTCCCACTGTGAATTATTATTATGTTGGATGTCAATCACCACTCAAAAATTACCCATTCGTAACAAAATATACATGGGTCAAGTCTCTCAAGTTCCCCCCCCCCCCCTATCCTTCTTGTCCTTTTTTGGAGTGTAATATACATTCCAATGCAGACATAGAATAGCAAAGCGCACTACAGTGATATTTATAATAAATCAAGCCCAGCTAGAGAGTTTGAGGTTTCAAAAATGAGGGTTTTGTTGACATTTGCAAGATTGCCCCCGCCTTCCTACACCACTCCCGGGGATTTCCTATTTTGTGAGACCGCCCATGCTTCAGGCCCAACCATGGATTTTATAGGCCTACGCTATGAAAACTTCAATTTAATGTAACATTATTTCTTGTTTTCAGTGAACTTAACGTGAATTCGTGACCCTCATCATACAGCTCAAGGTCAACATGCAGTTCAGCATTTAGACTTTTTACTTACACAAGTAGTTACTATTGTTCATTGAGGCAGGACCAATCAGAAGACAGGGGGGCGTGGCCACCCCCCTTCCCCCCTCCCCCTGTTCAGACATTTTGTAAACGCCCACCCCTTCCCCCTGTCGCAGTCAGCCATTTTGTTTTTAAGGTCCCCCTACCCCCCTTCCCTATGTGCCCCCACTTTATTCCCAATAGATTAAGGGGGGACCCCCCGCAAGCACCAATGAGAGAGGACCTTTCCCCCCTGACCCCACCTCTCACAGAAGGTTCCCAATAAATATAGAACATACAGCTTTATATCTATGTATTTGCTTTCAATTGTATATCTATATATACCTGCTTGCAATTACTATATCTATATTTGCTCATATCCCTAACCCCCCGCCCCCCTACTCTCGCTTTACCTCCTTCTGTGATTCTCAAAGCCCTCTCTCTCTTTCGCACGTGCAGTGTTAATATAGTTTGCTGTTTGCTCAAATAATCCGACCCCCACTTTCTCTCTCAGGTCATTAACCTTAGAATTTAACGTTCGCAACGCATGCCTAGCAGGTGGGGGACTGTACACAGAAATAGAATACTTCTACACTCCTCGGTTCCTAGATTGATAGCGTTGTAATAGATGTTCTTGTTGGGGAGGTAAAAACAAACTACTATCATATTTTATCGTTGGCTCATTCATATCAATTCGTCAAAAAAATTCGCCGACAGTATGTTCTGGCAATAGACCTCGTCCCTCCAACTCTTTATAATCAAACGTTCTGGCAGCTATTACACATTTTTCTATCAAATAATAGGCATATCTATACATCAGATCATTTAAATGTCTCTTGAAATCTCGATTATTATGCACATAATCCATTAATAGGTCCTGTGATATTTTTACAGCTGTGTTAAGTTGTTCATATGAGATGAATCCTGCTTTTTCAATTATAAACTCTTTTTTAGTGAGTAAATTTTCCCTATTGAATTCATCTCGAGTGAGTAGTTTATCTCTTTCTGCCTTTGCCTCTTTGCTAATAATTTTCATCTCATTATTGAGGGTATGTCTACTCACCAGCACACTAGCCTTCTCCTGCTCAAATTCTCTCCTAGTTAAAACAACCTGTTCTAAATCATGCATGCGTTTTTCCAACACATTGTTAATTATACTTAATCCACTATTGAGATTTTCAAATGACACAAGTTGGGTTCTTTCATTGTTAAATTCTGTTCTAGTTAAAACAGCTTTCTTCAACTCACTCAATTCAAATTTCAACTTGTCAAAATTTGATACTAATTTTTTTAACTCCTCTAATTGCTTCGCATGCGGACGATGCATTCGTCCGAATCGATCGGTGTTCATTGTTCGAATGTCGAAATTAATTATCAACACCTCGGTACACCCGCTCCAGCGGACAGGTTCCAACGCTCCGATTTGTGTTGCTTGTCAAGAAGGAACAGCACTGACGTCACCACCCCAGCTCATGTCTTTAGTCGGCTATTCTCTCACTTTACATGATGTTTTGCAGAGGGGTGAGGGGGCGCCCTCTCCGCATTTCTTCTAACATACTCTTTCGCAACAGCCGGTTTCACCCAGCCTCATCTCTCTCATATTTCTTTCTCTCCTCTTTCGCTCTACCGAACAGCTTCCTGGCAACGCCGGCTGTCCTCGCATTTCTTACTGTATGAAGTTACCTTCCCGCAATTCTTGCAATATCGAATCGATTTCAATATCGTGAGCAGAATTACCGGCATTTTTAGAACCCATTAAAATAAATAACCGTTCGACTAGTTCGTTAACATCATCCCAGAATATGTAGTGTCTACGGTGTGTTTTATTTCTAACAAAATTCAATAATCCTTTCCCATACTTTGAACGTTTGTTTGGTGGAAATAACTTTTGAATAATTTGTGATTTAGCACCAGAATTGCGTTTAACATAACCCTGTTTGTTCAAATGTGAACCAGTCAGTTGTAATATTTTCTTATATTTCGCTAAATCCCTTTCATTGTAAAGATTTATGTTCGGGCGGGGTGTGAACAATAATTCCAATAACCCATGAGTTATTCTAAACCGTTCTTCCCCTCCCACCACCACTCCAACATTCACAAATGTGCTGTCAAAACTGACTTTTTTATCACCCATATAATAAACATCATTTTCGTTATTGTATCGAATACCATAAGGAATATCATTGTTCAATTTCACAGTATGAAACACATTTAAATAATTATCGATTAATTGTTCTATTCGTGTGAGACGAGCGGTTCTGCTACTCCTATTCAAAGTTGAATTCAAATCCGGCAATGTGTTGCTCGAATCGAACAACTTATCGCTGCCATCCTCCTCCTCCTCCTCCTCCTCCTCCTCCTCCTCCTCCAACTCTTCCTCTTCCTCCACATCTTCCTCATCTGTCGTCATCTCTTCCTTTTTCGCCTTCTGTTCAAACTTTTTTTCTCGTTTCAAACCGTCGAATCTCCATTTATCTCCTGCAGAAATGGTGCTTCTGTTCAGTTCCAATAGGGGGCAAATAACTGGCTCCAATCTTTTACGATTAAATTCTTCAGTCTGAGATTGAAAACCTAATAAATTTCTGTGTTTTTCAATAATAGTTTTTCTCAATTTTTTTATTCTATCTATTAAACTGCTTCTCTCCCCAACAGATGATGCAGCGGTAGGAGCAGCACGACCGCGTTTCTTACGCATATTAATTTTCTTCATTAGCTTACTCTTTGTGTAATATCCCAAGTATGATCAAACGTTGAATGAACAAAAAACGTGCAAACACTGTACCCACCTCAGTGTGTGGGTGGTTTTAAGAATTTATCCAACTGTTCTCGATACTTACCCTTCTCTGGTTTGCACTCAGTAAAAATAGAAACAAATTTGTGAGCACCTTTTGACCACACCTCCCAACATAGTTTTCTAAACTCACTGAAACTCATATCTTCCCCCACAAAGTCTCTATAAATTAATTTCAAATTCAACAGATCTATTTTGAAAATAATCAATACGTTACAATTATCTCTAATATGGTGTTTTTTAATAGATCCGTAACTTTGAATCAGATAAGCACTGTCCACATCGCGATGTCTCGCCATTGTAAAGTAATTACGAATTTGAGGTACATTGCTTAATTGTATATCATCAAAAATGACAAGAGAGTTTCTCTCAACTTTGTTGGGATGCTTTATCATATCAGTATTGTCTGACATGTAAAAGCTTACACATTTTATCTTTGAAAAAACTTTTTTTAAAAACTCATATTTATCTTGATAAAGTGAGCTACTGTATACATATAAATGTTTAAATTTCAATCCGTTTTTATTGAAAATCAAATTCAATAACGTATTTGTCTTACCACTGTTGGATCTTCCAATCAGGATAATGCGTGCATTATGCGGTAATAAACTACCATTTTTACTCTCGGTGTGCGGTTTACCTGTAATAATCTCATCAAAATTGATGATAGGTATCGAGGTTTTACCCCCCTTCTCCTTCTCCTCCTCCTCACCCATATTGTGTCACTATGCTAGCTAATGGGAAACTAAAATGAAAATACGGTTCAACACTGACTCCTATTTTTATTCCAGTAATTACATGATTTGCGCATGCGATTTGTGCGCACTATTCCACAATATTTACAATTATACAGTATTCTAATAATAATTACAGTATGTACATAATTTGTTCAACCTATTTCGCATTGTTTAAACTAAAATATTTACATTATTCAACCGAGCAAATCCTTTCTATCAACCCAGCTCGGTTCAGAGAATCCTACCCATTTAACAAGAAATCTAGATTTAGTTCTTCTCAAAATTTTCTCCAAATAAACACTTTGTTCAGATGCATCAAGTTTCGTCCTTTTCATCTCTTGCTCGTAAAATCGACCTGAAATTATTTCTCCATTCAAATCGCGCAAAATGTACGTTACGGGTTTGGTTGGGAAAATTGAGTGAACTACAAAAAGTTCGGCACTCCAATTAAAATTAAAAGATTTGTCAAATACCTGTTTGTACTTACTAATTCTCACAACATCATTTAATTTAAATTTCGGCTTTATTCGTTTCGATTTGAAACGTTGGTTTGCAGCTTTATTAAGTGCACCTATTATTTGTTTCCTATGCTTTTTGCGCACATCAAACGGACGCATTTGAATAGATCTATGGAAAGTTTTATTGTACTCATTAACGATTGTGGATAATGCGCCTACCCACCGTTTCGTGCCATATTGAGTTAGGTATTTATATATTTTTGATTTGATTGTTCTGATGAAACGTTCAATTATGGCAGCCTTCTTTTCAGTAAAAACATGGTAATGTTTAATATTATACCTGTCTAATAATGATCTTACTTTTGTGTTAAAAAATTCGGTACCTTGGTCTGTCTGAAAAAGTTTAACATTTTTATTTTGTTGAATAATAGGCTCAAGTGCAGCATACACAGAGGTCGCAGTTTTTGTATGTATTGGTGTACAATATGCAAATTTTGAAAAACAGTTAATTGCAGCTAAAATAAATTTAAAATTTGAATTATGTTTTGCTAATGATGACATGTCAATCAAATCTGCCTGAATAAGATCTTGTTCACTTTTTAACTCATATTTCCTTCTATTAAAATTGACTCTGGGCACAGAATGTAGCTCTTCTGCTAATCGAGCGCGCAAATCCGACGACTTCTTCTTCTTTCTCACCATCTCCTCGCTCTTTCTCATTCCGTTCTTCTTTCTCAACACTGTGCTAGCACCGCCCGCTGTGAGTCTTCCATTCAACTCATCTGCTAATCGTTCGCATGAATCCTCTCTCTTCATCTCGCTCTTTCTCATTCTAATATTGTTTCTCAACTAAGTTAGCATGCGCGCGTGCTGTGACTCTACCATCTCACACTCCTGTTTGCTAGCACGCGCTGTGAGTCTACTATCTAATTTTAAATCGTCACCCCTTTTCAGTTGGTATTAGGCGCTTGAGCGAGAGGCAGTAATCTTGAGCATGAGGGTACATTCACCTCCTCCTCCTCCTCCTCATCCTCCACCACCACCACATCATTCTCTACACTATTTTCGCCAATTCTGTAATGTCCCCAAGCTAGCGTCTCCGCACACCGACTGCTAAAAATAAATCTCTTGTCGTCGCGACAAGATAGCGCCGTTTTCGCACAACGCAGCTGGTAAACTTTATGTGAATAACTTCTAATCATGTTAAAACATTCATAATGCACAACTCTTTCAAACAGACATTTTTTGTATAAATCAAATGTTAGACACCTATCTTTTACATTTCTCTTCACTCCTTTTGCAGTATTTTTCGTAATCATGTCACCCCCATCATCCAAATACTTGAACGAGTACAATTTTGGTCTAAGGCCGGCAAAATGCGTAATTATTCTTGAATTGGCTTCATCTTTGAATTTTCCAACCCTTTTCTTGTTTTGTGTGGAATAGCATTTATGGGAGGGGGGATAGTCAGAGGTATCAAACCACTCAATGTTATTCCTAATGTCTGAATAAACATCAGGGCATTTTATTTCATACATCACAGAATCCGTATCATGCATCAAAAGATTCACACAATGGGCAGGGTACATTTTTAAAATTTTATTATAGTGAAAGTCAAACATGAGGTGTTTGCTTAAATCTAAAATTGTGAATCCTGCAAAGATGGGATGTTTCAAGCAGACTTCTGACTTTTTTAGAAATACTGCCATGACATTTTCATTGTAGATATGCCACCGTTTGCATAGGGGTTTTGAAATTAATTTATCTAATTTACTCTCGTCAGTAACAAGCTTTACTTGATAATGATTCCTGTTATTTTGTAAAGTTTTTCCATAAATTATATTCGATAGGGCCTTAAAATTCTGTATTTCAAATTTGTTTTTTGCATTTCTCCTACACTCTGTGTTAAAATCAATATAGGGTTTTAGCCAACGAGACTGAGTAAATCTAATGACTCTATGAATGCATTTTAACTTCATTCCTAATTGGACATATAATTTTAAATTTCTGTAATGCAAAACATATTTTTCCCTATCATAGAGCGTGGCCAACAGTTTTGTCGATGATTTATGACTCTTACTTTTTTGGTATTCAGACAGTAGGTGTAATGGAGCTTCTTGTTTGGTGGGTGCTAATGGGAAATGGTTGTGAAAATCGTGAAGAGATTTGGGATATTCAAGATCACACTCAAGAATGTACCCATATTCGGAATCATCAGCTGTGTTTAAAAAGTCAACTTGGTCAATTTCCTCCTGTGATAGGAATTTAAAATTGCCCGACGGCAGCGATTGTCCCATAGCCCAGCCGTACAAATTACAAGCGTCCAAATAAAGAAGGTAGCTTGTGGGGGTCATACATTGAGGCCATATAGGGATTATTTGCTTCAGCATACCTATGTGGGATGACTGATAAACCTCCTCTAATATTTTGTTCTAGCATTAAATGCATGTCTATATCACTAATTAATCCTAGTTCCACCTTTGTATGATACAGCATGCAATTCCACGAAAAGTGAGCAAGTGAGAGAAAGTGGGTTACATCTAACCCATATTTATCAAATAATGATGCTCTAAATTCTTCAAAAACGTCGCAAAGGAGCAGGGTGTCACAAAGTAAATATAAATTATGAAATTCTCCCAAAGTTTGAATGTTACATGCACTCCAAACATTTTGGGCATGTACATACTCCTTCTCATCTAATGCAGTTTCGGTCAAATCATTATAAAAACATTCGATTGGGGGAAGGCTTGTTTCTTGGAATTTTTCAGGAGAATCAAAATATGTATATGGATAAACACCTTTTCTGATTAAAAGTTCTCTATGTTCCTGCTTTTCAAACACAGAAAACATTCTCCCGAATTTGGTTTCCAATTGATCACTGTCTGATAGGTTTTTAACAAGGCTGTCCAATGACGCATTCATAAATTTAAGGCTATCTAAAAACTTAATTTTTCCTACAGTGATTGATACAAACTTTTCCGAAGAATTGGCTATGCACTCTATCCGTTTCGTGCACCCCCCTAATGCCCTCACTATGTGGTGACTGTCATAATTGGTGAAATTGTGGAAGAAACAGGGGATAAAAAAGGGTGCTTTTCCGTTCAAGTTGCAAGGGTGGGCGGGGCAAATATAAAAACCGGTTTCGTGTGAATGATGCATAACTTTCACCCCATCCTTCTTAAAAACTTTTCCACACAAACCGCATTTTGTTGCATTATTAAATTCAAGTTGTTGTTGTTTGCTCAGAGGTATCATCGGTATAGCATTTTTCATTTCCTCATAAAGCTGCTCACCTATGTTCGTTATTTCGTCTAAAAATTTTTCTACAATGTTATCACCAATATCTTGCGAACGATAGATGCTTGGTCCATAACAAATTTCACCCTCAATATTCAATACTATGAAACAGTAGCCGCACGGGATGTGTTGACTTGTCTTTTTAGTGAAGCTAGATGTGGTTGGCGTTTCTTTTCCTTCTTCTTCTTCTTTTCCTTCTTCTTCTTCTTTTCCTTCTTCTTCTTCTTCTCCACCCTCATTATTTTGCATCGGCACAATAAATGACTCGAAATCAGCATAAATAACGTATTTTGGTTTCAATGTACATGTATAATTTGTGAATTTAAGCACTTCCCCCTCTTTCGCAATTGACGTTCTTTGTGCAACAAATTTTGAACAAAGCTCTTTGTGTTTTTCTAAGTTCACCTTCCCATCTACGTGCGCCGATTTGTCTGTTGTGAATCGGTGGAAACAAAAGTTACAAATATGTGATTGTGCATGATTTTTTGATAGATAACCCAAGAGCCGAGACAGCCCGTTTTTCCCCTTTGTGGTGTTAATGAGACAAAAATGTGATTTTTGAGGTTGGGTTTCACTTGTTATCAATAAAAGATTAATTTGATGGGTGCGTTCTCTGTATATGCTGCACCTGTATGGGAAAAACTTCTTTTTATCATAGGCTATTACAGTTATGGCTATGTCGCTATTCAACGCTTCAATTTTTTTTATGTCACGCAAAGTAG
The DNA here is from genome assembly GCA_948455865.1 of Conomelus anceps. Taxonomy (NCBI): domain Eukaryota; kingdom Metazoa; phylum Arthropoda; class Insecta; order Hemiptera; family Delphacidae; genus Conomelus; species Conomelus anceps. The sequence continues at coordinate 11,308,377 of OX418222.1, forward strand.
CAGGGAAGTTAACACCTTGCGTATTAATTGTGTGAACAAACCTACTCAAATATTCTACATCCATGTGTTTAGACCTATAATTTATGAATCCCAATATGCACCATAACAAACATTTGCTGTCAGACTCATTCTTTATATTAATGATAGCTTTTTTTGCCTTAATGAATTCAGGTGTCTCAACATAAGTAGATGAAGCAGAATAAATGGGGTTGTACCTAATTATGTTAAGATCTAGTGAATCAATTTTTCTAATTACCCAACCGCTTCCAAATCTCACAAAATTCTCAAAAGATGTCAAAATTTTCCTAACAGCTAACACAAAGAAATTGTCCAACTCATCCAGATTCTCACGCACATTCACGCTTATGGCGGAATAACTATGAAAGTTAACTGTACTTGACACTTGCTCTTCTTCATCTCCAGGCAATACAACTAGTTTTTGTAAAATTACATTTAGAACAATAAACCATTTGACGTTTCCGTTGAATCGATCCGCCTCGTTGACCACCAGATCTAATATGTGCGGTTTGCATGAATTCAACGTTGACTCGATGTCCACCTCCTCGTCCAGGTAGGTCATGCGATATCGAACTGCACTGGCGTTTAATGCGCGCAGCTTCTCTGTTGTATATCTCATCGTTCCTCCCTTTTCAACACAATAGATGCGACTGATGATATTTTCTGAAGAAGAAGAGAAACAAAAAATATTGATGAATAATAATAAAGAATAAGAAGAAGAAGAAGAAGAAGAAGAAGAAGAAGAAGAAGAAGAAGAAGAAGAAGAAGAAGAAGAAGAAGAAGAAGAAGAAGAAGAAGAAGAAGAAGAAGAAGAAGAAGAAGAAGAAGAAGAAGAAGAAGAAGTAGAAGTAGAAGTAGAAGGAGAAGGAGGAGAAGTAAAAGTACAAGCACAATATACTCACATTTTAACCGATAGTATGTTAACATTCAACATGCAACTCAATGTTCTCTTTCCGACAGTCTGGGTACAACTGAATATTATAAACATTGGTGAATAATAATAATAAAGAAGAGAAGGAGAATAAGTATGAGGAGGAGAAGAAGAAGGAGGGAGCAGAGGAGAAGGAGGAGGAGAAGAAGTAGAAGTATAAGTACAATATACTTACATTTTTAATTGTTAGTAGTCTGTCATCGTTCGAGCATTCAACACCTTAGTTAGTGTTACCTCCTCACTTCCACAGTTCTGCAAAAGTAATAATTTTAAATTAATTTCACATTATGCAAACATCATCAGAGAAGGATTGTAGGGAAACAGGTTACCCTGACGTGAACGAACGGTGTATTTGTACATTAATGAAAGAAGGAATAGAATTACTTAAAACTTTGATTGTGCCATTTGGCAACGTAGAAGAATATCTGTCAGTATTGGTTCACAATTTTCTAAACAAACATGAATTTGCACATCTGGAAAGATGCAAAAAATTGAAAACAGCGAAGGAGGAAGCTGGAAAACGCGGCGAAATTTGGGATGAGTGTGGAAGATATTCGTGCTTCTGCTATTATTTGAATGAATTGCACATGCTAATTTGGTCAGAAATTAAACGTAAAAATATGGAAAAGAATCGTTCACTAGATGACAACACACTCAAAGATATTTTCTTAGATAAAATTAATTATTGTGTAAAGATTGCTTATCAAGAGAATTGATAATAGAAAACCCAATGTATCCAAATTCGGAATAAACACACACATTTTCTAGTGATTTGTAAAACATCAAAAATCTCCCCAGGGAGTTGGGTAAATGCGGATTTTTCAACATAAGCATGGATATTATTATAAATGTGTATTTTGTAGAGTAATAGTTTATCTCAAGAAACTTTATCATTTGAAACATTGTCCTCAAAACATTGAGCAATAATAGTAATAATAATCTCTAGTAAAAATATATACTCACATTGCAAATAGTAATCTTGTGTGTGTGTGTGCTAAAATGTTGCTTGCCAATCCGTTGGTCGCCTCGCACGTACCATTCTGAAACATAGCACATAATAGATATAGTTATTTTAAAAATCGTAAGCTATAAAAAAGGGAGATTTCGAGCGGTTCCACACAGTTTCACTATGGACGCTCGACCATCCGCATCATACACTGCACCTGCTGCTGCCGCCTCCATGACGTCAGCTCACCCGCCGATCAACTACTTCGTAGAAAACGAAGAAAATCACACACCTCCCCAGTGGCACGGGCTGCTCAACAACACAGGCATCCGTGGAGGCAAGAGGTCAGCCCTCTTCGAGTCAACAACCACGCTTCCACCAACACCGAAAAAGTCGGCGAGGATGAGGGATCCGTTCACCGTGTTAAATGAGGTTAGTTTTTCAAAAATTTTCTCCTTTGATTAGCATACTCTGACTAAAAGATTATGCTAATCAGAATTTTTCTCCTTTTGATTAGCATACTCCGACTAAAAGATTATGCTAATCCTTTATGCAAAAGAATTTCTACACTTTATTGCTTTTTATATGCATTCCAAAAAATATATAGTTGTTTCAATTTAATAAACACACATTTAGTATCCATTCTTGTTTGAATTGTGTTGTATGACATATCTATGCAGGAATAAACACTTCCTCTTTGAAGTGAGATGTAATGTGAACATATCTATGCAAGAAAAATGAGTTTGAATTGGAAACATTTAATATGCATGCAATTATTATTATTAATGTATGAGAGCTAAATCTAATTTAGTTGCGATTTTGGGGGAACACATTTCAATAATCGAAGAATTATTATTATTATTACTACGCTATTAATGTATGAGAGCTAAATCTAATTTAGTTGTGATTTTGGGGGAAAACATTTCAATAAGCAGAGAATTATTACACTATCAATGTATGAGAGCATATCTATGTGAGGAAAACATTTAATAAGCATGCAATTATTACTGTATCAATGTTCTATAGTTTCTATTATTGTTGTTGTTGTTATTGTTGATGCAGAAGTATTCTGAAAAATGTGCGAATTGTCGTCTGTTATATCAATTTTTGTTATTGTTGCTAAACACTTTCTTTTGGAATTATTAGACAGTATTGATCCATTAATGTTCTACAGTTTCTTTTTTGTTGATGTTGTTGTTGAAATATTCTAAAATATGTGTATTATATCAACTTTTTTTATTGTTGCTAAACAGTTTTTTTTAATTCACAGGGGGTGCGGAGAATGGGTGTGCAGGAGCCGAGGACATTGTTTGGAGAAGGGTGTGAGAGCTCCACATTTTTTGATTCATCTGTTGCGCCCCTGTTGGAGGAGGCGAATTTCAGTAACAGAGATCTGCGCTCGTTGCTGGGGGAGGAGGAGGCGGCGAAGGAACCGCATCAGGATGGTGCAGAAGATACGGAAATGTTAATAGAAAAATTCAACAACACAGGAGCTATTAAAAAGTGTGTGCCAATATCAAACTTGGTCGAGGGTATACCATACCCAGTGGTGCGGGCACGGTTTGCGACGACGAGATACGGCAAAAAAATTATTCTAAAACTTTTCAATAGATTTGGATGGAGCCAAGGAGAACAATCAGAAATTGAAATATTCCTCCCATCCAGATTTAACAACTCAATAACTGAAGAAAACATAGGTGAGTTTAACTCATCTTGTGACAAAATGGCTGTCACAATCAAACACATCACTCCCAAATGGAGTGATGTTAAACTTGTAAAGAGGTGTGCTAATTAGTCACAAGATGAGTTAAACTCACAATTGTTTTGTTTTGTGATTGATGTTTTAATTGTGTGTTTGTGTTTTATTGTGTTTGTGTTTTATTGTGTTTGTGTGTTTTACATATTTATTATTTATTGTGTTTGTGTTTTTAAAAAAAAAAAAAATTAAATGTTTAAATTTTAAATGTTTTATTCATTGAAAAAAAAATATTGCTTACCTCGGTGTTGATGAAGTAGTATGTAGTAGAGTAGTGTAGTAGAGTTTCAAACTGATAATAAAATTTCGAAGCTATCTCTCTCTCGTTCTTGTTGTTGAGGGAACTGATGCAGCAGCTGTGAGAGTAAATAATTCAAATTGACCTATTTATGCATGCACGCTTCTGCGAAGGTTGGGCACCTTCGCACCCCCCTGCATACTTGCTTGAAAATAGAACGTGATGATGGCGCATGCCTCAACACATCGCTTCCCCCCTAAACAAGAATGTGTGAGGGTCATGCTTCGTTCTATTTTTATCAGTTTGTTTACAACACTTGTAGGAAGAAGAAGAAGATGGAGTGCTCTTTTAAAAAAAGCATTTTATGCCAAACTAATACGGTTTGGAAAACAATATTACTTCTTGTGTTTATATTATGCTGCTTTAATAATCTATTACTTTTGAAAATTGGATCGAATAAATGCAATGATCCACAGGTGAAACAGTTGGTGCAAAATAATAATAATAGGAGCATAGAAAATTTTGAATGGTTTTTTAACCTTTTAGCAAAAACATCTGCAGCAAGAAATCGTACATTATTTCATATCAAGGCATGTGTTGATTCATCTCTCAATTCCAAAACGTCGAGTTCTTTTGGAATTGGGTTGATACACTGGTATAAATATTTAGTTGATGAAAGAGAAGTAATGTGCAATTTCTACAATTATTATAGCATACTTGCAAATTGTGTTAATTCAACAGTTGGTGATGAGAGATCAAATTTTCTTTTAATTAAAACACATCAACTGTGTAGTAACATATAAACTTCAGTTTGCATTCAACCTTTGACATGAAAGGATGGGTGCTGTTTTAAAGAGTAAGAAGAAGAAACGTGCTGTTGGAAGGCAAAGGAGAGGTAAAGGAATTTTATCAAAAATTGGCAGTGTTGCTTCATCTATAATCAATAAAGGTATTGACCTGTTACCTGTAGAAGCGCATCTCGCCGGGTATAATTTCTGCGGAGCAGGCACAAAATTAGCAAAAAGGTTAGCAAGAGGTGATAGAGGTATAAATAAGCTTGACGAAGCTTGTCGCTCCCACGATATTGCGTATGCGCAATCCAGTGATAACAGAACTCGCGTGGCAGCTGACAGGGTACTCGCGAGTAAAGCTTGGGAATTATTCAAAGATTCTAATACAGGTTTGTCTGAAAAAGCTTATTCTTACCTTGTTACTAACATAATGAACGCCAAAGCCGCCTTTGGGGGAGGTTTGGGGAATAGGAGAAAGAAGAAAAAGTGTAAGGTGGGAGGTATTAGAAAAAGGCATAGTGATTATATTAGACAAAAAGCTATTAATCGGTTGAAAAATCATATTAGTGGAGGTGGATTTTATCTAAAACCATACCCATCAATTAGGGGTGGGAGAATACTGACACCGCCTCCCATCATTCCTCATCGTTATGGGCTATCATTATTTCCAAAGACTACTACTACTAATGTTAAAAAGAGGCGCGGAGGTAAAGGACAGAAGAAGAAGAAGAAGAAGAATAAGAAGAAAAGTTAAAAGTAAAGATGAATAGAATTAATATTCACGGAGCATTGTCAAATCATGATTTACTAAAATGGGTGAAATTGTTAGATATTCCTCTGCGGGGCATATATATGCTTGATACACTACCCAATTATTTGCTATGCAACGAGATGGCTATCGTTAATTTAGGCATGTTTGCAAGTGACGGAACACACTGGATTGCTTACATCAAAAACGGTAAAAAGATTTACTATTTTGATCCCATTGGTGATCTCCAACCTCCCATGGAATTGATGCGGTATTGGAAAAAAGAAAAAAATGTGCAAATTTATTACAATACTAATCGTGTACAACCGCTAAACAGCGACATTTGCGGTCACCTAACAATTCTGTTTCTTGCTAACCAGTTGTAATTTTACACTGGTGTTGGAAGCATCGCATAGGTCAAATAGTAAAATGGCTGTTATTACACTAACCTCAAAAACGAGTAATCTATATGTAAATTTAAATCGTGTTTTAGAACTGGATAGAAATCGTGAGTTTGAAATCGGACTCATAAATCTGTGGGCTTTTAACAGCATCCCCAATATAATTATGGGGAGAAATTCTAGTTTTAAATATGGTAATAATCTGGTACAACTTGACACAGGCTCTTACGAAATTGATGAGATAATAAGTGCATTAAAGACGAAATTGAATATAACTGGTGATAGGTTCATTATACGCCCAAATAGTAACACTATGAAAGTTGAAATTTATTCTAACGAACCAATTGATTTAACCCGTAACGATTCAGTTGGTAAAACACTGGGTTTTGATAAAGTTGTGCTTGCTGCAAACACATGGCACACTTCGCAACATTTAGTGTCAATAAGCTCTATTAATACAATTGTAGTATCGTGTAATTTAGCGTGTGGGAGCATCGCCAACGGCGAGGAAAAACATATTATTTACGAATTCCTTCCTCGAGTAGCAGCAGGATATCTGATTAACGAAACACCTGCACAAATTATATATCTACCTCTAAATACACGCAGAATACAGTTTATTGATGTAAAGGTAACCGACCAGGACGGATCGCTTATCGATTTTCGAGGAGACTCTATAACAGTGCGGCTACATATTCGTGAAAAAAGGAGAGGTTAAGATGGGTTTTATTGTATTCAACGCTCGACCGAGAGCGGACAAATATGTTCGTCACCGAGATGGTGATGATGATGATGATGTAAGTAGCGGTGCAAAGAAAAATGCTCTCAGTAGCAGTTTAAGCTCAACAGCGTTAACACCTAAAAACGTGCTAACACATAAAAACGCGAGAATACTAGAAAAATTGGGTTTTATAGTAAATTGGAAAAATGTCAGGAGCGGCAATAAGCGAAATTCTAGACGTTGATAGTCAAATTCAGTTTTACTCGGATATTACTAAATATGAATTTCATACACACACAACATATTCTGGACAGAAATTGGGTAATTCAGACGAGGTCAGGATCGCAGTAAACCAGCAAGATATTTATAGCCTGCCCTGCAAATCCTATCTATATATTGAAGGGAGTGTAACATGCACAAAGCCCGGAGTAACTAATGCCGACGCACCCGTAGCAGCCGATTATAAATTAATCAGCAACGCTGTTGGACATCTTTTTGATGAGATTCGTTATGAATTGGCAGGACAACAAGTAGCCAAGTCTAGACTTGTAGGCATTACATCTACAATTAAAGCATTACTTTTGAAAAGCATATTTGATAAGAATACTTACCATTTGGCAGGGTTTGACAGAGATGGGTATAGCCTAACAGACAACAAATTCGTTTTTTGCGTCCCCCTCAAACTCCTCATCCCCTTTTTTGAAGACTTTCAACGAATAATTTTGAATCTGAAACAAGAACTCGTATTATTGAGATCAGCCTCGGACGTTAACTGCGTGGAATCCGCAACAGGAACGAGCGTATCATTATCGATTGAAAAAATTAATTGGAAAATTCCGTATGTTCAGCTAGAGGATCATGTGAGATTAAAATTTCTAAAGTTGCTCGATTCTGATAGACCTTTAAAACTTTCTTTTAGAAGGTGGGAGATTCACGAACTACCAAACATGACAAAATCTAGAATTCATTCGTGGGCAATTAAAACATCAGCACACTTAGATGTACCACGCTATGTGGTTTTAGCATTTCAAACAGCTAGAAAAAATGTTATTAAAAAATCGATGGCTAATTTCGATTTGTGCAACTTGCATAATGTTAAACTATATCTCAACAGTCAATATTATCCTTACGATAATTTACTGGGAAGAAAGGAAATAATGTATCGTATGTTTTTAGACTTTGCACCAAGCTACTACAATAGAGCTGTAAATGCAGAACACGGAAATGATGTCGATTTTAGTAATTTTTGTGAAAAAAGCCCTATAATTGTGATCGATTGTTCACACCAATCAGAGCATTTGAAATCGTCCACAGATATTAGGTTGGAAATGGAATTTAGTGCGGATGTACCTGATTCAACTTCGGCATATTGTATTCTTATAAGCGATAGTATAATGCAGTATACCCCCTTAACTTCTTTAGTTCGAGAAGTACAATAAATTATCGCTAGAGCATGCTTTTTTTTTTATAATACAAAAAGGTGTGCTGAGGCGATTTATCGTCAGTAGTGTTGCAGTTTGCACTGATACAACATCGAGATGACTTCTTCATGGGGGAGTATGCTTCAAGAGATGGAAAACGTGTTTGACGCAGTATCAAGTGAGGAGGAATATTTTGATAGTGATTTTGAGGTTAGTATGAACGGTAAAACTCGGTCGGTGGGAATACAGTGTAACATGGACGAGGAGGGGGAGAAGGAGGAGAAGAAGGAGGAGGAGAAGGAGGGAGCAGAGGAGAAGGAGGAGGAGGAGGAGGAGGAGAAGGTGGTGGAAAAGAAGAGATTTGCTACTGTTGATCTCCACTGGTTTAAAGATAATAATAACCAAATTATTGTGAAGGAATTTGCAATAGTTGATCACGATACTAATTATTACGCACTTTTTCACTTCAAACCACCTTTCCCGAAATCTACTTTGAACTGGAAAATGTTTCGAGAGGCGATTTGGTTGGAACGGAATTTTCATAAATTATCATGGGAATCGGGTGATTTGGAATATTCAGATTCGCTGATAAGCGAATATCTCGCTCCATATGAACGAATTTTTACAAAGGGAAAAGAGAAGGCAGATTTTTTGAGAAAACTGCATGGCAATGTATATTGCATACCTGAAAATTTCCCGAAACCAGATTTCAGTCAGTTTCATAATACATGGTGTTTTGACGCATGTAAAATGCACAAAAATGTTCCGAATGGGAGGTGTGCACTAATGAGCGCACAACATTATTCCTTATTGTTATCGGGAATTGTTAGTGAACTGGCATTGAAACGAGCACAGATTGATTATACCTGTGAAAGTAACCGAATGAAAAGTATGAAAAATTGCACATATTATAGTAGAGCTGTAAAAAGAAATTATGCGAGACAAGGGTTCTACTTTGACGGGAAAAATATAGTTTGCATTTATTGCGGCTTTACGTTGGATTTACATAAAGTGCGAATCTGTACTATAAACATGCACAAAAATGATCCGAGAACAATTGATTTTTCGGTGTTAATTCCACTATATAAATAGTGAGGTATGACAACTACAATGTTCAGTCACAAATATGGATCCTCAAAGGTGGTTGTGTTCTGATACAGAATTAGAGAACAGATTGCGTGAATGTTTGGAGTGGTTTGAATTGTGTCAAGAGGCGATTAAAAAATCTACATGTGAAAACAGTGAAATTGCAAAACAATTGATGTGTATTTTTCTAAGCACTGTAAATGTTAACGATATTAACAAATATTTATCTTATTATAGACCGCATAGAGTTTGTGTAAACAAATTAATTCAGTTAGAAGAAGAGGCAACTAAGTGGACGGCATCATCAACAATATAATATCGCTGTGTGTTGGCGGCGGTGGTGGTGGTGGTGGTGAGAGAGAACTTGTCTCAATCCTCAGTCTGAGATGGATCGTCAAAGCAAAAACATTTCAAATATGGACTCTAAAGAATTTTGTGTGGAGGCATTCAACAATTTGTCTGCCGAAATATTGCCGCTACGAGCAGTACCACCGACCTGGAGAGAGGAATGGTTAGCTGTCATTCACGCATCAATTGACAGTGAAAAGAGAATTTGGATAAAGTTGTATGATCGTGACAGTTCGGGAGATGGATATTACGTCATATTGCTACCAGAAAAATTTCAAATTGTGTTGAACAATCAAAATTTAGAAGATTTTAATACCAAAAAGATGTATATGAAATTTAAATATACTGATGGACAAGCATATTTAAAGGAGATGTAAACACCAACAGCATAGTGATATAGGCCTAATCATGACTAATTTATAGTTAGATTTGACTAAAGTATATACTCGTTAAATCTAATTATATTTAGTTGAGATTTTGGGGAAACACTTTAAAAATAACGCCCGCCACTCGTACAGCAAAAGTCTATGTGAATTTGCATTTGACAATAATTTATTGCCAATTACGAATTCACATTGGCTTACTGTCGGGGTGGAAAGCGAGTGAAAATTTAATTAGTATACGTTTAACTAGCGTTGAGGAAGGTTGTGCATGCACAAATCACTATAATGACGCAGTGTTATAGTTTTTCAAAGTTCAAAAAAATTAGCCGTCTTCTGTTGGCAATAACAATAAACGAGTTTGATATGATTGCAAAGAATATCAAGTGCGCAACTTATTGTGGTGGCAGAGGTGATGATGATGATGGCGGTGAATATGGAATTGTGGATTCCAATTCAGCAATAACAAAAACAGAAAACTCTCATTATTATCCTATTTTATCCGAAATTTATGATATGTTAGATATAATTAACGGTGGGTCGGCTCATTTGCATTATGGTTGCTGTAATGATTCTATTGTTCAAATAATAACAGACACAAATGAACTGTGGGACGCATTATTCGATTTGGCTGAGAGAAAATGTAAAAAAGATTTTCCAACGGTGTAATGATCTGTCTCGCAAAAACTGTGCGGGAAGATTTTTACTAAGTCGTTAATAATTTTGCTGGAGAGGAAAGTTTTGAACGTTTGAACCAAATAATTTTAATGGTTGTTAGAGTGAGAGATAGTGTGAGAAGAGAGCGAGCATGTTCTAGAAATAACTCTACTCCCCCAATGTAAAAGGAATTTAGGCTTCTAATGGTGTAGACACACAGTAGGAGGTTTTTTGACAGTGTTGGAGGAAAGAGTTCCAGCCGCGCACGTGCTACATGCATAGAGCTAATTTTTAAACTGTTTTATAGAAAGAGATATAGTGAGGGGGAGAGAGAGAGATAGAGCGAGAGAGTGAGTAAAAGAACAGAATATTCTATAAATAAGCCTCCTCCCCCCTACGCATGTTCAGTAAGCCGTTGGCAGGGAAGCAATAAGCTCGTTGAGTTGCACGATGAAAGATTTATTCATTACTTTGACGATAATGTCTTTGATTGTTTGCATTTATGGATGGCCCATGTTATTTTTTCTTCTTCTTCTTGCTGTCGCCATTTGGTGCTTGCCAAACGAAAACGTGGAAACAAAGCAAGAGAAATCAATTATGAAAACTCTAATAACCACACTACAGACTTGGACTATTACAATGATGACACTATTAATTGTTTCGAATTTTTTATTGATAACTCTCATTTTAATGAGCATTGGTTGGCTTCTTCAATCACAGGGGAAATACACTCTAAAATGTACAGTGAGGATGAACAAGAAGGAGAGTGCAAAAATTCGCAAATATTTACTTAGAGGAATATTCATTTTGTATGAGGCCTTCCATACAAAAACTATGTAGGTGGTAAATGCTATATTTACAGTAGAGAGCCAATAACTTGGGCAATCGCCAAATTAGGGGGATTATTCTGTAAATAACTTGGACTTGGAGAGTGAGGGTAAAGCGAGAGTAGGGGGGCGGGGGGTTCGAGAGTAGGGGGGCGGGGGGTTACGGAGGGGGGAAAGGTCCTCTCTCATTGGTGCTTGCGGGGGGTCCCCCCTTAATCTATTGGGAATAAAGTGGGGGCACATAGGGAAGGGGGGGGGGACCTTAAAAACAAAATGGCTGACTGTGACAGGGGGAAGGGGTGGGCGTTTACAAAATGTCTGAACAGGGGGAGGGGGGAAGGGGGGTGGCCACGCCCCCCTGTCTTCTGATTGGTCCTGCCTCAATGAACAATAGTAACTACTTACACATGTTAACTTCTATCGCATGAAGATTCGAAATGCAAGCGAGTGAATCGTGCATCAATTTTCACGACTTGTTTCATCGGTGGCATGTTAAAATTAAAAAACCTTGAATTATTCACATTTCTTTCAAAATTCTTCGTAAATAATTTGCTCAACAAATGATAGGTTTCCGATAACTATACTTACAAACCTTTTTACCAAGTTCAACTATCTTGATTTCTGAGAGGATATAATTGGATAATTGTCTCCTGAAAATTCCTCAAAATTTTATTGTATCAGGAAATCATAATAAAAATTACTGGATTTACTTAAAATCATACAAATCGATAATGCTAATGTTAGACTAACCACATCATCAAAAAATGCTTCAATATATTACCTGGGGAGTTTAAGTTTGAGTTCATAAAAAATGTCAAGTAAAAAACATTTTGAAAATGTATTTTGGATTGTAAAAATAATGGATCATTGTTTACCACATTAATAAGGGACTTGGCTAGATTATGTTAATAAGTCGCTGAAAAAGAGTTGAAATCAAAAAAATAGGTTTAAATTTATATAACAGATATTTTTTTCATTTCCAAACCTCAAGGTTATGTTACTATTTATCTAGACAATAATAACTTGTAAATAATAACTGTAATAGTTTTAACTTGTAATAGTTTAACTGTAAGCGCTAACACTTTTAGATTTTAAGACTATTTATAATTAGTAACTAGAAGAGTACTTTAATAGAAAAGAATACTTATCAATAATAATTGAATAATTTGGTTCATAGTAGTTACATTATAATTAATCTATAACAAAAATATGATTTCTTTATCGATTAATTTACCTCTCTATTGTAAGTTTTAACTTCTAGTCAGTTTTAAATTGTGAGTATATAATAATTGTACTCAAATTTCGTCAAATAGCTATCATGAGAGGAAGCCTACCTTACTACACTAATTAGCCCTTAGGATGACTTAACAAAATTATGATCTATTGATTCATAAACTTTTCAAAAATATTCTCATTAAAAATAAGTCTGAATAAAGGACTTTAACTTTTTCTATTCGAATCTCTTTACCACCATTTTAATCTATCTCTTGCATGAGATTCTTATTTTCAATAAATTCCGCAATATTATTATCTAAATCTGTGTCTGATTGTGTTGCCCTGCTCGACTATTGATACTTGCTAATGATTAGTATTATTATTTTCTTACTGTGGATGATCTTTGTCGAGGGTCATATTGCATAATATATTCTGTATGATAGTTTAGTCGCTGATGTTGTCGGTGAGACATATAGCTGCTCGAGAATATATTGGTGAATCTTTAAGAGACCAAGCTCGACAGAGATCATCTCCCTCAGTAAACTTTACAGCAATACTAAGCATAGCAGAGGTCATCAGCATAATAGGTATAGGGATTCGACAACTTACAACGGTTGATTCCTAGATGTCATACCTGGAATAAATATTTCAGGTAAGATTGAAAGGACTTTTCCGTTTTTCGTTGTAGGATTATCCCATCATACTCGCAATCATCCCAGAGCTGAATAGGAGCTTTACCTGAGTGATTTTAGCAGCAAGGACAACAATTCATTTTATTTCAGGTAATTGTAGAGGGAGGTGGAAGTAGTTCTCACAGTATTCACTTATATTATTTGTTCCATGGACTACTTTTATACTCATGATTGAAATTATGTTTATACTGTATTTTATGTCCATATATACCATTGGTTATACTAAAGGAATACTAATTGATATTTATTCACCTTGGCCTGAGAGGAGAGTTTTCTCATATACTCGTACACTATGACATTTAATGAAATTGATGCTCTATCGCCTTGGCTTGGAGAGTGAGATTGCTTCCAAACACTAGGATCCATATTTTTTATGAATGTGACTTATCAAAGTTTGACTTAAGTCAGATCGGATAAGTCAGACTTAGGGGCAATAAGGCTTACTTACACTAACAGGTTCAAGCCAGTGAGCAGCTTTAACCCTAAAAGCCAATCCAGCTTTTGAATTCTTCAAACTTGGACAGTTTCAACAGAAAGAAAGGATATCGTATCACTTTTGATAATCTGAAGGAAAAAAAATGTTCAAATTTTAATAGAGTACTATGGACATGATGTTGTAGGTTAATTGATGGTTAGCGCACAGACTAGGTCTACTGGGGAAACTGCGCTATATAAAATTAAAAACGATATCATTGGCTCATACGTCCTAGAAATGATTGTATTTCTTAACGTGAATTGGAAACTGAGCTTTTAGATCAGGTCTGCTGGTGACACTGCGACGATGGAAAAGAGAGAAATGAAGAACCGGCTCTCTGGCACATACATTCTCGCTCTCCGAGAGAAAGGCGGTTGCTGCGGTTTTTCACATCCATCTTCCATGACAACTCTTTCTACTGGCGCAAATGCTTTGCATCAAACCTATCACCACTTTTTTGTGAAAAAACGTTTTCGATGTGTACTTTGTTCTCAAATGAACTTGCTTCTTACTTTTCTCAAATAAAATGAGTGCGTCAATCCCCGCATCCAATACGTTGGAAAATATTTTGTGCGTCAATCCCCGCATCCAATACGTTGGAAAATATTTTGTGTGTGAATCCCCGCATCCAATACATTGGAAAATATTTTGTGCGTCAATCCCCGCATCGGATACGTATGAAAAAAAAAAAAATGCGCCAAACCCCGCATTGTATACGTATGAAAAATGCGCCAATCCCCGCATTGTGTTCACCACAAAGTCCTTGATAAGTCAAAAACCAC